>VXCM01001052.1:12500-85000 GCA_014773175.1 Lucifuga dentata | reverse complement strand
TCCATCATGTACAATATCTTCATGTTAACATCATTGCCACCAACTAGATTTAAGGATGTACTACAACCTTTGCTTACTTGTCACCGATTGGCTGAAAAGAGCCTGCATCAGTCATGGGATTACTGCAATAAACAGAGTGTACATCTGGCTTCTTTATACATGCACATAGACATACTATAAAGTGTGACAAATTTGTCTGTGGAGGAGTCCTTGTGATGCTAACACAACACAATGCAAAGTGTCAGTTACCAAGTAGGAATACATTAGTAGAATTACATTACATTAGTAAAACTGTTTAGTAGAATTACAATATTTAGTTATCATACATTGATTTAAAAGAGAGAGAGAGCAATGCCAATGACATGTTAGGTTACACAGGATTATTCCAGATCTTCCACAGGGGTGGCTTAACCTTTAAAAACAAGAAGAATATAACATAAAGTTAGGTAGTTTTTATGTGTAAGAACCAAAGAAGAGCTTAAGGAGGAGCTAGAAGTACAGTTCCACATGGACCAGAGGAGACAAGAATAGCAGTGACATTCAGGCTTGAAGGCATCTCTGTTTGACAGAGTGTCCATGGTAAAAATGTAACTGTACCCACTTGTCATGACACATTAAGAGCCAGAGTAACTCAATATTTATATGTCAGTGGTTCTTAGTATGTTTTGATTACCAGAAGAAAAGTTTGGCTTTTAATGAAATAATCCTGGAAAGATTGCAATGTGGACATTTTACATATTCCTCTAAAGTGACTGCTTTAAGTTGCTCTGATGTACAAATCAATTCTTCCAGGTGTTCCAGTTTCTCCCCAAAAATACTGCATTTCTGAAACATTTTCAACATGTCCCTGGGTATTTGTATTTTTTCCACAGAAGGGAAATGTGGTGCATGCATGTTTTATGCACTGATCAGGAACTCCTGAGACAGAGAGCTGAAGATGAACATGTAGTGTTTGTCAGAAAACAAGTCTATTTAGCTATGTGTTACATGTAGAGCACCGCCCGCATGGCTTAGCATGTTTATGTGCCCCTTACAGAAACACAGAGAGGCAGACAGGCAGAAAAATGTTTACCAGACAGAAAGAGAGAATGAAGTGGTATAAAGAGAGAGAGAGAGAGAGAGAGAAGCTGACCAAACAGAGCGCAGGAAGTTATGACTGCAGGTTAATCTGATAAACCAGAGCTGGAATAAAACAACTGATGGTAGTTCAGTAGCAGGCAGGCAGTTACATGCACGCTGAAATCTGCCCAGATAAATACACACACACACACACACACACACACACACATACTGATGACGTTCCAAGAAGTGAATACACTTCTTCAAAGGCAGTAAGTGTAGTCCTGTGTTTCCTACAGTTTCCTGTAGGAAACTGTAGGAAATCCATTTCCACTTGTCTCATCACCATCTCCACCTGAAGTCTTTTGATTTTAATACTGTCACATAACAGCTCACATTCATGACATTTGCAATTAGATTAGAGTAAGGTCATTATATAATGTGTTATTGTGTGACTCCTCTTGAGATTGGACACAAAGTTTCCATTCAAGAAAAACAAACACAAAGGTTTGCATCAGTCTCCTCTGGCTTAGTCCAACGTTTCTGTTGCTGCTCAGTGATTCTAAGAATCAGCCCTGGAGTTTCTCTTACTATGATGTCATGCTGTTGCTGCCTCAGACCACACACACACACACACACACGCACACACACACACATGCGCACACACACACGCACAAAACACACACACACACACGTGGAAGGGAAGGGAGCAAGAAAACACATGTGCTAGGTTTTCTAAGAACAGAGCCATTCATCAGGAAGTGACAAGTAGTCCATGTAAAGGAGGGAGGGAGAGAGAGAGGGAGAGGGAGAGGGAGAGGGAGAGAGAATACAAAAAAAAAAAAAANAAAAAAAAAAAAAAAGGACGCATTGCAGGACCGCTGTATAGTTTTACATGTAGTTGTTTAGGTGTACCTAATAAACTTGTAAGTCAATTTGTAATCTCAGGAATCTCATTCATTTGTGTGTTCATGTGCTTTTTGTGTTTAGGTGGGTGGGGCGATGTTTACTCTTTCTATGCACATTGTCTGTGTGTGTGTGATTGTGTGTGTGTGTTTGTGGTTGGCTGATATTTACTCTGTCCTTATCCCTCTGCAGTGTTTCCTTGTGTCATCCACGTGAGACGGAGGGGAAGGAAGGAGACGCTTTGCTGCGACTTGGGCAGCCTGATCTCTCCCAGGAAATCTGAGGTCAAGAATTCATGCATTCATTTTGTCACCATGGAGATGGGAGGACTGGGGGTGTTTTGGGGGATGGGCTCTCTGAGCCAATCAGAGGCCTGGCTCAAATGACATCAAAAAAGAGCTGTTGACTTCAGCCAGAAAATCTCATTCATTTGATTTACACTACAGGGCCAAATAGAGACAAAGTTTATTTACAATAAAGACTATTGTCCCATATTATGAAAAACTCATTTCATAATATCTAACATTATGAGGATTATTTGGGAACATCATAGAATTATTATTTTATAATATGGAAGTTTTAACATAATATAGTACCTTTAACTTATATTAGGATATATACTGTATTTTCCTCATGATTTATTAGCTAGTGAAAAAATATTGCTTAAATTTAGTCCATCAGTTTATCATCATTATCATTCTCCATTTTTTCCCGTCTTGTGTATTTTGGTATGATGTTTTCCTGTTATTATTATTATTATTATTATTATTATTATTATTATCATTATTATTATTAATAAATCAGCATTTTCAAGTGACCCTGGCCAGCTTTGATTTGTCCTGCTGTGGAAGACTGACGCTTGTTTACAACAATAACTATTATTACATCTCAGTGAGCAAGCACATGCTGTTCTAGTGTTAGTGTGGTATCTGATTGCAAGACATTTGAATGCAAATGCACACACACACACACACACACACACCTGCACACAGACTGGAGTAGGTACATGGAACAAATCCTCTTACATAATTTCAGGTAGTTGTTACATTCCAGAGTTTATTAGTATCATAAAATCATAAATGAGTCATGATTTTCTCCATGTTATTTTTTGTATTATACAAGCGGCTGTCAGCTGAAAATGGTTAAGCTCATGATGCTGAAAATGATGGCTGAAAAATACGTTTTAGACAGTTTAAGGTTTCTGATGGATTGCTTATGTTGAAAAATGCGGGAAAGTGCAGGGTTTTATTCAGGCTTTTCCTTGAAAATATCATATGAGACTTGAATTTCTGCTCAGTTAAAATATAAAATGGGTAGACTACATTTACCATTAATGCATCAAACTATTATAGAATAAGCATATACAAATAATGAATTTTGAAAGGTATAATTTCAGTGATAGCCATATTATCAGAATGTGGATGTGGTGGCTGAGCTCACAGAGCCACTTACAAACGCCAGCGTGGTGGGACTGTTATACAACAGATCTAGTAACTGTAGTGTAACACACACCATAATAACTTCCTATGTGAGCTTAAGGTCATGCAGGGGAGATATGAACACATGATTACACTACACACACACATAACACACAGGCAAAAATGTACAGTATATACAAACACAACCAGCACACACATCCTTAAAACACCTGAGTGTACTACAGTAGGGGCAGAAAAGGACACACAGTCACACACAGCTTTGCACAAATACAAATACGTTAGCAAAAAAAAAAAAAAAAAAAAAAAAAAAAAAAATAAAAAAAATAAAGCAGTTACTTGAGTTCTGCAAAGTGTATTTCAGGACACATTGCTGTTTTCTGTGAAAGTGGCAACTGAAGACGTGACAGGTCACCATTCCTTCCTACTGCTTTCCTTTTCGCTCTTATTCTCTCCATATCAAAGTTTTACACCTCAGGAGAATGAAGTTCATTTTAAAGCACAAAAAAATCAGAATTCTGGCCTCTCTTGGATTTCAACTCCGTTGGAAAATTGTTGCATGAGTTTCAGATGAAGACAACTGCACCATTTTCTGTCATTTTCAAGGCTCGCTGCAATATTGTTAGTAACCTTATGGCCTGTTTGCTGCATTTTGCTTTTACTGTAATATAGATAATTATGATGTCATTCATAAAATAATACTGACATCAGAAAGATTGGGCATAACCTGAGTTGAAAAATGCTATCAGCCATAACTTCTAACTTATAGCCTTGTATCACGCTTGATTCATACCCTCACTGGATTTAAACTCAAATCCCTATTATGCGAAAAAAGCACAATGACATTATGTTCCATTATGTTTTACTCTCCCCACAATACTCCCTCGCTCTCATTTCTCATTCTTGAGATTGATACATAGAGCAACATGCTTTATAGAGAAATTATCAATATTTTTTACGCAGGACCAAGCATCAGGGCTGTCAACCTCATGGTTGCTGCTAAAGCGTCTCTGTTGATCTTTCATATGTGTCATGGCTCCATGATGAACAATCCTGAGGTGCGAGATCTGCTGTCATATGAACAGTTCTGATGAAGACTCTCAAAATAAATAAATAAACATATGAGGAAATTTGGAGACCTTGCGAATGGTCCAAGCAATAGTGACAGGATATCCTCTTAAAAAGCTGCAGAAGAGGAGATGCTCAGATGCTTGTCAAAAAGTTGTGTGTAGGTTGTTCATTTCTTCCCTGGATGGCTTCTATAATATTTATGGTTCCGATTTGCTGCTGGACACATCCAGAGCTGAAACTGAATTCTGGATCATTGTGCTCTAGCAGTTCCTATAAAGTCTCTTCAGGATGGTGTTAAAAGTGCACCTGGTGCTTCTAGATGGGTTCTGTGTGCCTGAGAAGCACGTTCTTGTTTGACAGTCTTTAATGCTGTGTGTTTTTGAACTAAATTTACCAACAAGTGTGTTCTAGGAATTGAGTCCTTGGTGGAAATCTGAGAGGGCACAAAATTGCTGGACACTGCTGCTGCTGCTTCAGGTCCCAGTCTCCACAGCTTACACACGCATGCACGCATGCATGCACGCACACACACACACATGCATGCACAACTCCAATATTATAACTACATGTCAACACAAGTACCAATATACATGTTTCATCACTTCCTAATTTTCAGAATGTCATCTGTTTATAGTTGCCTCGTGTCTTATGTATGTTTTGCATTTGTAGATTTTATACTTTGTACTTTTTCTAAAAATCGAAATTTCTGTTAGGTTTTGAAATCATCTTTTATCCTTCACACACACACGCACACTGCATCTTCCATGTGAAGAGGGAGGGAGCATCGGGCAGCATGACCTGTCATCTAAAGGTCATGTTTGCCATATGACTCCTTCTCTTAATGATACTTCAGCCAACAGCCATTTGGAGTTTGGAGTCTCCACATGTAACTCCTGAAGTCAACTGCTCCAAACAGATTCAACACAGTGTAGGACACAATTTGCTTATGATCTAACAAAAAAGGACACACACACAATGAGGAAATGTGAAATTCTGTACATTTATACAGTTGCAGGCATACAAAACTGTACATAGTGAAAAGTAAATCAAAAAGTAAAAAAATAAAAACAACAAAAAAAAAAAAAANCAAAAAAAAAAAAACAACAAACATCTGGTACAGAGCACAAGACATTACAAACAATAGCTTTAATAAAAAGAAAAGGAGAAATTGCTCCATAAGCAATTTTCTTGTACACAGTGGATAAGTACGTTTTTACAATACAAATCTGACAAAATATATTCCAAATATTTCATATGCCAAAACATACATACAAATAACTTCTATAAATCACAATGTAAAATGTTCTATACCAACGATTGGCTACACACAACACACAACTGATTGCGTATGTATACTCCATGTATGAAAATTCTCATATTTACACCTGCAAAACTGGATACTGCAATGAAAATCTGTGAATGAAAACCTAAAAGCAGTACCTGCACTTAGTGAGTCAGTTTTGGTCACAAGGTGAAAATATTTTGTTGGTTGGTAAATTCCAATCCAATATAAGTTTCATATTTCACTTAACACATTAGCTAGAGAAATTTAAAAAAATACTTAAAACAATGTAAGTCAGCATTAAAATGATTTATGTAGCGGTAAAAACATGCAGCACACAATTACCAGAATTTAAAATGAGGTTTCCTGAAAAGCCTCCTGAAAATGCTACAGGTTTCCTGAAATATCCATTGAGGATGGAATTGTAATTCTAATTGTAGAAAGGTGACAGAAAAATACATTCTGCAAAATTGTTTCCTGCTCTTGTCTTAGAGAAAGCACCAGTATAGCATTAGTATTGTCTTGGACCTGCACTTCATGTCTTCTGTGTGTGTGTGTGTGTGTGTGTGTGTGTGTGTGTGTGTGTGTGTGTGTGCAGTGATAAGTAATGGACAAGTTTTTCTACTTTTGTACACTTGTGTTTCCACAAAATGTTTTTTCTATATTTTCTTTTTTCCATTTAGACTTGTTTGAGCTCTTGCTATCAGCATGTACTGTGTTGCTATGGAATATAACACGTTCTTGTATTGTCTTTGGCAGATAAAACGATTCCAGTCCTTTAAACACGTGAACGGGTTATATGTGTTTCCCGGTGAGGAAGAAGAGCGGTCGGTCCTCCTTGGCATTGGCAGTCTGGAATTCATCACTGAGTCTGAACCTCCATTCCTCCTCCAGCTCCAACCTGCCCACCGTCTGCCTCAAGGAGCTCCGATCTGCACTGATCACACACAGAGTCGCACCTGAGAGGCGAGAATGAAGACCGAGAATGAGAGTGACCATAACATTTAGAATTAAAATTAGTTTGAGGTCTAATGTAACATTCTTACACCTCCAACACCAAGTCTGCTTTGTTGTCTCGTTAAAAATTACCATAAACAAATGACATCATGCTTGACATTAGTGTTTTGCTAGTGTTTCTCAAAATTAAAACTTACTTGTCCATGTTCTTCCTGTTACAATGTTTGATGTCTAAACTTACTTATTGTCTTCTATATACAATACATCTCACTTATAAGGCCTGCTTTTCTGTCTGTATTTGTTGTGCTTTTGTAACCTTTAAGGAAGTTGAACTTCTTAAGGAACCCTGGAGTGACAAAGGAGTCAGCAAAACAGAGAAGAAGGCCGCTGAACAGCAGCGCTGTGGTGCTGATGTTGATAGAGTGAGGTCTGGAACTCACAAAATACACCGTCACCTACAGGATGGAGGAGGAAGGAGTGTGAACTTTGATTCATTTATACTGTATGAGTCAGATTAAATCACGTTAAGACTGTATACACCTGCATGTTGGACTTTCTAGGTGAGAACATCACAGCACAACTGTCATTAACATACATGTAAAATACAGTGTTTAAATGAAGCACTATACAAGAAACTAGAAGGAATCATCTGTACTTTTCTGTGTGTGTGTGTGTGTGTGCATGTGTGTGTGCTGTATACCTCAGGTCCCAGGTTGAGGTAACAGTTCACAGACAGTACAGGGTGTGTGTAGTTCCTGGTGCTGAGTGGGAACAGTTTCTGGCTGGTGTGCTGGAGGTATTTCTCCAGGAGGAGCTGGGCTGGTGTAGCCAGGAAAAGGTGCTTGCTGTCTGGTGCACAAACATACTGAGAGGGCCCCACTGAGGTCGGAACGTCTGTCATCTGGAGAAATTCACAACTTTTGTTAATATTAGGTGATACTGGCTTTGTCCTTGACCAAAAGTAGCACCTTCATATCCATCTTTCCAGGGAAGATGAAACAGTACGGTGTAATAAATATTGTGTTGGTAAGATGAAGCTAAAATAAAGTGACACATGTCATTCATTAGTTATTATATAGACGCAGACTATATAATTTCGATTACAAACAGTATATACTGTTTTAACATACAATTTAACTACAGCAGCATTAAATGAAATCCCAGCTGTTTTATTTTCAAGACAGCTACAATGAACATATATTTCTCAAAGCCATGCTGATTCTTCTTGAACATCTACCTTTGTCTTGATAATAAAGGTCTTGTATCCTCCTATAGCAATCTGCTTCTTCATCACACTGAAGCTATTAAATTGGCAAACCAGCAGCCCGGCACTGTGGACCCTCAGGGTGAAGTCCACGTCATGACAGGTGAAGCGGTTCTGGTTGTAGTGGACGTTCTGACTCCGGTCTATGTTTAGGAGGAGGAAGTCATGAACGTGACCTCTGGAAAAAGGCTCCTTCTGTCTATTGCCTGAATGTGACCAAAATAAGTTATTTTAGTGTGCAATCCACTTACAACATGCTTTAACAATTTACAACGTGCTATAACAATCACAGTGTAATGCATAAATACCTAGCCTATTACTCTGATTCTTTTAAACTGGGCCTTACAGATAGGTTATTCCAGAGTAAGTACATGCTCATGAAAAAAGTTCAGTCACTGCTTGTTTAAATGCTCAGTTTGGTTGATTATCTGAGGTTTCACACTGGATCATATTTACAGATCAGAGATATAGCTTAGGGCCACACCAAACTGTGCTTTCAAAATTATCTGCAAATACCTAGAATCTGCAAAGAACTTTAGAAAGGCAACTTTCTGAACAAGTTTCCTGTGAAGCCTTATGTTAATTTTGTGAAGCCTTTGATGTTAATCTTTTTTGAGACTGTGTGTTTGTGAGTCAACTCTATGGTAGATTTTTTTTTTTTTTTTTNTTTTTTTTTTTTTTTTTTGTAGTTTTTGACTCTGTAGTTTGTGCTGTTGTAACGTTTTGTATTTTTCCCCAGGTGGGAAATATGAATTCTGAATTATATCTGTTGAGGCTGAAATGTTCTGGGAATGACCTCTGACCTGTGAGTCCACGGCTGCTCCACTTCCTGATCCCGCAGAGCCCAAAGTGGGCCAGGTCTGGACAGGCCTCCATGTGCTGTAAGACCTGCTTCAGAGACACAGCGTGCTCTGCTGGACCACTAACAACAGAAATTATAGAGTAATTATGTTAAAACCAATCTGTAATCACTGATTCATATACATAATGTGTGAGTATGTACCTGTTTGAGTCGAGGTCCACAGCATTCCACATAACACACGAGTCATCAGCCAGGATGATGAAGGGCCAGACATCACTCGCTGGGCCACCTCCCTCCAACCGACGACTGCGCTCCAGCTCCAGGTTGTGATATGACAGCTCNACTCGCTGGGCCACCTCCCTCCAACCGACGACTGCGCTCCAGCTCCAGGTTGTGATATGACAGCTCTTTAATCAGGAAGTGAGCAGCGCCTGGAAGAGAACTGGGTTTGGTTATTTAGGTGGTGAACAGTTCTAATATGATTGATGAATATGTGTTTAACAAAGGTCTATCAAAAATCAGATGAATTTAAAGGATCATACCGGCCATTTTGCATGTTTGAGCCTAATATACTAAATTTTTATACGTTACATTACTGACAATCATTTCCCAAAGGATAAAACCATATTTCAGCTTTCCTGATACTTTGCAAAATTTTCTTGATCTTTCAAAATCAAATATTCAAGCAATAAACCCACCTTAAAAATCCATGTTTTGCCTGCTAATAGTTACGCAGCCTTATCAAGTCATGGTCATTTAAATTTTTCCTTAAATGCAGGTCTTCTTTTGGCACTATATTCCCCAGTGGAGACATACATTCACTCTGCGCTTTTATTGCGCTTAAACGCTAAAATTATGTAACTTAAAGAAAACCCCTAAATACAGTATACATCTTGTTCGTGATGATGGATTACCTATCCCAAGATCATTTCAAGTATCAACAAGTTGATTTTAATAGCATAACAGAATGAACTGAAACCAGTGGCGGTCTGGAAGGTAGGAAAAAATGTTTTTAATTCACTGTTCCAGTAGTATGCTTTGGGAAATGATTGTCAGTAACGTTATGTGTATGAAAACTGAATATATTAGACTCAATGCAAAATGGTCCTTTAAAAAGTTCTTATACTGCTAACATATTAACAGCAACATACCTATCCCAGCTCCATTGAAGACAGTGGGAAGTACCAGCATGATGTGGTTGGGCCAGTACTTCTTATAGACAGCCATCTCGTACTCTTTGACCACCAGGATATGTAGGTGTGCAGCTCCATCCATGGCGTGGTAGAGATTGAACAGACCGTGCTCATGACGGCCTGTGGTCGGGGTGAAGATTGGACTCTTGACGCAGTCTGGGCTCTGGAAAGTGAAAAAGGTCAAAATAACTTCATATTCAAAGTGCAACTCCTTGAGACTTACGTAAAATACTATACATAGATTCTAAATCTAAAACTAGGACGAAAATAAATTGTCAGAAAATTTAAAAAAAATCATCATTTTCTATTTTTGTATTTTGTAATACAAAAGCTATTGCTTTTCCATATAAGTAAGTAAAGTTTCCATAGCAACTTTCTAAAACCTGCCTGTAAAGCTTTGAGACAATCTGCAGCGATTTACTGCGTAATATACAGTATGATAGGAACTGAATTCCAGTACTCCGCTAAACCCCATAAGGCCCATTCAATAGCAATAGTGTAATCTACAGCAGCACCTAGTGGTAAAACATGGGTGTTGCACTGTTGTCAACCCTACAGCAAATTTAATATGGTGAAATATGTGGTGAAGTTTAAGGAGGGAATGAAAAAAAGACAGAAAACCTTAATTTATACAGAGACAAGAAAGATCCTCTAATGTCAGACTATATTCTAGGCTGACTGAAGAATGTCTCTTCAGCATACAAATGATGATTTGATAAGAGTTGGATAAAATAATTAATATGTACAAACCGAGTCATTGCAGCAGAGGGGATAGATATATGGCTAGCCACAGATATTCATTAAAAGATAAAAAAAAAAAAAAANAAAAAAAAAAAAAAAAGATGGTTGATGATCGAGCACTGATAAAGCTAATTCATAATAAAGCTAAATAAATTCATAATAAAGCTAGACCAATAATCTCTCTGTACATCAGATGTAAATGCATGTAGTTGCATTCAGGGTTCATTGACATATGGTTTACTGACCCAATCAGAAGTGAGGGGCAGCCGCATGCTCTCCAGCTGGCCGTCTGGTTGGCTGAAGCTGAAGTAGTGCTCTTTAGACTTGGGGATGATGAAGTAGAGCTGAATCTCTTCCCCAAGCAGGAGATGAGAGAAGGTGAAGGCATGCAGCGTAGACTCGTACATCTGAATGTATGATTAAAGGCAGAAGAAGAATTAGAAAGCATATCGCACGACCTGTGACATTTACATCTCCAAAACAGTGTGAATGTGTGTGTGTGTGTGTGTGTGTGTGTGTGTGTGTGTGTGTGTGTTCTGTTGACCTGGTATCTAGGGTTGAAGCCCAAGTACTGGTGACACTGTTCACAGTGGTGATAGGTGTTGTAGGCTGCATATTTAGACAGTTTGATCCTAGATGTTCGCCTGCGTAGGTATACATCCTCCTGACGCACAGGGTTTCCTGGGGAAGACCACAGGGACAAAGAAGGTTAGTAAAGTAGTACTCCAGGGCTCTATGGTATTATATACATGTAACAAAGGACAGGTTTGACACATGGTTAAACTTGTTTTCATAGCCATCAAGCATTTAGTGACCATTAATGCTCTGAACATCATTTCTTCTCCCATTGTTTACCAAAGGATGAGCAACCTCTCAGACCAGCTTAGTAAAACTCAGACACTATCTTTGTTTTTTAAAGGAATGGAGGCAATTGTCATTTTTTTATTTGTCTAAATCTGTGAACAGCTGAGTGGCTGTCTGACAGTGTGTATCTGTGTCTGTCTGTGCCTACCCTCAGCACTGGGTTTATATCCAGGGCAATAGACAGAGCTGATATCATCATATTTGGGGTCGTGGATTGTGTAGTCAAAGGGCATCGTCTTCATAATATCTGGGCTGGGCCAGCGGGAACTAGAAGGGTGATACTGCACCTCCTCCACCTGGACACCTACAAAACAAATAAATAAACATGTACAAAGAGGTGTGCTACACATTAACTTACATACTGTATACAGGAACAAAGGTTTCCTTTTCATTTTAAACACAGACAGTAGAGACTTCATTTTTTTCCTTCATGTAATCCTTGAGATATATTTTAGGCACAAATAACAGGCATAGACATTGGCCAGGAGACAGAAAAAAACATTAAAAAATAGATTTGGGAAAACAGTAGAAAAATTAGACCATGAATAGGAATTAATGGAAAACTTAATCTTGCTTATTTAGATAAGTTGTTTCGGCCTTAGCATACCCTGAGTAGAAAAAGTACTATATCTACTGGCTACTAATATACTGACTGTAGTTGATGTCCTCTTCATCGTAGATATCCACCTCCATCAGTCTTATCAGCATCCGAGACAAAATACCCAGGAAATGGAGGTATGCTCCTGTCTTACCCACCTGATTGTGAACATTAGAAAAAGGGTGAACAATGTAAATACTGTATGTAGAGAAAGAGAGAGAGAAGAAATGTATAAAGAGTAAAAGAGTACCTGAGGGGGTCCGCTGAGCAGAAGCCTGCGAGGGTGAAAGTTGTCACTGCGTCCCTCCGTGCGATTGCTGCAGTCCATGTGGTAGGAGCGAGGCACCGTCCACTGCCGATAGTAAAGTGACTGTTCTGTACATGTCATCATTTTACTCAGCAAGGGCCTACATACAGAAACAGTTTAGAATTACAATTCCCTTAATTATACTTTTATCATATAATCTTTGACAGACACTTTAAGCAGCTGGCCAGACAGCGATTTTTCATCCAAACAATTTCATACATGACTCTGCACATCCTTGGGTCCTGAGCAATGAACCTGCCGAATTTCAACTTCATACAGTGCCCGGTTCTCGGGATGTTGGTGCCACAGACAGAGATTTCTGTCTTTATAGTTAGATGTTGATTAATGTGCATTGAAATGAAATATACATGTCACAGTTCATAAATGAAATATACTGTACACATCGTGGTTCATCTTCTCGCTGTGTATGCATGTGTCAGTGTGTGTGACAGCAGTGTTGCAGTTGTATTTTTTTTAAGGGTGGGTCATCCCACGATACCTGGGCGGGTCTTCATTTACCTGGACAGGCCGCCCAAGTAAAGCCTATGTATGAGGAACACCGTAAAGGCTCATTTCTATATTAAATGAGGGCACAACTCAATCATTTTAACAAATGCTTGTATACAGGCACATAGTTTTGAATAAACATCTGTTGTTCATTGAACAATTCTGCTTTCATAGAGATTCTTATTTAGAGGTATTGGGGCTTGAAGCCTTCACAGCATTATAAGTACAATAATAAACCATTTAGAATGAACTAATTCAGTCAAGTCACCTAAAACCCACTGGGCTGAATCCAGAATAACAGGCTGGACAGTCGTTCCAAGATCCAGCAAAAAAAAAAAAAANAAAAAAAAAAAAAAATAAAAAAAAATAAATAAAAAAAAAAGCTACACCAAGAACAAGCTAATGCCACACAGAAAGACACACAGACTGGAGTTGGTATCCTTACACACAAAAACCACTACTAACTAAAATGATTAAACTGATAAGGTGACAGCTTTGGATGCATGTTGAGTGTGTGCCTTTGTTCTACCTGAAGCTACTGGCCCATACGACAGACATGTGTGGCAGGAAGGAAGTACATCGTGGAAGTCCACTGCCATCACTGGCTGTAATAATGTCATACAGGGCACGGGGGAGGAGGACAGAAGGCGGACGACTCACTCCGCGCGCCCAGGAGCAGTTCTGACGGGGAGAAGAGGCACGGGGGGACAAGGAGTCGGATGAGGTGGATTTGGAGTGTCGCTGGTGAGAATGGGTAGGGGGTGCAGGTTGAGGGAGCATTTGTGGGTGAGAGATTAACTGGTGCTGTGAGAGGGTTTGAGTGTAAGACTGAGATTTAGGTTGAGATAAAGGCTGAATTTGAGTGTGAATATGGGGTTGTGGCTGCGGTTTGGACATGGGCTGGGTGTGGGAATGCATTTGTGTTTGAGGCTGAGTTTGTAGTTGGTGTTGTGCGGGTTGAGGATACGGAAAAGACTGAGATGAGGGCTCAGGCTGAAGATGAGCCTGAGACTTTGAAGGAGACTGTATGGTCTCCATAGCTCCTTTCTGGACATTAGAAGAGGTGGTGTTTTGGTTGGAAACAGGATCTACTGATCCACTGTCTGGGCAGGACTGGAGTGGCTGGCTGGATGACAGAGGGGAGTCACCTGAAACAGAAGGAGGAAGAGAGGAAAATAAGAAAAATCTGAGAGGTTCTTAATGACAATACTGCATTAACCCTTAAATGCATAGGATGGGTCTTTAGCTATCTGGGACCACGTCACGCACCTCTAATTCATTCATTTTTTTCAGTTAAGCCCTCCACCCCTTGGTATTCCTCAATCTCTTTAACAGTTTTACGGTTTCAAGTTGTCGACATTGATGAAAATAATTGTTTTTCTAATGTTTTTTGCTAAAAAGTGTATAGGGTGACTTGGGACCCGAGATAAGTAAGAGTGACACTTTTTTTTTTCCTGGTATACAGGCAGCAGGTAATAGTTGTGTTTTCAACTTTGGTCCTTAGGTGGTGCTGTAGTATCATTGATATGATGAACAAACTAGGAGGAAGAAGACTGCTTATGCTGTAAACTATGCTACTAGCTTACTGCTACAGAAAGATGCTGCAGCGCCGTGTCAGAACTTCATGCAGAGTAGCATTGCTGTGATGCTTTCATGATGAGTTCATGAAACAGTGAACATTTTTACACTGTAAAAAACAAAACAAAACAAAACAATATCTATGTGTGGGTAACTCTCTCACCGTTCTCCTGTCCCTCCTCCTCCTCATTATCAGTGCAACTGAGTTTCTCTGCATCACTCTCAAGTAAGTCACTTCCTGGTCCAGGGTTGTGTGGGAGTTGTGATTCTGCCCTCACTAGATAAGCAGCCAGTCCCAGCTCTTGCTCAAGTGTGGTCCGCTGAAGGTAGGAGCAGCTGATCACTCTCAGATCGCAGTACTTCAGTGACCTGTGCACAGAATTCATCCATGATTTCAACTCCAGATAACATTTATTATCATTAACAGCTCACATGCAGAGTTTTCTTTTTGGCTGTGAAAGCCTGGGACAGGTAAGGGAGCAAAGTGTCCAGGTTTAAAGGTAAATAATTTAAGAAGTGAGGATCAGGATTCATGTGTTTACCTGGGCAGTGATTCTCCCAGCGGTTCTGGTCCTGACAGGATCAGAACGCAGGGCAAGGCTTCCAGCTCTAGGTAGGTACGAGGAACCCACTCGGCATCCTGGATCTTCAGCCATGCCTGGATTATACGCACACACACAGACACACACAAAACAACTTAAACGTGCAGATGAATGGTATGCTTATCGTCTGTCTCTTTTTATTTTTCTTTTCGTTTTTTGAAATTTCTTGATACTTTAACATGCTCCCACCTTGAGCTGATCAATAAAGCTCTTTCCAACGCTGAGGCCTTGGCTGGGATTCCCCAGTATGATTTCAAAGCTCTCCTCCAGACCCAGCTGCCTCCTCACGGTCGACAGGCGTCGGTGGGCCCAGGCCGCCAGAGCCAGTGAGGGGATTCTCAGCAGGACCATATGACCATGGTGGGCGGGGCACTGCTGGGTAGCAGTGAGAAGGGATTGGACAATCTCCAGAGTCTCCAAAGAGGTGTGTTTGTGAAGATTGTGGGAGCCGGTGATTCTGCCAGATGCAGCCATCAGAGCTATGCAGTACTGTTGAATTAGAACTGTAGTTCTTATTACTGCACTGTGCAGCTTAGGGAACCTGGAAGTGTGTGTGTGTGACAGAGAGAGAGAGAGAGAGAGAGAGAGAGGGAGGGAGAATGAAGGAGAAACAAGAAAGGGGAAAGGAAGAAAATCAGAGTAAGTAGAAAAATATAGAACAATTTAAGTGTGTGTATTTTGTGTGTGTGTGTGTGTGTGTGTGTTTTATACCTTTCTTCAAGTACAGATGCCATGCTTTCAAAGGAAGAATCATAACGCATCAGAGGCAGGCTGCTCCCTGAATGGGTTGTCTCTAAAAGCTCTGACACACCAAAGTACCGTGTCTTCTCATGGTACAGGTCCACATCCTGCACATAGGCGCAAACACACACACACACACACACACACACACACACACACACACACATATACAATGTTTCTGTTACACACATTCAAGTGATTTAAAATTAAATTCTCTTTCCAAACTATCTTCTGTATCTTTCATCATTAAATGGGTGAAGGTCCTTAAACAATACTGACACACACACACACACACACACACACACACAGCCATCTGTCTTACATTGCTAAATGCAGAAGGCCAGTGGATCTCGTTGTAGGGGCTGATTCGGGTGTACTGTGTCTGCAGAGCGAAGGGGAATGAGGTTACATGGAGAATTAGGATGTTTGGAGCATCTGTGACCTGCCTGGAGTTTAACAGCTGATCCACCAGACCCAAACCACCGTCCGGGCTGCTGTAAGTTGCACTGAAAAAGAGAAAGAGAAAGAGGAAAAACACACTCAGGTTCTTTGTTGATGCTTTTCTTTCATGAACATTGTTCTTTCAAGTGGAAATCAACAAGATCAAACACCTTAGCTCTCTCATGCACACACACACACACACACCAGACACACCTGCTAATGTCCCAATGGGCATGGTCATGAACCAGGATGTAGAGAGTGTAGGAGTTACTGTGTGCTTCCTGGATGAGGCTGTTAATTCGTGCCTGGGCGCTCTGATCGATCTTGACCACATAATGCTCAGCTTCCCGTTGAGACTCACAGTCCTGATCTAAACCTCCAAGGTCCTGAAGGACACCTGAGACACGCACAAAGACACACAAAGAGAGAGAAAAAGTAAAAGAGGGAAGGTACAGAGAAATAAGAAGGAAGGATATAAGGAAACAAGAAACCATAATAAAATAGAAAAAGTAACAAATAAGCAAGAATATATACAATGTTTGTGAAACTATACCATAAACTAATATAGCCAGATCAGCCAATACAACTGCAAATTGCAAATTTGCAAATTAAAGTGCACATTTAAAAAAAATGTGTTTGTGGACTGTTGATTAATTTACAAAACAACACTCAGATAGTTTTTCAAATCCTCAAATGCAACTTAAGCAGCTGTATAATCCTTAGCTAATCAGATTTTGATTGCATGTCCAGTGGAGGTAAATTGCCTTAGATAAAAACACTATAGTTGCTATTATTGAAACTTAAGGTGCAGGTTGCACCGGTAAGTCAGTGGACAAAGAAGAAGAGAAAAAGGTCCTGCGCAGGAAAGAGCGAAGATGGAATAGAGAAAGAAGAAGAGCTGTAACTAACCTGAGCTGCAGAGGTGTAGAACAGTCTGCTGAAATGTGACTTCAGATGGTGGGACCAGGATGAGGAAGCTGATCCTGTCAAAGGAGCCCAGGTCTAGGTTCTGTGTGCTGGAGTCTGCTATGGCACAAACATGGGACAGTAGCTTTCTGGCTACTGCCAGCTGGATGGGACGAACCTCACGCCATTCTACACGGTATTCTACACACAAACACAAATATATAAGCAAACTTAAAGACATTTCTGAGAATTATGTTTAACCTCTTCTCAGCTGTGCATATTTGCTAGCAAAAGGAGGAACAAATATATAGACAAGCGAGTATATGCACATGTAATCTAAGCCTGCATTTCCATGTTCTGTAGTGAGAAAATGAAGATGTAATTATCCAAAGGGAGTAACAAACTGTAGAAAATCAAAGAAAAACAGGATGTATAGTAAATAAGACTCAAGCAACTGTGGTCTCAACAAACTAAAGCTAAACTTCTTTATCCCTTAAAGGTCAGACACTAAAACTAAAATTGGATCCATAGTTAATTCAAGATCACAATTGATCATAACATTGTACTTTTTTTTTTTTTTTTNTTTTTTTTTTTTTTTTTATTATTTATAAGTAAGAATTCTGAGAATTCTTGGATTTTGTACTGTTAATTCAGATTCAATCAGAGATATTTTTTCACTACAAAAAGTGACATTTAGGTATTGTGTTTGCGGCAACGCACTTTCTTTAGGGCCGTAACATACTGTATGCTTCATCTTCTTACTACTCCATCTGTACTACAGCACCACTGAGTGGCCAATCCAGGTAATGCTGTACATTTCCAGAAAATTGGAAATCTCAGTTGATCTGTGCTGAGCTTCACTGCTTCAGTTTTTGACAATTATTGCAAAAGTTAAAGGAGAGATATCCCATTTTTGAGTGAAGAGTTCTTTAAGGGTGAATCCTATAACATATTAGGCAGAAATGTGTAGTGGAAAGTATGACCCTGATTAGCCTGGCCATAAGTTTAAGTACACCCGATGTCACCATACAAGGGGGACAACACGTAAATTAAATATACAGGAGATTAAGTTGTTGTTGCTTTGCTTGTTTTTGAAGAGAATGATAAGAATGTGGGTGACACCTTGCAGGAAAGTAATGTTTAATCATCTTGTCATGAAGCTAAAATTATACTTTTCAAGCACTATTCTGTCTTTGTAGTAATGCATTCCATACCACTATACAGTATACACTGTAAATATTTTTTTAGAAATTTCAACCTGTGTGTATGTGTGTATCTCACCTGAACAGGTATCCTTGGGGCTCTGAGCTCCCTCTTTAGGACTAGGCAGGTGTCCATCTTTAGGGCGAGGTGAGTCTTTTGAACACTGTGTGTGTGAATCCTTTGGACTGTGTGTGTCTTTGGGACTCTTTGTGTTTTTGAGACTCTTCTCTTCAGCTGATTCCTGGCTGCTGCACACAGGAGAGAGCTCACTGTTGTCCACAGCAGCGCTATCTAGCAGGGAATCCATATCACCATCTGAGAGACAAAGAAATGCAGCATTTAGTTTTGTTAAAGACACATCAGTAGACCTAAACACACAAATGCACTTATGGTCAAATGAGTTTCTGAAAATTCTGACATACAAATGCAAAGCATGAGCACAATACTAACACATATGAATACAGGCACAGAACCATGTCTACATATAAAAATCCAAAAAGTCAGACACACCTTGTCCAAGAGATTTGCAGTGCTGGATTAGGTCCTGAGCAAGACCTGAGGACAGCTGGTGCCTGATTTCTCTAAGACCCTCACTGGGAGAATACATACTATCTGCAAGGGTACGGCACTGATGTTTACCTGCAACACACACACACACACACACACACACACACACACACACACACACACGCATACACATAGACATATTGAAGTGCAACCATTTTCAATTGTATGCTCCCAAAAAAAATATCCACCCCACACACATACATGCACAGCTCCCCACCTGTGACTACCACACAGGACTGTGTTTCCTGTCCTGGTGCAGTGACAATGATGACAACATAGCTGGTGTTTTCCAGCTGTTCTTCCATCAGTCTGCTGAAGGTTTGGTGGAGTCCTTGAGCCAAAGATCCGATCTGCTCCCCCAACACCACTACGCCCTCTCCACAGGAGGAAGAAGCCAGCTGGGCAAGCCAGGGTAGCTGGTTGGGGGTTAGGGGTTGTTGGCTCTGGGGAGGCAAGGAGAGATGCTGGGAGAGTCCAGGTAGGGTGGAGGGGCCCTAGAGACAAAGAGGAGGAGAAATGTATTTATTTGTCATTCTGTTCCTTCTTGCCCTCAGTGTTTATTATCTCCACCATGGAGGTTATGTGATCACCGGTTTTCTCTGACAGTTTTTTCTGTCTCACCTCTAATCCATAGTGCCTTCCTTGGGTTGCAGGAGTCTGAGGCTGCTGGTACTGTCTGATCTCACTGAGGTGAGACTCCCTCCACGACCTCATGAATATCTGCTCCAAGTCCTCGATCAGCGGCACCTGGTCCGGGCCTTGGTAATGTAGGTGAGAAATGAGTCAAAACACGAAATCAGTAGGTGCAGTAAATAACTCATAACATGTGCCACATTGTGAACATTTTCATTCATATTATTATACAAGGTACAGTAGTTTTATGGAATACGTTTTTATTAGAGCAGGATAAAGGACTAGGCTTTTCATGCTATAAGGTAAATTGACAGGGAAGTGACTGGCTCAAATATGAAGCCACAAGTTTAACAAGATGGCTGTGTGGTTATAATGAGGTAAAAAAAAAACGGCTAGAGAAAACACACACCAACCAAGGATCATTCTTCTATGTAGGATTACATAACAATTTGTAAACTGACTTTTAAACTGACCTAGCTGAACAAGGTAGTAGACAGTCAGCAGGATCTGCATCTCAGTGGACAACGGCTGAATGGGTGATGGTCCATAGTGTTGGTACACTCGAGGGAGCATCTGGGAGCTGAGATAACAACTCTGAAGCAGAGAACTGACGAGCACTTCACCGACATTACCAGTCAGCTGGGGTAGAGGACCATGGCCTGCATCAATAAGAGTTTAGACATATTAAATGGATGAACGCATAGACGTGTGATAATAATATTGAGTGAAAATGGATAGATAGGTGAGTGATGGTTGATGGAAGGATCAAAAATTACACCATTAATGTAGTAATGCAGTACACAATGGAAATACACATTTCAACATTTTAAAGCACAATATGTTAAACAGGCAAATGGTCCAATGAAATCTGACACAGAGATGGTCCTGAAATGAACAAAACAAAAATTCAGACCAGTTGTACAGGATAGGTGATGGGAAAATGCAGTGCCATCTATCCCTATGGGAGAAAAGGATAATGATACAAGTGAGAGTGTGTTACGGGAAACTGATGCCATACAGAACAGGAAAAGTGGAGGAAAAAACAGAAAATGACAGGCGCTGTAGGTAAGGTGGAGGGAAGGTAGGACAAAAGATGGTGAGGCGATGCATCAGATGAAGGAAGGTGATATGGGGTGGAAGAGGTGAAGGAAAGGACCAAAAAGCTGAGAAACAGCCTGGAGCGTTGGCCTTTACCCTGTGAGAGGAGGCGAAAGGAGCTAAAAT
Organism: Lucifuga dentata; assembly: GCA_014773175.1. NCBI lineage: Eukaryota > Metazoa > Chordata > Actinopteri > Ophidiiformes > Bythitidae > Lucifuga > Lucifuga dentata. The sequence goes on along the minus strand of VXCM01001052.1, from coordinate 64,118 downwards.
GGCCATCTGTTGGGTTAGCAAAACCTCACCTGTTCACTGCAGGAGAACTAGCTCCAGCAACTCCAAAGCCAACTTTACCAGATTCTCCTACAGCTACAAATAAACAAACAACTATTCAGGGCAGCAAGAAAAAAATACACACGCGTGCGTTATCTGACCTTTAAAGATGACAGGTTGCAGTCCGCAGGTGTGTAGCAGCTGATCAGGTACCGTGACAGACAGCCCTGGGGGGGACACTGGGGTTAAAGACCCCTGGGACACACTTGCTAGGGGGGCAATCTCTGGATGGATGAGGAAGAAATTCATTTACATTGTCAAAGCATTAATAAACTCATTAAAAAAAAAAAAACAAAGTATATACAGCAGCACATTATTTGTCTAATACACTGTTTATACAGTTTATGTCTCCTCTTTTCCTTTTACCTGTTCTGGCTCCATTTGGTATGGCAGAGGATGATGATGATGATGTTGACAAAGATGATGAAGATGGTGAGATCTTTGCTTTGTTCTCTGGCAGGGTGGAGGCAGATGACTCAGGGGACCAGCCCTTGTGCCTCTTTTTGGGGGGCCCTGCATTTACATGAGGCCCTGGAAGATAGAAAAGAATATTTTTTACATTTAATTCAATAAACTCTTTATACAGGAACCTGTCCCACATAAAAATGCCAAGATACAAAAAAGTAAAATAAAAAATGAGAAAATAGCACAATAATTTGCTGCTGAAACTGCTATGTTCTGTTTTTATAAAACTAAGATGACTACATAGCATATTTGCAAGCAGATTTGAAAATTAATTTATTTTATATTCACTATTTTATAAATTATTTATAGACTAGATGAACTTAGGAGCAAACTCATTAAATAAAATCCAGCTTAAGGGTTATATAAGCTGCTTCTTTTCACTGCAGTTGCACCAAAATATTATTTAAATGTGGATATTGTTAATGTTACATTTTTATAGTTGTATTTGCTTGAATCACTTGAAGTCCACTGATTCCACCAAATGATCCACAAATCAGAAAATGCACTGAAATTTGCTTTCTGTTGGATGTCTTTTTATACAGTAATTGAAAACAGCTGTATATTAGTCATGCATTAAACTTCCTCTTCCTCTTCCTCTCAACTTTCTGTTGACATGCAGTTACAGTGATCCACATAAAAGGTTCACTTTTTAAAGGGGCCATTAAAACCACAGCAGTGACAGGAAGGAAGCCTTTCATTTAGCTGCTGAGAGAAACAGAAAAAAAGAGAGGGAGAGGGGAGATTTTACAGCCCTGCTTTATAGAGGTGACAGACTGAGGAAACGGGAGAGAAACAGAGAGACAGACAGAAAGGAGAGAAAGGAGGGAGGGAGGGAGACATTTAGTGTCCCAAGTGTTGGCAAAGGAAAGCAGGGAAAACAAAGGACACCCCCCCACCACCCCCAGCTAACAAGCACACTCACACACACACTAACACATACTGTTTGGAATGGTAGGTCGGATTTCTTCCTTTCAGAAAGAGGTGTGAAGTCACCAAGGGGAGAGAGTTAATGACAGCCGACACACTGACTACATTCACATGCACAATAATATCCTGCTCATTTTAAAACTTTGTTTAAATGCAGTTGGTCAGTAAAAACATTCCCTCCTCTTCCTGATCATATTCATGGACCATGACTGACATATTTACACTTTAAGTGTATTAAAGGTTATTGTAGTTTAGAGACATTTTCAAATCATTAAATCTCAATGAGAGGATAAACTCTTTCCTTCCTGTGCAGATCCATGGAAACTAACTTCTTTAGACATATGTAATGCCAAATGTCATTACTGTTGGATACAGCGATGTACGAGTAATGATTGCTTTCATCTTGCTGAAGATCACAGCAATACTTTGCCTTGTATATGCACATGTAAAAAAATCCTTTAGAAATATACATTGCCACATAATCAAACATTTCCTGTTCATTTTCGCTCTTAGCTGTGTGCGCTCTTTAACTTCATGCTGGTTCACACTGGAAAAGGCTGTTTGGGTTTTTATTTTTTTACAATCAGCTGAGCCAGACGTCATGGCATAAAGGACTTATAATAAACTAATATCCTTCTGAATCTGATCATTTTATGACATGGAGCCAGGAAATTCAGAGTGGTTTACCAAACCACTTGGGTTCTTTTAAAGCAGGAATTTTGTCAACTTGAGGAATGTGGGGGTTGTTATTCATTACAGCCATACGTATAAACTGTTCTATCTAGTATTAATCCATGCCTTAGAAATAGACAGTTAAGATTCTTCCTTATTCAAAAGCAGATTCTGTATCAATTATGCTGTTTTTCTACCTTATAGAAAACAAGACTTCGGCTCGTTAAAAATTTTGTAAGACAAAGGAAAAATGCTTTTAAAAATAACCTAATAAAAAGTTTCTTAATATTAAAAAAATGCTATAAAGAGCAGTTAAAAATCAAATAATCCAAGAAAATACATATTTAAAAAATACATAGATAGCTTAGATAGAACTAAAGTCAGAAAGAAGGTAAATGTCTATGACAGCTATCATGGGTTTACTTTTGATCAATTTTTGATTACTTTTGATTACGATAACTAGTAACAATGTTGATTAGTGCAGCTGTCATGGAACCACCAAGATTATGTTACTGCCTTAATGGGAGTTACACTTGTTTGAAATTACATCTGTACACATGTGTGTACTTTAAGTACAACTTCTCACACTGGACATTCAAATGACTGCTGAGCTGAAGTCACACCTGTAGCTGAGGGTTTTGCAGGTCCTGACTGATTTGAGGGCAGCTGGATGATGGCGGGAACAGCATGGCTGCCATTTGCCAGCAAGTGGAGGACGTCAGCCATGGGTGGCAAACTTACTGGGTCAGCATGAGTTCCTGTACATGAAAACAGAAATGCATATAAAAAACATTAACGTGAAACAAATTTGAACTTTGTCTTAGTCCTTTTTTATTTGCACTGCTATTTTGTGTTCTGCAGGACAATTTAATCATTTTAACTTAATACATAATGGTGTCAGAACACTTCCAAAAGAAAAGAAACAAATATGAATAAAAATCACAGCCATTATTTCCCATCTGTAGATGGTTTGCATGCTGACTCAGCTGACAAGGACAGAAGGGAAGAAAAATTGCCAAAAACTACGCATTCTGGAGTTGATATTAACCCTGTTTCTCTACATGTACGTGCTTGGGTGGTGTGTGCGTGCGTGCGTGTNGTGTGTGTGTGTGTGTGTGTGTGTGTGTGTGTGTGTGTGTGTGTGTGTGCACGTGTTACCTGTGTGACTGCCAGGTGTGTTTGATGGGTGAGTGCTTGCCAGGATAGGTGGATGTTCATCTGACGTCACATGACCTTCTGAGAGGCTAGAGACGATCTGTCTCATCCTGCCACCTGAAACACGTGCGCATGAATGCATGCACACATGCGCGCACATACAGACCCACTTAACAAAGTGATATCCAGTGACTCAAATTCACAAATGTGTACAGTCTCAGAATTTTTTCTCTGCATGCAGTTTTCATGTCTGTAATTTGTTTGCGTGTGTGTTTGAATTTATGTGTATTCGTATGCTTGTGGGTGTGCACACATATGTCAATGCTCAGAGATAATGGACTATGGTAAATAAAGTTATTGAGTGCTAAAAGTAGCTCAGATGACCCTCCAGCTGGAACAAGAGAAAGGGAAAGGCTGGCATGGAGGGAACTTGGCTGTGGCATGGATGACCTACTGAAATGTTCTGAGGGTAAACATAATCAGAACATGCTCAATATTTAGGAAATAAAACACTGTTGCCATGTGAGGGATTAAGGAGCTGGTATTCTGATTTTCAATCCCAGTTTTTTCCCTTTTTGAGACAACGTGGAGCCTAAATTTGAGATGTAATCTCTTGCCCAGAGCAAGAGAGCATGTAAAAAGATTAACATTTTCAAGTCATTAGAAGGCCACCTTTTTACTCATGACCCGTAATCCTTGATACATAATCCTTCAAATGAAATAATGTCCATCTTTGACGCTCTTACCATGCCCCCTCCAGCAGATGGGAGCTCCTTTGACCAGCGCGCCCTGGCTATTTCGGTATAGATGGTACTTCAAGTGCTTCTGTTTCTTGGGCTGCGTGCTGAGCTTCAGGTTAATGTGGTTGGAAAACTCTGTGAAGTAACGGAAGCCTTTCTCTCCGCAGCCCATACAGTTCCCTGAGAAACCTGAAGGGAACACACACACACACACACACACACACACACACACACACACACACATGGAGATGTGATTACAACACTGGGTGTATTACGCCTTCTGTTAACTGAACATAAGTTAATTTGTAACGTCACAAATGCACGGTCATTAGCATCAGTCCTGAAATCTGATGTTTTGAGGTTACAAGTTTCACCAAACAGTGACAACGTTTCCTGCGTTGTCTCCTGCCTCACCCAGCAGTGCATTGCGACCACGTTCATCTGGCAGGAAGCGACAGTCCACTGCACACACCAGCAGAGTCTCAGGGAGGGGTGGGGANTCATCTGGCAGGAAGCGACAGTCCACTGCACACACCAGCAGAGTCTCAGGGAGGGGTGGGGACTTGACCCCAACCAACATGAACCCAGGGGGTACATCCATGTGATCTGATGCGAGGGAAGACAGACGCAGATCCCTGCCTGCTTGACAGAAGCCTGTGGGGAGGGACAGACAGAGATGGAATGGAACATGTTTTTATTTGGATTACATGCTGCATAAGGCCTATAAAAAAAATACAAAAGTTACACGACATACATTGAAACTGCATTCACAATCCTCAATCAATGAACATGTGATTTATTGCAGCAGAGACTTTGTAAGCATCCAGCGAGCACCGCTGCATTTCTGTATGATCTGCATGACCAGAATACACATCAACATGGCGCTACTTGCTAATGTAATGTGCAATGCAATGAAAGCCCTTTATAAACGTGTATATGCATAAATGTTCACCAATTACACAAAGGCTGAGCCTCCAATGGTGGGCAAACTATGCAGCCAATCTATCTGTTTATAAATAAGCATCTTATGCAGGAAATTTGATGGAAACAAGCTGTAAAAGACTGACTAAATCTGTCCTTGGTGTCTGTACTGTGAGCATGTACAGTATGTGTGTGTGTGTACAGTACAAACCATCTGTGGTGCAGCATCCCTCAGGTGGGGGCTTCATCTGATAGGGTATTGGAGGGCTGTTGGACTCTGAACCATCTTCATCCTCCTCGTCATCATTCTCTGTATGACCTGTTGATGTCACAGCCACACAAACTACATTTTGATGGTAAACAACAGTTGCAGCCAGACTGTGACAGCAGTTTCGTGTTGTCAGTAGTTCCAGTGCAGGATGAAGGAGTTAAATGGTACATCATCATCATCATCATCATCATCATATGAATGTTGATTCTATGAAAGAGATTCTATGAAAGATGTGGCAATTCCAGCATAATTTAGTGAGATGGGAAGAATGTGTGCAGCTTAACAGAAACGGGAGGTTGTTTCTAGGTGGATTTAATTTCCTGTTATTGCAGGTTTATTCCATATTGAATATTGAATAAACTTTTTATTGTTATAGTCAGTAAAAATTAATCCCTGCCGCTTCACTCGTTATCACACCTCTTTCTTCAGGGTGTCAGCTGGCCAGAGCTCTATGCTGATAAGCTAATCAAACCTGTGTGGCATTTTTTTGAGTGTGTCTGTGTGTCTCTGTGCATCGAACCCACCATTGTGTACGGCAGGCTGCTCTGTCTCAAGGTAGAGTTGTGTGAAGACGGGTCGAGGCACCACAGTGTTTGACCTCAGTGATGCCTCAATGGAGTTATGAAGAACCTCCTCAAAGCGTGTGGTTCGCAGCTGGCCTGCATATGAGTTCCCCATGAGAGTCCTACAGAAACACAGCGACCTCGGGTTAGACAGTCAACAATATTTGCGAGACTTTTTTTTTCACCTTTTATGTAAACCAGTTTGTTTTTTTCATAGATACACACTCTACTCTGCTGCATTCATGCCAGTCGCCATGCCAGTTTTGGTTGGATTCTAGACCTAAGCAGCTTCCTAAGGGTTTGACACAGAAGGATTTTCATGTGTAGAAAAATGCAAGAAAATAGACTTTATTGCAAAAAATAAATAAATAAATAAAATTAAAAAAATAAAAATATCTAACCAATAAGCACATTTGGAAGAAGGAAAGGTCTAGCAATGGAACACAGAAATACTGCATGTGGTGAAAAAGCGACAGGAAGAGTGAAAGCAAAGCCATAATTACATGAATTTACTGTTTCATGTTGGCAAGCCCACTTTTTGTAGAAACACATGCAAGCTTTCACACTTATGCATTCACACACACTCATGCAAAGATTAACACATACACACTCCATATATCCAAATAAATCTACTCACACTGAAATACACACAGGCCCCCCCACACACAAACAGTGGTAGATTGATGGCACGTGTCCAGACAGCATGCCATAAAAACAATCAGCACGCTGACAGTCAGAACAGCCTGACCTAGACACCACACACACTGCCTCCCACTCTATTTTTCTGCTTTCTTTCTCCTTGTATTTATCTGTCTCTCACACACAGATAGAAGCATGAAAACCTCCATAAACACACAGCATGACTCACTGAGATGGCATACTGACAGGCAAATTCCTATGAACTCACACACACACACACACACACATATTAGTATACCAGCAAGGTTAGTTTAAATTAGATTTCAATTAGTTACATGTAATTTTTTTTTCTCCTTTGGGTACTTAAGGGAAACACTGACAAATGCTTTTATTGCATCTTATTTTCAAATGTTTTTCCTTACAATGTTCATGTTGATCTTTGACGCACTCTCCAAGCATAAATAAAATATAAATACAATGTCATAGCTAAAACTAATTTTAACTGCATTCACTCTTGTTTCAGTTTGGTTTCACACACACACACAAAAAATAAGCAAACCAAAATGTAAAAAACAAACAAAAAAAAAAAAAAAANAAAAAAAAAAAAAAAAAGTGAGAATGACATATAATAATAACTTTATAACTTTTATAGTACCTTCTAAAACAAAGTTACAAGGTGCTGCACAGAGCAGAATTTAAAAAAAAAAACAAAGATAAAAGCCAAGGAGACAAAAACAACAAATAAGTAAAAGAACAAAATAAACAACCACAAAAAACAGTGCAACAGTTAAAAGAAGGCCTTCTGATAAAAGAATGTTTTCAGTAATGCCTTAAAATAAGACACTGACTTAGCCAGTCTGAGATATACAAGCATTCTGTACCAGCACAATACTGAAGTGGAAGGAACAAAGAAGATGTGCTGCCGTCAACAGTGAACAGTGAGAATGAGGATGAATGCTTCAGCCTTCAGTCACGCAGGATGAAGGCTGAGCAGGTTTCAGCCTGTTTCTTATAAATATAACAGTAAGTAGGATATACATGTGACCTGTGGAAAAAAAAAAAAAAAAAAAAACCTTCATTCTTTTTTCCACAGTGCAGGTCACATGTTGTCATAAGCTTATATACTGTTAAATTCAATCAGAACAACAGTGGATGTTGCGCAATCCACCACATCAAAAAGGCATGCAGGTGGCAGAAAAGCGATGGAGTTCTAACATGGAAGAAGTCATTTCTACATAAGGTCTATTGCTGCACATCTTCCTGCTGCTGTTTACAACTTCAGCCTAATTTCAGTTGTATTCCTCATGTCTCCTGGTTGCTCAATTATTTCCTACTACAAACACACACACACACACACACACACACACACACACACACACACACACACACCACAAGCGTTACATCACTGCTGGAAGGACTTGTCTTGCTCCTGCTGTTGGTCTCATTAGAACCCCTTCAAATCTGTCCACTTCTACAGGCTGGCCACTCATTTGTTAAACCATTGATTAAAAAATGAAAAGATGACGATGATGTACAGCTCTCCATTTGCAACTTTATTTCTTTCTTCATTTGTTTGTCAAGTGCAACAAAATGCTTGTAAGAAACTTCCAGCATCCATCCATTTTCTAAACCCATTTGTCCTGTTGAGGGGGAGGCTGGAGACTATCCCAGCGGTCATAGGGCGAGAGGCGGGGTACACCCTGGACAGATCGCCAGTCTAACACAGAGACAGACAAACACATTCACACCTACGGGCAATTTAGAGTTCCCAATTCACCTGCCATGCATGTCTTTGGAGGTGGGAGGAAGCCAGAGCACCCAGAGGGAACCCACGGGGAGAACAAGTAAACTCCACACAGAAAGGCCCTGCCCCGGCCGGGAATCGAACCCAGAACCTTCTTGCTGTGAGGCAAGAGTGCTAACCACTGGCACCACCGTGCCACCCAACTTCCAGCATTTTCAGCTATTTCTTTTTTCAATAACAAACCCAAATGGGTGCTGCACCATTATTTCCTCCCTGTGTTCTGCAAAATAGCGCTCTCTCTCTCTCTCTCTCTCTCTCTCTCTCTCTCTCTCTCTCACACACACACAGACACACACACAGCTTCTGATGAAGCATGAGTGATGCATCTACATCAGCATTTTCAACATTACGCTGACTGACATAAGATGAAAGCTTCAAGCCATAATTAACAATTAGATCACCATAAAATTTTATACATATACATGAGCCTTGGTGTGTGTGTGTGTGTGTGTATATGTGTGCTCTGTTTCAGGTCCTGAGTTGGGTGGAGCCATCTAATTGCTAACTGGGAGCACCTGGCCAGTGTTCCTAGTATAAGAGCAGTCTGCCTAGACCTCCTCGGTGCTCTCCAACCTGCACCACGCCTCGTCCTTTCTTTGCATTGTCCTTTTCTTTCTAGTTTTACACTACACTACATCCATGCACTTGCAGACACCACTGATACTGACTTTAAACTTCATGTTATTTCTTAGTTCTGTCAATAAATGTAATTTTCCTTTAGCCTAATCTGTTGCGTCCCTTGTTTTGTTGTGGCCCAAGAGCCAGGTCATAACATATTGGGGGCTCATCCGGGATATATATACACACACACACACACACATATTATGTGTGTGTGTGTTACTGTAAGCAAGAGTGAATCATTCAGAGGAGTGCATGTTTACCCGTTTTTAAATTTATATTTTGCTAGATTTATTTTGTGAACTTTTTTCTCTTCTGCTTATGATCAATCTTTGAGGGTTTTTTTCATAGGTTCTATATAAATAAAATGCTTGATTTTTGTAAGTGCTGAATGAATACATAAATAGAAGATGGTAAACTCAGCAGATGACTGAGGAGGGAAATAATAAGGATGGAGCGCAAACCACCAAGTTAATTCCCTTTCAGCTAAACCTTACTGTCCATATGTTGGCTGATTCACAGACACTCGCGCATGCGCACACACACGCACGCATGCACCCACGCACACACACAGTGAAACTGGGCTGCTCTCATCTAACTGACTAGCCTGATAGCACGAGACTGTGGAAGTCAGCTTAAAGAAAAAGCGAGCCTGTCAGATTACAGCGTTAAAGCCGTTTGTGTCCAGGCTTCTTATCATTGTGAGTTTCTTTTTCTGTTTCAGAAGCTAAACTCAGCACCAATGGCTTTCCTCACTCATTCAAAGATAAAACTATTACTACAAGGTACTAGCTGTACCTTGATTAAACTGTTTTAATCATAAAGGTGTTTATTTGGTTAAAACGTTGTTTGCCGAGTACAATGCAAATAGGTACGTTAATCAAAACTAAGACCATAAGACAAAGGTTGTAAAAAATAATTTTCCTTTAATGAAAGACAAGATGATTGAATTTGTTTTCCAAATGAAGAAATCAAAATGCCCCGTAATCTCAATGTGCTCATCACAATCATAAAGATGATGAACATCAGCAAAGTTGGTAGGAAAATACATTTCTGAACATTTAGCTGCTAAATTTAAAATAAATTAAAAATATCTATTCTCTTTAGTCACATTTTAAACACACACACACACACACACACACACACACACACACACCTTACCAGGCCACTTTCCTCTTTCATATGCAAAGAAGCGATGTGGTCTTTCAGCAGAGGGACACAAAGCCCTGTCATAACACACCAACCACAAGAGGAAGTCATTGCACCTTCTGCCAAAGAAACTGATGTTTACAACCGCAGAAGAGGAGACAGAGGGAAAGAGTGAAGGAGATGAAAGAGGAGGTGTAGCTATCATTTCACTGAATGCTGACTAACATCCTGACAATCAGAACCAAAGAAAACCTCAGTCTGAATTTGAGCTGTCGGGATGTTTCAGAGGAATGAGTCTGGAGCTACATGCTACATGCTAAACCAGCTTCATCCATCCATCTATGCTGATATGCAACAGCTTCACTTTTGCAACATTTGATATTTCCTAATTATTTTTTTTAGGAATTTATGGTATCAAATCTCAACAGCACAAAAAGAAATGAAGACACTGTGGAAAAGAGATGTCGGAAATAACGGAGCAAAACTTTCAGGGAGCTTTGTTGATCTTTCTCCTCCCAACTCCCCCCCCCCCCCCNCCCCCCTTTCCTCCCCATCTCCCTGACATGGAAGTGGGAGATCCTTTCATCTCCCCCTTCCTCTTCTTCTTCTCTTTCTGTCTCTCTTTCACCCTGGGGAGAAGGAGACACTATTGTGGTATTTTATGACCCCTTGGACCCTCTTCCCACCACCACCACCACCACCTCAAAAGCACAAACTCACACACACACACACTCAGAGTTAGGATCCCTTATTCAAGCCCCAGATTACCATATTGTAGCTTTTCTTTCAAGCATTTGAAGGGTTTTGAGGGATCATTCCTGAAATCTTTTAGGATATTACTAATAAGATGCCAAAGAGGTGTTTCCACAGCATCTGTCACTGCTGACCTGTGTGAAGCAGGTCAGTTCATTTAAAACAGAGGATTTGTGGTATGCTATAAAATACACAAGTCATTTTTATGGAAATGTTAAAAAAAAAAAAAAGCAAAAACCAGAAAGTCTGCTGCTCACACACACTCTCTGCTTTGATTGTAAAGCTTTGAGGAACATCTCGCGGCTGCAAGGTCAAAGGTGAGTCCAGATAACGACGTAATGTTTAAGCAAGACTTTGATGTAGCCTATATGTCTAATATACATGCATAGAAACATGTGTGCGCGCTCACACATACACACAAGCATCCACACAAGCATCTACACACACTATCCCATGGGCTGTGGCTCAGTGGACACAAAGGGCTTGTCTTGGGGGTGAAAGGTCATCCTGGGAGAGGTCAGATAAGAACCCCAGGCTTTTCTGTTAGCCAGGCCCACATACCATGCACACACACACACACACNACACACACACAAATCCTACTATTCATATTCTCTGTTCAGTCTGACAGGCAGGGTTGCAGTCTACAACCTTTCACCCTGGCACCTTCAATAGCAGCTCATATTACTCAGTTAAACACACACACACACAAACTGCAGACATGCAAACTGGTGTGCACAGAAAAAAAATGCCTGAGAATGTGCGCAGTATCACCAGTAACGAGGCATTTTTTGAGCGGCTGTGTTTGTCAGTGTGCATGTGTGTGTGTGTGTGTGTGTGTGTGTGTGTGTGTGTGTCAGGGAGAGAGAGAAAGACGCAGATAAGGCAGTGGAATGCTGAGCAGGGTCAGCTGGTCAGTGCAGCATCTCTTTCAGCCTGAATGTTACAATAGAAAGAGAGAAACCTCTAGCTTTACAGATGCTGTGTGAACACTGACCCACAGCCACACACACATGCAGAGGGATGTCAGCTGTATGCACACGTGCACACACACACACAAGAGGACCCTCAGATGCGCTCATCACTGACCGGTGACCCACAGCAAATGCTTTCATTCACAGTTTGCTCAACACACACTGGATCGATGACCAACCTGCCAATTGGCCAACTGCTCATAGCCACTCAGCCGTTCAACTTGCCAAACGGTCTCCATCCCAAAACAGAATCCAAGCCTGTCACCCTCAAAAGCTAAATATGCCTTAAAATTCAAATATAATGAGGATTAAACAACAAAAGAAAAAGTGTTGGATGTGAGCTGCAGGGAGAAAAACAGGCAGAAACAGAAATAAACGTACACATCTGGTAGGAAATCAACTGTTATTCTGTCTGTGTTCACACTTATGTTACTGTAGTGAATTAGTAAAACAAAGCTGGATGTTTACAGGTTAGAATACTCCACATCTTCTCTGCGTTTTGCTTCCTATCTGGCTGCGTGTCCTTGAACACTTTCAGCTCTCTGGCTCTCTATCTTACATAATTTCAGAGGAACTTGTGTCGTCTAAACACGTGCAAATCTTTCCCAAACTGCATGTCAACACAGTTTCAGACTGCTGGAGGTGCCAGGATCACAAGTTGAGAAATCTCCATCATGACAAATATCAGCAACGCCCTTTTTAGTGACTCTTCCACAGGATTTAGAATGTTTTCAAACCGATTTTTACCACACACACATATAACCCTGCAAGAACTTTGTTTTTCATTGTTGCACCTCATGGTCCTCCCCCCCAGATCTGTGCATGATTAAAGCAACATGATTACAATAAAATATCAAAGACTCCATACAGTCACTCATTAAAGGACCATACTGTCCATTTTGCATGTTTGAACCTAATATATTCAATTTTCATACATGTTACGTTACTGACAATCATTTCCCAAAGGATAAAACCGTATTTCATCTTTCCTGATATTTTGCAAAATCGCTTAAGCTTTCAAAATCAAATATTCAAGCGATACATCCACCTTAAAAATTGAGTTTCGTCTGCTAATAGTTACGCAGCCTTATGAAGTCACGGTTAGAAAAGTTTTTCCATAAACGCAGGTCTTCTTTTGGGACTATATTCCCTGGTGGAGACATACATTCACTCNGTTTTTCCATAAACGCAGGTCTTCTTTTGGGACTATATTCCCTGGTGGAGACATACATTCACTCTGTACTTTTTACTGTGCTTAAATGCTAAACTTATGCAACTTTGAAAAAACCTAAATAAATGTCTTGTTCACGATGATGGATTACCTTTCCCAAGAACATTTCAAGTATTAATAAGTTGATTTTAATAGCGTACCAGAATGAACTGAAACCAATGGCGGTCTGGAAGGTAGAAAAAAAANTAAGTTGATTTTAATAGCGTACCAGAATGAACTGAAACCAATGGCGGTCTGGAAGGTAGAAAAAAAACTTAACTGACCGTTCCAGTAGCATGCTTTGGAAAATGATTGTCAATAACGTTATGTGTATGGAAATGGAATATATTAGGCTCAAACATGCAAAATGGCCAGTATGGTCCTTTAAACATGATTCAATCATAACAAATATCTCATGTGAAATTATCTGTTGCATTAATTGCAGCAGCTCTGGATGTGTGATCCTGTACTGCTGCAGGTCTCAACTTTTCTACAGAATTAAGCCAAAATTTCATCTGAATACATTAAATACATGTATTAACTATATAATACTATGAGCTCAGAGCCTAAAGAAAGCGTTTAAACAAAACATCACACATTTGAGTGATTATTTGCTGTTGGAAAAGTCAGTCTGCAGCGCTCTGTAACATATTATAAGACATATAACAGTTAATGTGTTGCAAAAATAACCTTTAATGCTACAACGATAAAGAAGATATTAGTAGGAAAAAAGTGAGTTCTAGTCCAACTGTTTTAAGTTTAATAGTGTAAACACACGCGCGCATTTGAAAAGCCTGTACAGCAGAATTGCAGAATTCTTTTGTTCCGCAGGTTTTCTACTTTAAATATCACATTTTAAAGTTTAAAGCTGCTGTTTCTTAGTCGAACATTTTCCTACAGGTTGTGTTTTCGCACCAGCATCAGCAGCTTAACACACACACACACACACACACACACACACACACACACACACACACACACACACACACANTTTTTTTTTTTTTTTTTAAGCCAGTAAAGATAATATCCTCAACCTGAAGAAAATCTCTACTTCCAGAAAATACTCTGCAAATATGTCGGTAAAAAAAAAAGGCTGACTGTACCTCTGGAGTCAGGAGCTATTCTTCGGGAAAAGGCTACGGGTCGGTCCGGCGTGCTGTCACCATCTCTCCGGTAAAAGATCTACGGCGGGACTGCGCGACGCGCACGTCATCGCCTCTGATCCTCCGCGTGGAAAGCACCCTCCCCCTTTACACACCACAATGGTACAGTCCACAGAGCACCCGTTACTCCTTCAGAAGTAATGTCGTACCGAGGAGATTTTCAAAAAAATCTATTCTGAACCAGCATTACATTAATTTAACTGACTTTAATCTACAGAAAGAAGCTATTATTCAGATTTTTTCTACTGTAACATTGTACAGCTTTTTTGGCAAAACTTGCTTCCCTTATTTTTTGTTTCATTAACAGTTCACATTCGTTTAACTTAAAGATAAATTCAGCATGGTAATAATTGTTTTTAATTGTTTAATGCATTATTCATTTTGGCTTTGTGATATAGGATAGGGCCTATAAATATGAGATGATTGTGAGATGCTTCAGCAATAACCTGTAACATCTGAATATCTGAACATATTCATTTCACATGGTTACACATGCAAGAGAGACGGAGTCTTTGTTTTCTATAACCAACAGTTCATTTACTTTTCAGAAAACGACATGGCGTGATATCAGGATATTCAGATAAAACTGTCTCTTTGCTGATTTATAATGAAAAATGGTCATGAATTTAATGCACCAAAAGAGGTAAGACCTTGTTATGTGGGTTAGGAGAGATTGAAAATAAAGTTTACTTCGATATTGTCATTTTAATGATGATTTAAATATTGTAGTTGTCATAAAATGTCCTCAGCTGATGCCCTGTTTTTCTGAAAGATTATGAAAGACTTTGAAAAAGTCTTTTAGGAGGGGAAGATTTTTTTGTTGCAGACTTTGTGTGTAAAGGTTGGGAGAGGAGACAAAGAACTCTGAATACTCCATGTGCATGACACAAAATAATCAAACTACTTCGTTCTCATAAAATGTGCCACCAAATCCAACTACCAAACACTCATAAACCCCTCTGGAGACAATTAATGGAAGCTGTGTTTGGTGATGAACAAAAAATTTATGAAATGAGCATAGTAGGTTATTGGTTAAGCTTGTAACTAATGTAGGATGTTTATGCTCATTTACCTGCATCATTGATATCATTTTTCACAGCATCAGCTCTCAGTACCAATGCCTGAAAATAAACCATGTCAAAGTAAACAGATTTAGCTTTTCACTTTTTTTTTTTTTTNTTTTTTTTTTTTTTTTTTTTTTTTTTTTTTTTTTTTTTTTTTTCCAGTTAGTGTTTATTCTTTAGCCCATTCATAATAAAAACAACAAATTACTTTTTGTAGCTTCCTATTAACTGAAATTCTATAAGTAATTGTTAAGGATACTGTATATGTAAAATAAATAAATAAATGAAAAATAGTTGACATGCAGACAGATCAAGAACATGTCAAACAACTTTTTAGGCTACACCAGGCCTGCTACTTTGACAATTAAGAAATTTAGAAATAAAATAGATTCCACTTACTTACTTATTACATATATATTTGTTATTATTTGTATGACTTTTCTATTTATTACTATTTGATATACTGTATATAAAATGAATTTTTATATATATTAGTTATAGGTTTACTTTATATAGTTATGCCCTTTATACAGTTTAGTATCAGATTGGTCAAATATTCTGGCAAATTTACCAGGATTCACACAGCACAGTCACCATTGTTGTGTGCCTGTCACCCTCTACTGGACAAAAAGTTAACATGCAACATGAGAGGAGAGGAGAGGAGAGGAGAGGAGAGGAGAGGAGAGGAGGCATTTTGACTGATCACATCAGGAAAAGGTTTAGTAACACTAATAATGCTGGTTCTGTTTCATGTAGTTATGCCAGTGAGCCAGCATGAACACTACCAAGACTGTGGCACTAAGACATATAAATGGAATGTAGCCGTGATTAATGTTATTATTTTTACCTGTGTTTGACAAGAAAAACAGCAACACTGAGAAAGATCTAAGCAGATTTATTGTAAGGTTTTTTTTGTTTTTTTTTTTTTACCAAAAGGAATCGGTGATTTGTTGTGGAAACATCATACTGATAAACTATTTGAGTGTATTGCTAAATGTAGCATCAATCTTGCCAAGGAAAATTTAACTAGCACTGACTTTTGTGACTTTTTATAAATGATCAAATATGGTTCATTTTCAGTGAAACATGTTGTGTATCTTGTGTCAAGGCGTGAACATGGTGTGAAATAGTTGTATTTCAGATGATAATACTGGAAAACGTAATGTAATTATTTTTCAGTATTCATTCATCTATCCATCCATTATCCCTAGATTCAAGAGTTGCAGATTTCAGAACTTTTCTTTGACAAATAGGCTTAAATAGCATTCTGTTGAGATGTTTAAAAAGCTGGCCCTACCATGTGATCACTCCTTTTGTTTGCAGCTATATGGGCAAAATTAGAAATATTTTATAATGTCACACCCCCAGTGGAGAGAATCCACCTACACAGCAGCACAAATGTTCATTTCTCATTCACTGCCTCCCAGGCAATCTGTCATGCTGATGGGACAAGAGAGACACAATGACCTCAGACGCCCCTGTGCAAAGTGTCTCTGTGGTCACAACAGACAAATACACACACACACACACACACACACACACACACACACGTGTGTGAATGGGCCATTATAGCACTAATACTCTGCGTCACACTGGTTAGTGGAAATACATTTAATTCATCTCCACCTCAGTTCAGTTGACGTTAGTGCATTTACACCAAGATGTTTCATGCTGGACAGATGGCTAATACATGACAATGTGTTTTTTCTAATTTCTCTCTGAAAGAAGCTGTGTGTACGTTCACACATCACAGCCCACATCTCAGAGTTCTCCTACTTTTTTCCTCCTGCCAAATTAAGAGTTGGTACTTGTGACCACATTCCTCCTGTCCTACAGGATCTCCACTGCCTCCCTATCCCTCAATGAATCCAGTTCAAACTCCTCATCACCTATAAAGCTGTCCATAACCAGGCCCTGTGCTACCTCACCGTTACCTCACAGCACCTTCACACCATACTCCATCACACTGCCATCATTCTGCTGGATCAAACCTCTCACCCCCCTCTTGAACAGGCACCTGACCTGCAACAAGGCTTTCTCTGGTGCTGCATCCTTCCTTTGGGACTCTGCTTAAACACATCCGTGATTCTCCCTCTCTGCCCTTTTTAAAAACTCTTTTAAAACTGATTTTTTTAAAAATTGCTTTTAATATGTGACATTCTTTGTTTGACTATGCTATGTTGTAATTTACTGTGTTTTTAGCTTGTTATGTTTTTGTAAAGCGTCTGAGTATTCAGAAAAACACTGTATAAATAAAATGTATTATTATTATTACTATTATTATTATTACAACAAATAATAGTGAGGAAAAAAATATAACTTTACAGGACAGTAATCACTGATTTATTAGATATGAAAACTAACCCTGACTTTTTTTTTTAACTCTCACACAATTTTATGTCAGTTTTAAAGTTGAAACCACAGTAAAATTTCAGATTTACTTCTCAGCTTTGTTTTTGGGATCTTATTTTGCTGAGTTTGTCAACCATTCCTATCAGTTAGAAATAGTTTATCAATAGATGAGCAGCACCAAGATTAGATGCTCTGTTCCAAACTAACGGCAGCAGCAGCTGTACATTCATCCACAAAAATACTAAAGTCATTTTAATCATAACTGATTTATTCATCAAGGTACTTAAAGGTTCAGTCTATTATCCAAATTTAAAAATCACCTCTCAATAAAAAAAAAAAAAAAAAAAAAAAAAAAAATCAAACACAGGACTTGAAGCTGATTGGTAGTTCTTCTAATATAGTAATATTACAACAAATAACTGACTGCAACAACAGCAAAATATTAACAAAATAAAGTTATTAATGTGTTCTGATGCTATCTGAAGAAAGTTGTGAACAGCAGAAAAACAGCCTGTATTTCACAATCAATACATAAAATGCTAATTATTCATTGATAAGGCAAAACTTTCAAATATGTATGAGAGTTTAGTTAAATTTTTCAGGGTCCAACACAAATTAAGAACTAACACTTTAAGTTTTTCTTTCTGAAGTGTTGCCAAATAATAAAATGGAAAAAAAAAAAAAAAAAAAAAAAAGACAGGCACAAGCATTTCCACTGTGGTCCTCCCTCCTAATTACAGCTTACATTTTGTCACAGGGAAACTCATACTTCATCCTTTCTGCTGCCCCAACTGGGCACTGCCAATCTGTGGAGTGGCATCGCCATGCCACGCCAACACAACATCCCCTGATGGGAGAACAGGTGTTGGACAGGGTCCAGTGGAGCAAAGCGGAGCTGGCTGCCATGATATATCAGATGAACTGGCCAGCACCGAATCCTCTGGCCCGAGGGAGGGGGACCTAGCCATTTATTAAGTGTGTGTGTGTGTGTGTGTGTGTGTGTGTGTGTGTGTATGTGTGTGTGTGTGTGTGAACACAGAGGTTCTATGAGGGCAGCAGCAGTACAACAATGAGCCCAAAGACCGAAAAGGGAAACAGGGAACATGCTTATCTGCTAATTTAAAACATCGGCATGTATTTTTGCTTCAAGCAGCTAAAAATGTTCTTATGCACCGAGCACTTTGTGTGCCTTGGTGTCACACATCATGATGTCAAATTAAAAAGCCCTTAAGTTTTTAAGATTTCGTAGGAGTTCTTCACAAAACTATGATCAACATCATTCACATTTTATTTTAACTTTATGTTAAGTCTTATATTGACTCACATTTGGTAAGGTTATGAGTATTTCTATCGAACAAAACATGTCATGTTTTTGCTGTTTACATGAAGCTTTCTATTCTACCTGATTAAATACACTGAAGTGGTTTGAGAAGGTTTTAATTTTTAATTTTAATACAACTAAACATATTCTTCCAAATTTTGTGGGGCCTTCAAAAAGCTCTCCAGAACTTATTTTTGTTTCCTAACCAGACCTGGAAAAAAAAACTGGTTTAGTGGGGTTTTGAGATGAGCTTCTCAAGTCCCTTAACTGCTAATTTTACAGCCAAAATGACACTGGATATGATGATTTGCTAAGTCGCTTTGGAGCCATATTGGCCTAGGCAAGGCTTGTAGTTCCTGTTAATGGGTTGAATATAATATTTTATGTCCCGTTGCTATAGCCACGGTGCTTAACTTGTGATGTTAAAACAGTCAGGCCCATTCATTTTAGTATAAATACTTCACTTTGCTTTAAGACACTGGCTGAGCTGTATGTAAAACATGTCTATCTGAATGTGCCCCAGCAGAGGAAACGGTATTTCTGCTTTACACATAATGATGGCCCAGGTCGTTTGGCTGAGAATAATGGTGGTTTTGCTGTAAAGCATATCACTCTCATTAGGTTTTTACACACTGGTTGTGTCTAACTGGAGATGTGCTTAGACATACACACACAGACTACACCTCCTCACACACATATACATACACACAAACACACACACACATTCATCTCCAAAGTCATTAAATCCCTTTGAAAAGAGGCCTCATTTGAGAGAAGCAATAAAATTTTTAATCATTTTATTACCAAAAGAGTATTTAACAAGTGGGTAATGAAACGCCAAAGGCAGGTTAGCTGAGTTTAACCTTCATAGAGGAAGCCATGTATCACACGCTGCCCTAAGGCATGGTAGGACAGAAATGTCATCCTCCATTATCCACCATACCTGAAGTGTGGCATTGTGCGACTGGCAGGCAGGCGTCTCGCTCTGCAAGGCGAGGCTGACGAGAAATTAAGGGGGGATTCAATTAATGGACGTTTTTTACGCACCAGGGAGAGGGCACAGCTGCACACTCATCTTAATGTGTGATGCAGACATATACCATAGCAAATGTAACACACTTGTGAATGCACACGCACACGTTTACCTCAAAGTATGTCACGCATCTCAGACACTGAGGTGCTACTGATGGCAGAAAAAGAACACACACTTCCCTGGTTTCACTCTGTCTCGTTCTGTAGTTCACCATGTTTTCTCTTTTTTTCTACCTTCACCTCTCTGTTTAAACTCTCTGTCTTCCTCATGCTGCTAACGGTGGGTCTGCTCTGTTGAATCTTTTTATCTCTCGCTTTCTCTTTCCCTGAGGTGATCATACAGCCGGGCCGCTCCACTGCTTTCCCTCCTCAGGTCAATTAAGGAGAAAATGAGGCAGAGGGGGACACTTTCAGTCTGTCACCATAAAAGAACCATACCTACCTACCTACCTACCTGCCTGCCAATTGCTCATATAATATACCGTTAAACTGCCCTGTAGTGTGAGTGCACACTGTGTGAGTGTGTGTGTGTGTGTTTTGTGAGCATGTGTACGTGAGAGAGAGAGAGAGGAGAAAGAGAAAGTAAGAAAAAGCAATCGTTAAGTCCTTAAGGGAGGAGAAATACACCAGCCGCCTATTGTAGCACCAAATACAGACCCACACATTACATCTTACACCTTTCTTTGACAGAGGGGAATAATTTATGGCGGCTAAGAAAAATACTCTATTTTCAATAACAAGCCTCTCTGGTACTTAGAGAGACTGGCCCCCAAAGTTAATTGAAAAGTGTCCTGGTTTTCATTTGCATAAGAAACACATTTAAAGGTGAAAAATTATAAATAAATATGCGGCCACCTGTGAAATATGGCTTTTGGCCTGCTGGTCATTTATAACTGTGCCTTTAATTACGTGACAGACTGGGGTTCTGCAGCTGTAATGAGAGCATAGAGTGATGGAGAGGAGTGTGTGAGAGACAGAGGGGTATAGGTCATTAGTATATGAACGGACAAACATGCATGCATACACACACACTCACACACACACACACACACACACACACAGATGGCCAGATGCACACACAGATACACACACAGATATTATAAATGTATGGACACATATGGACTCACATGGCTCACATGGTTGCAAACAAACTTGCGTGGACACGAGGAGACATCCACATGGTCATCCACATCCACAAACTGAAAGAAATATACTCCCACTTGTGTTTACAACCACGAACATTTTAAAGCTAATTTATGCTTTTATGCCTTTAAATTCAAAACTAGACATGAGCATCTGGGTTTATGTTATCGATAAGGTGAGATCAACCAATCAAAAATCAGAATTTGATTGTGTTTAAAATAATGCCCTTATGAGAGTAATTCTGTAAACTTTCATATCATCTTAGTCCACACCTGTACAAATGAATAACCTGATTTCTCTCCAGTGCACAAGCATAAATTTCTTCTTTTTTTGAATATATTTACCGTGAACTTATCCTGATTAATATTTAAATAATTGCTAAATAAAACTAAACAACTGCAAATTTTAAAATTTTAAAATTTGCAAATTTTGCAAATTTTACCCCATGAACAAAACATCAATTTATTCGCAAGACACTTCCACATTTTAGAGGTAACCAGGCATGTGAAATGTCAGATGAACTGGCAGATAAACTGTCACACAGACAGGCTATGACAAAAGTGAGACAGAGAGACAGACGAGTAGGCACTACAGAACATCAGACAGATAGTTAGACAAAAGACTGGGTGGTGGATAGGTGACGTGTGGCACTTCTGTCTCAGTCTCTCCTCCTCCCTCCCTCCTTCTCTTTTATGCATAAAGAAAACAGCTTGCATTGCCCTGCAGGTACAACCAGAGCGCTGCGCCGCCACGCACCCCTTTCACTTTCACCTTCACTCCTTCTCTGCGGTCACTTCCCGCTAGAGCTTGCGTCGAAACAACGGCACTTCCTGGGGTGTTCTTTTTCCCTCCCTTTTCACTCTCTCTCCTCATTTTCCTTTTTTTCTCCTCTTACCACACAGCAGTGGGGCAGAGATGGGGGGGCAGAAGTAGGCCCCACCCCAGCTTAGTAAGTCTTATTATAACTAGAAGAAGGCGACGTTTCACCATTTCACCCCCCANCCCACCCCAGCTTAGTAAGTCTTATTATAACTAGAAGAAGGCGACGTTTCACCATTTCACCCCCCAGAAATATTACAAGACAGACAAGCAAGCAGGGGCTAATCCTTGGGATGAAATTAGCAGCGGAGGGGTTAGCGGAAGGATAGGAGGGATGATGGAAAGGGGGGGGGGCTGGGATGGGTAGCTGAGCCCAGCTAGAGGCAATGCGTCCATAGGGATAATTACAAGATGCTCCCGGGATCTCTGTCTGTCTGTCTGTTGGCTGTGCTGGGCTGGCCTTCATTTTTGATGGCTCTATTTTCAACAGCGGGGACTGGTTCTCTCCCTCTTGCTCTTGTGTGTGTGTGTGTGTGTGTGTGTGTGTGTGTGTGGTTGAGAGTGTATGTACGCACGTGTGTCTTGCCCTTTCTTTCTGTGTCTCCAGTGCTTCAGATACATAGTAAAAGCTATTAAAATTGAAATTGTTCTAGGGGCAGTGAGCGAATGGGGAATGAAGCGACACACTCAACCCCCATGACAGACTGTTTAATAATGGGTGGGTTGTATGTGTGTGTGTGTGTGTGTGTGTGCATGTGTGTTGCTCAAGGGTAGGGAAGTGAGCCTATGACCTAACTGGCAGGCATTGGTGTGACTATTTTGTCTTATTCCAAGATACACGATATCTTTGCAGTAATGCTGCTTATACATTTGCTCCATTAAAGTTTGGATTGTGCACCAGAAATTTTTCAACAACTTCACAGAATATAATAATATAGTAGATTTAGAGACTCACTTTAACACAATTCTTCACTTTAAAACGATATGTCAGCATCAGAATGATTGCTTATCTTGATCACCTTGTTCAGAAAATCTCTGTGGAGGGCCAGAATAGCCAAAAATAAGAAATTAGGATCTTCTTTAGTTGTCTATACAAAATGAGTTTTTCCTAAATTTAACTTGAAAAATTTTATTTTAATGTACATTTTATAAAACATTATTAGAATTAGAGTAAAATTAATTAGCTCAAACCATCTTTGTAGTTTCTGCAAATTGTCTGTAATTTCTGTATAATAAGCATGTTACTGGTATAAGTAAGAGTAAGATCCCTCTCTCTCGCTCTCCCTCTCCCTCTCTCTCTCTCTCTCTCTCTCTCTCTCTCTCTGGCCGGTCGTGGGAGGTGAGCGTGGCAGCAGAAAGCTTTGACCAGCGAACTGACCTCTCTCAAGGGAAACAATGACTTTGAGAATGCCAGAACACACACACACACACACACACACACACACACACACACACACACACACACACACACGAAATGAAGAATGGAATGGGCAAACTCATTCATCACTTTAACAAATATAACAGGCTATTGTAGGAGCTCGCAAAATAGAAGACAAAAGCTAAAGCAGCTGCACTTAGGCCAATGGCTGCATTCACTCAGCCACGTATAGGTATCCTCTGGGTGTAATACACACACACACACACACGCACACACACACATTTTCTTTTGTAAATTTTAAATTAAAAATATTTTCAATGAAACTTTGATTTCAGTTGAGTTTAAGATGATCATTCAAAGCAAACTACAGGAAATTTTGTTATCTGTAACTTCAAATAGATGCTGATGTGATCTGATTTATATCTATGGCAAATCATTTAAAAAAAACAAAAGCAGTCTGTTGTTCAATTTTTAATTATTTATAGAAATATAAAATACATTTATTTAAAAATATATATATATATATATTTCAACCAGCAATGGAAAGATCACTGGCAAAAAAGTAAAAGAATTCATGCTATGTTTGTCTTGGAAAATATATTTCAGATGTTTTAGTTTTACTCTTTATTACTCCAATATTCCTAATAGACACCCAGTTATTGTAACACTCTCAACCCAGTCTTTTGTTGTCTAATGGTTGTTGTGTGTTAGATCTTTTCTGTCTCCCCTTGAGCATATTAGTCAACCTCCAAACCTTAGTCTTTATAACCCTGCAAGAGGAAGACATCAGGAAGGCTTCATCAGTACAGCTGAGTGGTCCTCATGTGAACTCCAGATGGCGCTCCACACCAGGAAATGAGACTTTAGTGACTACAGTGGAATGTGGAGCGTAGCGCAGAATAAATGTGTGTGAAAGACAGAGAAATCAAAAAATAGAGCAAGTGTGTGTGTGTTAGAGAGAGAGAGTGAGAGAGAGANGAGAGAGAGAGAGAGAGAGAGAGAGAGAGAGAGAGAGGTGTACAGTACCTGATGTTACTGAATAGTCTTGTAATGACCGTCCTTCTTTGTCTTTGAGCTGGCAGAGTCATCCAGCACATTCAGCACCAGAATAGCTACAGAACAACCAGGCATAAAGTGAAGTTATAAACAAAAAAGAACACACTAGATCATTGCGACAGGAAGGGCCATGATGACATTTTCCTTCTGATAAATGTAACCTTTCACACGAGAAACACACTCATCCAAAAACCTGGTCCAGAAGCGCTTGTGATTCTGATGGTCTTTTTAAGATGCTATTCTGCTTATGAACAAGCTGAATAGTCACATAATTAGATGTAAACCCATGAAATCATACAAACAGGCCTATACATAATCACATAAAATTACACAAACATGTACACACACATACACAAAGAGAATTTAGTGTTGTGCTTCAAACTAGAGGGTTAAATAATTAAGGTCAGGCCTTTTTTAATAATTATATTTCATTCAGTATTTACTATTTTCATAATAATATGAATGACTTGTTTTATTAAGGCCATATAACTATGTAATTTACACTATGCTAATTACTATTTCCTCCTCTCGGTAATTATATTGAGTAATTAGATTGAAATAAAATATAAACATAGTAAAAAGTATTAATATGAGATGCATACAGGACAGGTGGTGTATTTGTTTTAAAGTACTTGAAATGCAGGTGACTAGTAGGCCTGTGTTATCAAGCAGCTGTGTCACATTTTGTCACATGTGATTATGTTGTAATTACGCTGCAATTATAGAAAAACAAAGCAGTGAAAAATTGCTCTGACTTTCTCTGAGTGTTAGTCACACTAAACATGATGTCATGACTAACCTAATTTAATTACATGTCATGCTGTGTTTGAATAATGTGCAATTTGCCACAACAGCAAATACAAAACAAATGTTTCAGACAAACTATTTCCTGTTTTTGATAAAGCAATAAACAAAAGTGATTTTCATGGGTCTGATTTCATGACAGCCACTGTTTAATTATGTAATGGGTCACACAAAAATATATTTGTGTTCGTTTTTCAGCTTCTGAAGGGAGAAGTAGGGGAGTTATAATCCGCCTTTGTTTATTATTGTGTTTGCAGCAATGATATCCTTCCAGGCTAAAAACAGAAATACAGATGTGGCCAAATAACATGCACGGCGTCATGATCGTGACAAAGAACCGCATGATGCAGAAAAGGTTGGCCTGGTTTGTTGATGCATGTTGAGTCATGATGATTAAAATGAAAAAAATTATAAAAATATGAAAGAAAATATAAATATAAGTAAAGACACTGGAAGGACTTTTTTTTTTTATAGTGACACATTTTCTGCCACAACTAAAATTTGGTTACTGACTGATTATTGGTTGTTTAATAAAAATCACTAAACACATTTAGGTAACATGATTTTATTTTTGCAATATCCCATCCATTTATTGACTCTCCTTTAAATCAGATGATTAAATGTGTGGCTGCTAATGCACAGACCATGACAGAAAAAGATTCAAATGTTTGATAGAATCTCAATCAAATAAACTTGTTTAAAAATTCCTCAACATTTGGCTTAAAAAAATAGATATGCAGAAATTATAGATGTTAGATATTTCATCTTTGAATTGTCACTGATTAAAATTTTTAGAGCACTTTATGACCATATGCTGTCCTATTGCCGCGGTACACTTCATACACTACATTTTATAGTAACTTCAGATGCAGCATCACATATGTTCTACCCTGTACCACTAAGAGATGTCCTTGACAGTAACTCAGGCTTTCTCTATTGATACATTCTTTCCTATTAATTTTTTATTTTTATTTTTGAGATGTATTCTTTGTATGTTTATCACTTTACAAGTACACAAGCAGGTGAGGTTTTCAGGAATATTCATGGAGAGTAAGGCAAACTTTTGCTTTCACCTCAATTTGCTCTTTTGTGCAATCAGTAGTGTTTGAACACTGTGCAAACAAGAGCCAAATAATGTGAATTCTTCACATACCTGAATAATTTAAAAAAAAAAAAACATTTACAAGATATTTCTATTATACTTTATGTAATAAGGATAATAATACACACATAAACCTACAGAAAAGTTTAACTTAGATTTAAAATACTTTTTCATGGCATGTTTCAGGATTTAAACGGCAGAATATGGAGCTGGATTTGTGTTGCTGTGAGTGTAGAATGTGTGTCTTAACTGGATATTTAGCTTAAAAGGTATTGGGGAAATTTGCTATTTTAATTATAGATATCGTACTTTAATAGAGCGACTCTCTTTACTTACTGCTTCCAGGGAGGTCAAAGTGAAAGGTCAACTTTAGAATGGCATCCTGGGAACCAGTGTGGGTGCAGCGTCTCATTCAAGGACACATACAATTTAAAACACCCCTCCCCAAACACACACACACACCCGCACACATCTGCACACTGACAAACACACACACACATCCCATGTATCTAACCAGTCAGACACCTTATTTATAAAAACTATCAAAAAGTGCAACGTTTAAAACCATTGTCACGCACACAACAAAATATCTCAACACAATTGTGTGTGTGTGTGTGTGTGTGTGTGTGTGTGTGTATGTGTGTGTGTGTATGTGTATTTTTTCATATTAATTATTTTGTGGGAAAATAAGTGTTATTTGGCTGAAAATGTTGCATCTTTTTCATGGCAGAATGTAAAGTTTAGGATGGATTACAAATTAATTAATGAACATCAATGGAAAATATGACATTGTCTTTTTTAATCTTCAATTAAATAGCTTATTTATTGTACACGCCAAAATAAATACATTAAGATTTTTAATTATCTTACATATATTGTGTAAGTATATAGTTCAATCTAGCTTTGACTTGACCATCATCACCTTCAAACCTCCTCCAGGTGTCCCTCGTATGTAGGGACACGCATACACACACACATACACATAGATTGAATACCACACACATACACACACACTCCTGCCTCTTTAGCACTCACCATTTTACTGTTCTGCATGTTCCGCTCAGCACTGCAGGAAAATAAAGACGTCGTCCTTGACAAAGACATTTCGATGTTTAAGGGGCTTTATGTTTTTCTTTTTAAGTTTTCTGAGAACTTTAGGAGAACTTTGTGCTGAAAGGCAGTAATCTAGATGTGTCCAGTGTCACATAAATCTCATGTGCTGTCGTCTCCTTGTCAGCAATAAACATTATTATTATTATTATTATTATTATTATTATTATTATTATTACCTGACATTCATTTATGAATATTCATGTCATGATGTTTTAAACTATATTGTGTGCTTTGATCATTCTCTAGCAATTCATTCTATAAAAATAGGATTTTAAAATTTAAACAAATCAGAAAAGTTAATGAGACAAATATATTTAAACATTGTTCAGCCGATAGCAGTAATTTCCTATTTTTAGAGTTAATTATTCTATCATTAATACAAAACTGTGTATAAATTGTGCCATTTTCAGTAATCCTTCATTTCTTTTAATGTCAATTTTCACTTATTATTATTATGAATAAAACTTGGTTAGAAAAATTGATTCCACTGCATGTTTTCCCACAACACTGTAATTATCTAAACATTTTTGTAATCATTTTGTTTATCAGCTTTTCTCAACATAATGAACACAGGTGTGAAGGCATACAAACACATATCTTTCTCTCTTGCTCTCTGGCTCTGACTTTGTTTTGTGCATAATAGTTCTTAACGGTTACAACTAATGAATTGACCAGCCTTGGGGAGGTATATATAAACCTATTAGCTTTAATAAAGTCTGAAGGTATAAAATGACTCTCGGAGGTATTTCACTCTACACTTAGTACTCTCCCCAACCTAATAATACCAGCTCCATGAACATTGTCTTCTTGCTCTTTGATTGCATTCTGGGGTCTGTCTGCACAATTATTTTCAATTTAACTACTTAGAGGATGGTGAAAAGAGAGGGATGGGGGNGGGGGAGAGAGAGAGAGAGAGAAGAGAGCTGTCTCTATTCTTTGACATGAGAGCTTAACATTGACTAGGAAATGGAGAGATGGAGGTGGAGAAGCTGGAGATAGAAAGACAGAGAGAAAAAGGAAGGAGAGAGGGGTGGGGGTGACTTTCCTACAGTTAGCTGAGTATGTGTGTGTGTGTGCTCATTTGGCTGGTTCTTAATCCCTGATTCAATTTCCAGCCTTTAAACATGACGAATTACATTCCTGTCCTCACCTAATGCTTTTAACACATCCCTATAAGAGGCCTTAATCAGGTGAGATGGGCCCCAATGCTGCTGTACACACACATTCACACACACACACTCACACACACACACAGAGAGAGAGAGAGAGAGAGAGAGAGAGAGAGATACGTAAATGTGCACATTATTGCAGACACACAAACATACACACTTTTATGTACACTTGCAAGTGCACAATTTGAACACACACACACACGGTACACACACACACACACACACACACACACACACACACACACACACACNACACACACACACACACGCACAGAGGCTGATTAGCCTAGCCACAGCGCTAGCCACCCCGGATAAGCCACCAGGTGGATAATGTGCTGCTTTAGCGCCTTAATTACGCCATAATCTGTTCAGCGCCTCAACCCCCTGCACAGAAGGACATAGAGAGGGAGATTGAGGAGGGGGNGGGGAAAGATGGGACAAGAAGAGAGAGGGTAGAGGGAGAGAGGGAGCGGAGTTGGGAGAAATCGAGAACAAGAAGCCCCAAGGCACTTAACGTATACCCTTTTCTTTTTTTTCCCTCCTCATCTCCATATCATCCCATCTCTGAAGTCTCTGTGGTTCTGCCGCTGCTTTTCATTTCTTCTTTACTTTCCTTCCCTCTCTCTCTGTCCTTCCGTGTTTTCTCCCTCCCTTACTCTTGCTTTATATAAACCCCAAACACTCTTTTTTAGACTCTCCACACCTTTATCCTCTTCTGCTCCCTCTCTATCCCTTTGCTCCCAGCACACTTCAGCTCAGTGTTTTAGCCCCTCCGTCTTGCTCCCTGTTTCCTGTGTGTCTTGAGGCCCCGCCGTACTGTGTTTTACTGCACCCTCCAANCCCCCCCCCCAAGCTGTTCTCCCTCAGTCCACCTCTCTCCTTTAGTTGCTGTGTGTCTCAGTATCTCGGGTCCTCCTGTACCCTGTACCTGTCACTGTGTGCAGCCCTTTGACAAATCACGTGAAGGGCAGACTGAGTTTTGTAGGACGAGACAAAGCTTAAACATATGGCTGCCGTGTCCCTAGGTGCTCCGCTGTGTGCTGTTGTAAGTCCCTGGGAGTCCTTATATATAACATTAGCTACCTGTCTGTCTGCCTGACTCTGCCTTTCCATCTGTCTGTATGCTTTCTGTGTGTCTGTCTGGAAATCTGTCTGTCTGTTGTAAACCTGTGAGCTGACTGTAAAACAATCCTAATCATAAAACTGGGGGTTTGTTACAGTAATTATACTAAAGTCTCAAAAGTAATGTGATAATGGTTTATTGATGTTTAAGAACCTGTTAAACTTTTACTAGTATTACCCTCCTGGCCAGCTGTTTACGTTCCAACACATAATTCTGCCTTTTCTTCAGTCAAGTTTAACTATAAATAAACTACAGTTATTTTTTTTTTTATCATAGTACTGACAATAAAATACACTCCAAAATGGAGAACATTCACAGCAAAAAAGGTGATTAGAACTTTGTGCTGATACTGCAAATCACAAAATCACAAAACTCACAGTCTAACATGATCTGCTTGTCCATCTGTGACCTGGCTGACTTCCGGTCAGTCTGTCTGTCTGATTTCTGTCTCTCAGTTCAACATGTCTGACAGTCTGTCCATCAGTCCTCCAAATTTACCAAATTGCAGACAGCTTTCAGAGAGAACAATGTGTTTGTGTCCTCACTGTGTAGGTGGGTAGTGTGTGTGTGTGAGTGTAAAAGTAAAGTTTTTTTCTTTTATTCCAGTTTCTATTCTACGTATCCATTCTATTTTTTTAAAGGCAAAGTTTGTCATATATTTCTAAATCAACAGAAAAACCCTATACGTGTGCGATAACTCTTTAAGTATTGAAGAAATCAGAATGTGCATATGCCTTTTTGTTCCTTTTTCTTTTTGTCTTGTTCACCTTGTCTGTTTTCCTCTTTCCCTTTGCAGCTGACTCACAGGAAAATTAGATACCATTAAATTACATACCTGTAATGCTCTTTATTCACACACACATGCACACACACATACACTCACTCCCTACAAAGCAAATCACATCAGTTTTTTCCTGCTAATGAAGATGAAGTGAGATATGAGTGTTTTCTCACCGTGCTCGATGCCAATTAAGTGCCCCATTTAATGCCAATTAGCCACTGAACCTCAATTTGTGTCATGTTACTTATTCGTTTGAGTATTTCTTGCTTCCTAAAGTATGAATCGATACATGAGAACTGTCTCTTCATTCTCTCTCTCTCTCTCTCTCTCTCAGACACACACACAGTTTGCATTTTTACATTTAAATCGCTGACAATTTTACTCACACACTTATAGACTTTGACGTGTACTCGATTCACTTTAAAAGGTTAAATATTACTGCATTAGCACAAAACTGTAAAAAATAGCAGCAATAAAAATGTTTCATGACAATTCATAGCTGCATAAAAGACATAAAAGACATTTTATTAATTTGCAAAATGCTGAAGAAACGTCAAGACAAATGTCAAAATTGACCTCAGAGAAAGCATAATATGGCTCTCGTGTGTGTATGTGTGTGTGTGCGTGCTGTACTGACATTGTGCTTGAAAAGTTACCCCAAAGATTGGGAGTACAGTACATAGTGTATATACCAGATAAGTTGGGCTATTTTTAAAAAAATAATAATTAAAAGAGAAGAATAATTGAACTTTTTTCTTTTAAATTACTTTTTAATTTGAATAGTTTGCCAACAAACTCCAGTTGACATTGAAACCCTTGCTAATGACAAAACTACAGCCAAAAGAAGTTCTTCATAGATCCTGAAAAGTTCACATTTTAGACAATATTTGTTTAGAAGTGGCAAATAAAAGTCTTTATTTAACAATCACATATTTTATCAAAGGATAATGACTGCTCTGCTCCTAGAGTTTTCTGTGTGAAGATATTCATATATATATATATATACGATCTTTCTCTTTATCAGTTCAAATCAATTCCATTATTTCCTCCCTGTGTAGTACTTCTAGACAATTTCTCTGATAGCTCGTGTTTCCTGTTGGACGCTCTACATCGGCACATCTCCTGTCAAGACTAAATGGATCTTACATAAATGCCATTTCCTAATGTTATCATATGTGTAGCAGTAGCCCCTTCTCCCCGAGCCCCCGAGGTCATCATGCAACCATCGCAGCCGACAGTCAGGAAATATCAGAACGTGACGCCAGAATGAATTTTGTTTTCCTAGCAGAAATGACAGGACAGCTGATATAAGAAGGGGGGAGGGAGGGAGGGAGGGAGGGAGAGAGGGAGGGAGGGAGAGAGAGAGAGAGAGTTTTCATGTGTTTTTATTCTGTCTTATAGTATGATTTAAAGTACAGTGTAAAATGAAAGAGAAAAAGGAAAGGCAGACAGAAAAGAAAGAGAGAAGGAGAGACAGTAGAAAAACACAATCTGGGAATGTCCTACAAAGTTCTTCTCTTTTTCAAACTTTATGTGGATTTGCTGGTGTGCAGCAAATTTTGGGCTTTGCTTGTCTCTAGGGCAGTGGCCTCAGGGGCAGGTAGACCCCATGGGGGACAGGTGTCAGGCAGGTGTGTGTGTGTGTGTGTGTGTGTGTGTGTGTGTGTGTGTGAGACTGTGTGTGTGTGAGTGTGTGTCAGTGAGTAATGGCGCTATCAGCTAGCCTCCACGATCCATCATGCACGTCCCTGGCTTAGCGCTAGGTCCTGAATGCACATGCGCGTGCACACACACGCACGCATGCACACACACACACACACACACACACACACAAGCAATAATTATGCAAAATATGCATGTAATATTTGTCCATCAGACTCAGTGTTCAGTTTCTTTTTCCTACAGACATATACACACAGACACAAAATTTATATAACACTTCTTTTTTCTTTCTCCTAATCTTGAAGCCACCCATGCCACAAATTTTAATAACTCTCATTGTCTTAACACACAGACACACACATACACACACTCAAAGGGGGGGGGGNAAAAAAAAAAATCAATAAACACTCATTACGACTACTGCTGAGAGAAAGTTTCAACATTATTTTTGTTGAGTTTTAGTTTAATGCTTTCTTTTCAAGGCCACACACACTAAACCATCAAAAAACAGCATCTCCATCAACAGAGGTCAAATGACTTGTGTAGATTTTAATCTTTGGCCATCACAACCACTTGCTGATTCAAAGGCGCTGCAAGTAAAAGCTTAATTAAACACTAAACAAGAACATACATATGACTTTTGTATTGGTTTGTTTTTCTATGAATAAAGGCCATTGGGTTGTTTTTTCCTTTTTGCTATACTGTAAATCACCCTCCACTTCCTGCTCGCTCCTATCATTGTGTTGCTTTTTGTCTCTTTAATCTCTCTCCCTCCATCCATTCATCTATCGACTTCACTTATGTAGCTGAAAATCTTTCTGAACAAATCATTCTGTTCAGTTATTATCTCAAGGGGGGAGGTTGGTATTATAATTAACAAAACAATAAAAGTTTATTAATGAACATTAAAATGCAAAATAGCAGGAATAGAAGACGATGGGCGCTATCAATCAAAAGAAGTGACTCCCCCCCTTTTTTGAGTCTTAATTAGCCGTCCTCTCATTAATGTGATGAGTGTGTGTTTGTGTGTGTGGGTGCAGGGGAGGTTGGAAAAGGACTTTAATTGATCCGCGGCCCCTAAATGGGCTATCAGCAAGTTAAAGACAAAAAAAGAATGTAATTTATAGAGTGGTGTCACTTTTATTTCCACAGCAGCTAATTAGGAAAGCTAAGGAGTCTACATTTTACTTGCTTGGAAAACTCATCCAATCAACCAAAAGCAGAGGGAGGAATGATAGCCTATGTTAAACCTCAGGTAACCATGACAACAACGCTAACACTTTACATGATGTTATTAACTAACTACACAATTTGCTAAAAGAAGATTAAAGAAATTAATGAATTTATGAGATGTTCCGATGTTCAACGTGCTGGAAACTGTGCAGAGAACTGCAAAGGAGAGAGAGAGAGAGAGAGAGAGAGAGAGAGAGAGAGAGAGATATTTAACCTTCTCCACCAAAACGTGGTGAAGAAGAGCTGTTTGTGCACTGCTGGAGGTAGAAGCAGGATGTGGTTCTGCACCTGCAGCAGGTGTTCATGTGTTTATGATGGATTCATGGTGAATTCAATGGATTTCATGACAAATCCCAACAGGAACATACAGAGAGAGATGCCACATCTAAAAATATAAACAGAGAAAGACACAAGCTGTGTATATCTCTTTTTTAGAACAGACATTTTGTTTCTTGGGCTTGTTCTGCCTTCTAGTTTTTCTCATGTGGAAAACTAAAAATGTCACTAATTTCTTTTTTACTGTAGCTATGGGAACTTCATACTTCAGACGCCTCAAACAGCTCGCACAATCCTGACAGTATCTTCAAAAATAACTACTCTCAAATGTGTTATGGTACTTTACCAATACCGCTTTTGTACTATTTCTACAAATATTAGAAATACAACAGTTAGTGAAAAGAAACCAAGGAGAGAGAGCGAGCAGGGTGACAAGAGTTGCAAGATGATTGCAGAATATCACATCCACGTCATGCACCTTAACCCAGTGAGACAGCAGGCTGCCCTGATGAAGCTATATTTAACAGTATACTTTGAACCAATCAGAGGCTGCCTCCCGTGTACCTCCTATACTTCTCTCACACACACACACACACACACACACACACACACACACACACACACACACACACGTGCGTGCACAGAAATTCACACATTTTAAACCCACACAGAAACACCTGAACACATATACAACCCAGCTCGATTTATAATAGTTGGCATGACCCTGTGGCCCCTCTCAGGGAGGAACTAAGAGAGTTCAAATCGTGGCCTAATTACGCCCCGCTCCGCTTCGCTCCCTCCGCCCTGTTCTCTTAGAAAGTAGAGTGCATGCCCGCAGCACACACATAAGGACTAACACGCACACATGCTCTGCTTTCAGAACAGCCGGCCTGTTTCAGAACTTAACTCCCCTGCTTCTATCAGACACACATGCACACGTACACACACATGCACATATACATAAGTATACTTTGCCCAACTGTTCCCTTGCTTCTTTCCCACAGATTTTGCAATGTGTGGTGCTCTATATCAATTACACACACACACACACACACACACACACACACACACACACACACACACACACACACATACACATTCTCTGTACCTAGGTCAACCTACATTTTTCTCTCTCTGAGACCCAGTCCCAGTCTGAGGGAGTTCACAGGGTGTAAATTCAGATGCCTAAGAAAAAAAAAACTAAAAAAGCAAAGGAGACTTAAGGAATTCTTGAAGCATTTGGACACAAGCTAAAATTGTGCTTTCTCTACATCTACAGTGCATATACAGTATACATATACATCACGGTCAGATTGGGATGCTAATTTTTACCGGGACTTTACGTTGTTGATGGGAGGGGGAGGTGGGGGGGTGGTGGAACGAATGAACGGAGAGCCCCAGAGTTTGGTTTCGTTTTGTCACTCTCTCTGCTTTCACGTTGTTGGGACCACCCAAGGTATCGACAATTCAAGTTGTCGAGGGGGGGGGGCAGCCCAGCCCACAGACGGCTGCAGCCCACCGGGAAAAGTCCCACCTCTCCCGATGGCCAATCCGCCTATGATATACATACATATATATATATATATATGTGTGTGTGTGTGTATACACGTGTGTGTGTGTATACACACATATATACACATGCACACAACACACACACATATATGTGTATATATATATATATATATATCTATATATAAGTAAACATATTATATACTTTATACAGCATCTGAAGTTACAGAAACATCAATTACCTGTTCCATGTCGATTTCCTGGTGGAAGTCCAGATGCCCAAATTGTGGAGCCATTTCTATTCTATGAAAATTACATCAAGAAGGCCACAAAAAGAATGTGAATGACTTCAATACATCACTGAAAAACTAAAAGACATGGTTCAGGTGTAATGCGACAGACAGGTTAAACATCACATGCAGCAGTCAAGCTGCTCTAACAGAATAATCCTGTATGATTGACCCAACACAAATATGTGCAGGAGAAGTAGTGCAGAGAAACTTCAACACACTAAACCCAAACCAACAAGTCTTTAAGGGCAAGTCCAAGGCAAGTCTGAAGCCAATCAAAGCCTTTCTCAAGTCAAGTCTCGAGTCCACCTCATCCATCTTTTCTCCAAAGCTGCTTGTGCTGTGCAGGGTCAAATTTAACTGCATGAATTCCCACAAGCTGGCTTCAGATAATCTGAGACAATGAGACAATTATTCCACCACATCATTTTTTAAAGATTTACTCATTATTTAAAAAAACAAAACAAAAACAAAACTGTTTTTAAGTGTTTTGAAAATATTTTGAATAACTATCCAGCTCCTCTATTTGGAAAGACTGAAAATATGAAGGCCTCAAAAATCCCCAAATTCTCCTGTCTTTTCCATTCCTGCTGATGGCTTGCTGACAAGCTCCAGTTTCTAGGAAACAATAACAAAATCTGAGTTTTGTAAATGTACTTAAAAGAAAGCAAAAATGGAATCGCTGGAGGCATAAAATGTTACAGACCTCTCAATGTCACAACTTTGTAGACAAAAAGCTTTGGTTTAGATTGTCTGGATGTGTTGTGAGCGGCAAGCTTAAAGTCATGAAGTCTGCCTGTAGAAGTTTCATCTTCATACACACACACGCACGCACACCAACACACACGCACACACACACACAGCACAGAGGTTCAAAGGCCATGATGTATTATAAAGAACAGTAATACGTTGAACACAAAGAGTTCTGGAAATAATTATAATACAAAGTTGAGTTTGACAATTCCATTTCTTCTTCCTGTTGCGTTTGTGCTTATTACCAGGCTGCACACACACAGGCACGCATGTGTGCTCTCAAAGGGAAAGTGGAAAAGTGTGCATGTCAATGCTCCCAGAAATGCTGATTTTCTCTCTGTGTTTTTCTTCATCTTCATTTTAGTATCAGAGTGAAAAAAATGATGTGCACTCCTATGTCTCACTTTTCTCTCCATGTGTCCTGACTTCAAGCAATCCAATTGTTATATTAGCAAACAAACTGTAAATATAACAAGGCAGAGATGGCGAGTGAGAGAGAAAGTGAATGAGAGAAACAGAAAACAAAGTGTGTGTGTGTGTGTGTGTGTGTNTCTCACAAGAGAGAAGGAGTGAGATTTGAATTGGCCCGGTGCAGTCACAGCAACTCGACGGCTCTATTCTATTTTTGCCTTTTTTCTCTGGCCAGACCCACAGGCTTTTCTACAGAGCTGCCACAATACATACCTCCTCTCTGTACATGCGTGTGTGTGTGTGTGTGCTCACGACTTTGACCTGTCCTTGAGAAGATATGGCATCCACTGAAACTACTGCCGGGAGAGAAGGAAACGAGAGAGAGAGAGAGAGAGAGAGAGAGAGAGAGAGAGAGTACAGCACAAAGAGAAAGGAAAGGGAAAAAGTGGATAAAAAAGACAGAGTCAAGAAGAGACATCTGAGAAGCTGACAGACATGTAAAGTAAGAGGGAATGAATGTGCAGGAAAGTAAAATTTTAATGTTGTGGTGAACCGCATTTCATCTTTTCCAGTTATTAATTTTCCCTCAGTGTTAAAACTGTAACATTTGGCAATGTTAACTGTAAACTGAAACAAGATATGTCAACATATATAAAATAAACAAGAAACGATGAATAATGGCTTTCCTGCTAAATAATTAGTTATCTTTTGCCACCAGGGTTTTGACCCAGCCAATCCAGATGTTCAGGGGCGACGTGAAATCATAAGTTGGTTGTTTGTTGTAAGGACACTCTTTCACCTTTTTGCTCCGCTTTGGCATCCACCAACGACTGAGAAATATACTGTATCTGTGCCTTTATCTTGGTAGATGTTCAACTTTCTTCACCAGCAACATGTTAACTTTGTCTCTCTGCCATTTCTGTTTGACAGGTAGCATACAGTTACAGGCTGAGGGTAAAACAGCTGCAGGTGGTTTAGTAAGGGTTGGTCAGTAAGAACCATGAGACTTATATGTCTGCTCCAGAAAGCTGAAGTAGTGATTTAAAAGTTGCAGAGTTGAGAGTCTATTCTTTGTTGGTTTTGGCTCTGTGAACGCCCCCCCTTCAGGTTTCATGGAGTCATTTGATTCAGATCTGTGACATAATGCACTTTTAAATTGATGAAGGTTAACAGCGGGGCTCTGTAAAGACAAGGTGCAATCCTTCCAACAATCAGAGAATTTTGCAAGAAAAGGTCAGTGAAAAAACAATATTTCTGCACTGACATATTACATGGGAATGAATGTTATTCAATTATAACTCAGGAAATGAAAATCAACAACCAGTCAGGTTAGCTCAGTTTGGGTTCTGATCTACTCAGCTCAAGATGCTGAAAGTATAATTCTGGTTATTTACAACATGGAAGTAAAACTGACAATTTTGACTCAAACATCCATCCAGACAAAATAAGTAGAGTTGAAAATAACAGAAATTAACCATTGGCATACATTTTTCATTTGAATTGCTGATATATTTTACAATCAAAATATTTTCCTCCTTAAAATTAGAGTCCTTATTATGTAATTAAACCTTTGCTACTGTGGTATAATAATTTCATAACTCTGGACTACCTACCATGTCATGCCTACCATGTGACATCCACCAACACATACGTATTGCAAACTTTGCGTGGGTGTGTGCGCACTCCCGCATGTGTTTGTTCGGTTTTGACATCTTAGGATCATATAGACAGAGCGAGATTAATGAATGAAAAATAAAGAGTGGATGACCCAGAGGTGGACTGGGCAGAAGTGGAGAGATGGAGGGTGAGAGGAGGAATGGAATAGAAGAGATGAGGTCAAAGAGGTTTTTGTACACTTTCCTAGCATGTGTATGTATTTGCATGTCTGAGTGTTTACACACTTGTGTGTGTATCATTTGTGTATCGTTGTCTGGAAGTGTGCGTGTGTACTTTTGTGTCCCTTAACTTACTTACTGGTGAATTCTTGTAAATAACAGGCTAAGAAGCACGACTTTATGACTTCATTGGCTTTAAAGGATAAATCAATAACTGCAATTCTTCACACTGGAAGTAAATTACACTAAACTGGAAAGCTATTTGTGTGTGTGTGTGTGTGTGTGTGTGTGTGTGTGTGTGTGTGCGTGCGTGTGTGTGTAAATGGATTCTTTTGGTAATTTGGCATCCATTATAAATGGGGCGCAAATGTCTTTTTAAGCTGTTGGGGGTAATTACTGTTTGTATGAGAGTGTATCAACCCCCATGAGCCAATGGCAGCATGTGCTGTACTGCATGCAACCTTCTGTGTGTGTGTGTGTGTGTGTGTGTGTGTGAGCGTCTGTGAGCTTAATGTGTGTGTGTNTGTGTGTGTGTGTGTGTGTGTGTGTGTGTGAGCGTCTGTGAGCTTAATGTGTGTGTGTGTGAGACTACGCTTGTACAAGAGTAAACGTGTATGTGCACTACACCCCTAAGGAAATTTTCTCCTGTTAAAAATCTGTGGGTTCTTTGCGTCAGGCTGCCAATATTTTAGTCTGAGTAATCAATTATTTAATTAATGTGTGCATGTCCATCTGTCTGTCCGTCCATCCATCTACAAAACTAAGGTTTCATCTCATTCAACTATTGGTGTGCCTCAACCTTGGCGACTTCCTTTCTAACACACACACACACACAAATGCAACAACAACCCCAGGATCATGAAAGGAGAATAGGTCCAGTGAGGGTAACAGTATTTGTATGTTGTTGTTTGTATTTTGTGCTTACATATATGTGTGTGTCTGTGTGTGTGTACATGTGTGTATGTTGAGAGGAGTCAGACATAGCTCAGTATGTGACGTTTGCTGAAAAGAGAACATCTTTCATCTCATCTGCCACAAAAGTGACGTGCGTGTGTGTGTGTGTGTGTGTCAGTCAGGGTGAGGGCCTGTATCACACTGCTGATGACTTGTCTGGTCTTGTCAGACCCCAATGTGTGTGTGTGTGTGTGTGTGTGTGTGTGTGTGTGTGTGTGTGTGTGAGTGGGTGAGAGGGTGGCTTAAAATGTCACCTGCTGCTCTCCCCTGCAGCTAGATCTTTGGCCTGATGCTAACTTTAACACAAAGACAGACGCACACACATACACACACACACGTTTTTTTCTTGTTAATTTAAAAAATAAATAAAATTTAATAACACAGAGCATGTAGAACATGCTACACTATGTCTCACATATGATATAATGTAGTATCACTGACAGATGAATACTTGTGTATGAGGGTAATATACAGACCTGGTGTAGTTTTTTTAATAGTTAATGTGATGTGATTACCAGTATTTTACTAATCAATGTTACATGATTGACAGGTTTGAAAGTGAGCATATTGATGGTGTGTCAGCAGTAAAATTGATCAACCACTTTCTTAATGTTGACAATATTACAGTTTTTTTCAGTTGCTATCAAGCATTGGTCCAAACTGAAGTCACATAGTCAAAACTCTTCACACAGTCAGCAAACAGAAGTCTATGTGGACCAAACTGTGCATCATTTTTCATTACTTTCACAAAAAATGCATTCAGTGACCACATTCTCCAAAATCCATGGACTCTCTTCTCATTCATACTCCACCACCTGCAAAACACCTGATATCTGCAGCACATTTTTCACGTGCTAACANTCATTCATACTCCACCACCTGCAAAACACCTGATATCTGCAGCACATTTTTCACGTGCTAACACACTGTTTTCAAAACTGTTAAAAACACATTCAAAACAGAATGATGGCAAATTTCCTGCATTTCTACAGTAATTACATTGAATTATATAGAAAGTCCTAGCAGAATATTTACAATAAAATGAAATAATAATCACTCCAAAAACAGCTGATTGAATTTTAGCTGAAAACTCCCAGGTGTTTTTAGTGTTGTTACCAAACAGACAAAAGGTGACAGCTTCAGAATGACTTTGGATCAAGGAAGACAGGTTGGTGGGGACACTAACCCTAACCCAGCCCTGGAATTCAGGAATTTTTCTGTTTGTTTTGTTTCAACTTTTTATTTTTCACAAGTACAGCAAATTACAATTTGAAGCAAATTGCTGTATTTCTGATTCATTCTCGTTCCATACATACTTACTTGTTACATGCATGACTTTAGTACAGTCAATAAAGTGAAAAGGTGTTATTCTTACAGTATTCTATAATGAAATATTTATGTGAAAAATCATTCAAACTTCAAAGCCAAAAGTTCATCATTTATGTATTGCTCCCTGTTGTTAGTTGCTGCCAGTTGCAACAGTAAGTCTGTGAGGATAAAGGAGAGGCAAACTTTAACTTTCCTCTCTCCATTTCTTTCTTTTTGCACCTCACTGAGATGTTAATGCAACTAGAGTAAAAGCAACAACATGTCTTGGTCCGTTATCAAATCTCTCCCCGCTTCTCTCTCTCTCTCTCTCTCTCTCTCTCTCTCTGAGATGCCAGCCATAATGGCAGTGCCAGGCAGGTGATGGTGATGCCAAGCTGGAATGACACACACACACACACATGCATACACAAACGTTTCCCCACGGATGCTCTTAATTAGACTCTACCCGTCCCCCACAGTCCCTGTGGCAGGCGAGACAAAGGGAGACTCACTCGTTTGGACGTGTGAGTGTGTGTATGTGTGTGTATGTGTGTGTTTTTGTCTGAGGGGCCTATCTTTAGCAGATGCTCATACCTCTCCCGTCTCTCTCTGTGCGGAGCAGCGGTGCTATCATTAAAGTGTCATTGAGAAGTGGCACCACTTAATTTTAGCTGCTCTCACTGGGGGCACAGAGGGAGACGCTGGAGACTGAGTGAGGAGGGAGGAAAAGAGAGGAGGGAGAGGGGGAGAAGAAATGGAGACAGATAGGACAACGGGTAGAGCGATACAAAGGTTAGATAGGAGGAATTAGGAGGGAAATCATGTGCGTTTATTCCAAAAAAAAAGCTAAACAATGGAGTAAAATGGAGAAAAAATAAGCAGAAAGAATGGGATAACTTTTATATGGAGGGATTAAAATATGCAAAGTTTAGAGAAAATTATCTTGCATATCTCCTGTACCAGAATCATTGACTGCAGGCACATCTTAGCTGCTTATGCATAGTACACAAATGACCCAGGAAAAAGTTTTGGTCAAGTGAAAAGGTGTTGGAATCTTTATCAAAATTATAAGGAAATCCATATTTTCCTTACAACAAATCTGTTGACAAAAAGTACTGTAGTAAAAATGTCTAAAACTATTTACTAAGCAATGAATTAGCAACACCTTCTGCAGCTGCTTTACAGCAAATTCCTCCATGGTACTTGGGAGGTATAATTAATTCTTAAAAAGCATTGAAACGGATGGAGGAATGGAGACAAATGAAGAACAAAAAGGAAAGAAAGATAAAATGTGGTTTTTATACCCCTCACAGGCGCAGCTTCCTAAACAACTGATTGAGGAGTTACATGACACACACACACACACACACACACACACAAACACACACGCACACACAGCATCCTGGTGGCGTCAGGCTCAGTAATTAATCCATGTCTCAGGGACGTCAGGTGAGAAGCAGCACTTCCTATGGAGACCCCAAAATAACCAACTGGTTGAGTGTTTGGAAGACGGAGCAGGCAGACGAGCAGTAAGACAGACAGAGATACAGATCGATAGGTAAGTGAGCATATTTTCATCAGAGGGAATGGCAAGTTTAAAACATACTGTATGTGTGTGTTACAGTTTTGCAGGGCCTCCCTGAGTTGTTCATTGACCTTGACCTTGGTGTCTCCACTCCTTCCCTCCCTCCTTCCTGTTTGTGTCTGCTCGATGTGTCAGTAAAATGTTAGCACATTGTCACTGTCTTGAGTAGCAGGTATAGACTTGTTAATCGTGCCCCTGTGTACCCTTTGCTGCTCTCTGATATTTAGTCTTTGTCTAGAAGGCAAATGTCTTTTTCATAAGGCAGTTGCCAACACGTACAAAACAATCTTCACAGTCACTATAAACTGTTACTTTTACTGAAGGGACTCTGAAAACTTTTTAACTCCCTATTGCCACATATTCTCCTCTCTCACCTCTCTTAACAACCATCCCTTCCTCCCTTCATTCTCCTCCCACTGATGGATAAGATTTACTAAAAGCTATTCTCTTATTTTTCAGTTTCCCTCTATTTCTTTTTTATTACATTTTAGTTGGATTTAGCCAAAAGTAATCTGATCAAAGTGATGGTTCCTTGTTGTAAAAACAAATAGCTTATTGGAGTCTTTCTTTTCAAATATCAAAACATCTCTATGGCATTAGATGCAAAAGATAAATATATAAAACAAGAGAGGAGACAGAAAACAGAGGTCTTACATCATAATTTCTGCCTCAGTGAATGATAAACCCATTATCCATGATGCTTTCTCTCCTACCTTTAACCCTTTGAATTCTTAAATCCAGTTACTATCAGAAAAATATGTTTAGATTTTACCTGAGTTTATCAAACTACAAAACCTAAATCTTGAGATGTCAGAATCAATGTGTTTTAGCGATATGTGCATCCACTAACCTTTTGCAAGATCTCACCTAATGAAGCATGAATATAGTTTGAATGTGCTAACATAATCATTTAAAACCCTTCATGACACTGGATGATATTGTATATAGTGTAAAAACTGAACAAAGGATGCTGGTCAAGCATTTGCTGACTGTAAAAACAGAGCACAGAGAGATCATGCAAAGCTCAGGAAAAGCTCAGCCAGTTTTACTCCAAAAGGTCTCACCATGAGCTCTGCTGAGCTGCCTTAGACAGCACTTCTCTGTAATTGACCTAACATCCTCTTTTGTTCCATCTCATGTCGCTGCAGGTCTCACAGCTGAGGGAAGTTGTCTGTCTGAAAGTATTTGCTATAAAATGAATCATAATGAGGTCAGTAAGCATATTAAGACACAAAAAGAGCTAAAGAAAAAGAAAGCTCTTTCCGGAAAATATAGGTAAAATGCAGGATGTGAACAATCTAGTTTGAATGATACAAAGGGAAGATTTAAATCCCCATATTATGAACAAAAAGCATGTGGCTTAGCCCTCCTACCTACCAGAATGTCCTTTTGCATTATTTTAATGC
Organism: Lucifuga dentata; assembly: GCA_014773175.1. Lineage (NCBI taxonomy): Eukaryota > Metazoa > Chordata > Actinopteri > Ophidiiformes > Bythitidae > Lucifuga > Lucifuga dentata. The sequence continues at coordinate 20,556 of VXCM01001052.1, read as the reverse complement.
CTTTTACAGTCTCCTCTCTCTCACCTTTCATTGCACCCCCCACTCTCACTCTCTCCTTGTTTGACACTCTCTTTTCCAGTCTTGGCACCTGCTCCCTGAACCCCCTCCCACATGACTCCCCACCCTGTCCCACCCATTACAACAGAGTCTTTAAACCTTTCATATGCAATTTTTCTCACTTTCGATCTCTGTCCTTTTTATCTTTGTCTGCATGCTGTGTCTCTGTCTCATCTCATACCATGTGGTGCACTTGATAGGGCAGCTGACAGTAAAGTCCTCATGTGAAACTCTCATGTTTTTGGCTGAGGTTTGGTTTCTGAAACTTCTGTTTTCAGTATTTCTGCTTTCAACATGGGAGTTCTTTCCATCCAACTATTTTTATATGAACTGTAATATTTTAAGGGAGCACAAAGGACTTCTGTGTGGCTTTCGATACCATGTAGAACTTAAAAGGAATGCCAATCCTGTTACCACATAGCATCATTATTTTTACAGTTGAAAGCTGCATCTCTTACAGGCATACCCTGCCAAAAGTGTACAAGGAGACAAAGAAAAGAAGACATAAAAGTATCTTCAAGTATGTTTAAGGTATGATCAGCCCTCAAAGTCATAAGACTGTTACAGTAATGGCACTGCATGACCGTAACGGTAATGACTTCAGAGAAGTGTAATGTAATGAGTCTTCTGTTGGTGTTTGACTGCCGTGTTTGTGCATGTGGACCACTAATTAATGGTCCAAAGTGTTTTTCATTGTATTCAGATCAAACCAGCGATTAATCAGAGAGGGTGATTTGTCATGGCTGCAACATCTGTCCCTTACAAGTATTCCTACACTCTGCACACTGTGTGTGGACGTGTGTGTGTGTGTATGACTGTGTCATTTACAAAGTGGAATAGGGTCATAGGGTTTGTGTTGCAGGTAGATCAGAATACTCAGCCATGAGAACAGATAACAGCGAAGGAGAAAAAAAATGGCATAGAAGAAAAGAAGAAAGGAAGGAAGAAAATGAGAAAAAGTTAAGTGTGGAAACAATTTAAAAGGAGATGGATAAGTCTGGAGAAGAAAGGGAAGGAAAGGAGAATAAAGAAGGAAATGAGGGGAGTGGATGATAGGACAAAAAAAGAGAAGAAATAATAAGACATAAGAAAATGGATGATGAAAAAGGAGGAGAGGATGGGAAACAGAGGAAAAGGTGGTAGGAGATGAGAAAGGAGACAAGCAGAGGCCTGAAGAAGGGATGAGAAAGAGGAAGATGAGGAGGAAAAAGGAGTGAGGCCCTCTTCATTTATTGCTCCAGTGGAGAAGAACGCAGAGCTCTCTAATGGTGCAGCCATGGTAATAACAATAAAAACCAGGAGAACAAGAGAAAAAGAGACAGAGAGAAAAAGAGAGGTGAGGACAGAGGGGAAAACATAAAGCCTGATTGTTTTCTTTATACATTCCATATTTCCCCATCTAGTCCCCTCTCTTTTTTCTTTCTCTGTCCCCCCCCACCTCTTCTGTCTTTCCGCTGTTGGCGCTGTGTGTCCTTGCTCTATGCTTTGTTAGGCAGGGCAGTGGCACTGCTGTAGCTGCTGTGTCAGGGCTTTCTATTGGTGGTGATTAATGTATGGAGATGGACTGATCATCACCAGCCACCAACAATATTCTCACTGCCGACACAGCAGAGGCTCACGCACACGCAGTAAGGCACATGGAGAAAGTCCAAGTCTGGCACCCAGGTTTCCTTGCACGTGGGAGAGCAAGTCATAAATGCCTCAGTAATTTGAACAGATATCGGATACACAAAAACACACATGCTGATTAAATAGTTTTGCTATTTTAAAACGTAATATTCTTTTGCTGGATGGACAGAGGTTTACTCTTGAAAAGTTAAATTTTTCCAATGCATTCTAACATGACAAATTTCTCCTGTAGGACTCAATGGGTAGAACATCCCATCGACAACACTTTGTATCAGTCTGTACTGATTTGCGTAATGAGCAGAATGTTCTGACACAGGGGTATATTAACAGATATTATCAGGCCAACTGTGGCCTTATAATCAGAACTTTATGAATGAACTGATAATTCAGATGTATAATATACCAAAGAGCACCCAAAACAGCTGTTATTTAATAAATGTAATTAAAAAGTAGATTTTATGCAATATCTGAGTACCAAATGGTGTGCCAGCTTGGCACCTCTGCCCACACTGCATATGTGTGTGTGTTGTGATTAGGCCACTGAGACAGTAGATAAATTAGCTTTGGGAAGAAAATGAAAGTGCAAGATATACTGGATTGCCCTGTGAGAGTTCATGAGTAAGTAGTCTCTCTCTCTCTCTCTCACACACACACACACACACACACACTAAACCTTTCCTCCCACCCTTCCTTACTATCCACCTTCCCATCCATCAGGCCATCTCAGGGAGCTGCCCGTGGTTCCACTGGCTGGTTTAATTGTTAATGCTAATTGCTATTTATTGGCTCAGATGCAAATGATGGGCTGGCCAAAGTGAAATTTTATGAGGAGTGAACTCCCCCTCTCACACAAATTGAAAAAGTGAAACAAGAGGAAGAGGGAAATGAGGCGAGAAGAGAAGAGCTTAATGGCAGCCTTTTAATGGCAGAGAGCAAAAATTAAGACTGATTTAAGACACTGAGCAAAATCCCCCCAAAATCCTCTTTGATCCCCTCTCTGGGATACACCCATTTGGCATAGGAGGAGAGGGAGAGGAGAGGAGCGGACAGGAGAGGAGAGGAGAGGACTGAAAAAATCTGCAACTGATTTAGTAAAGAGTTAACAGTCCTTCATATAAAAAATGCTTCAACATATTTTTGATATGACAGACAGACAGACAGACAGACAGACAGACACCACAAAGACAAACTGGGATAATTGTATCAGAGGGAAGCATATGGAGAATGACACTGAGCTGAGGTCAAACATAGCCAGTGGCTCAGTTTATGTGTGTTTGTTTCTGAGCTTGCACTTCACTTGAACATCATCCACTTTCTAATACACTCTAAAAGGCAAAGCAGAATTTGCACAGTGCATTATATTAATGCAAGCCATAGACTCTGTATGTGTGTGGTACTGTATGTACTTTATTACGGACCAGGCCAGGAACAGGATAAGCCATGTGGCCCTGTGTGACACGTGTGTCCCTCTGCTTTTTAGGCTCGCTCATTTGTTTTTCATCCATCTATGACTCCCTTCCTCCCTCCTTTCCACTATCACTCCATCTGATTAAAGAATCTTCCCTCCATCCTCAAGGTGTGTGATCGCCCCACCAATTAAAGCCCAATCCAATTGCATCTGAGCGTGCATTTGTGTGTGGTGTGCACATTCATGTGTGTGTGGTTTTTTTTGTGTGATCATGTGTCAACATGTATGTGCTTATGTGTATGAAATAGCACATGTGTGCGTGTGTGTGTGAGCTGGGAGGTTAATGCAGTTAGGGTTATTTCACAGTCCATTAAGAAGCTTATGTTGACCTCCTGACCCTAAAGCCAACAACACAGAATCCATTATCATGACAATAGGACACACTCACACTCTCACACTCTCTCTCTCTCTCTCTCTCTCTCTCTCTCTCTCTCTGTGTGTGTATGTGTGAGACTGTGGACCCCACTTGACATGGTTATGCTACGTGAAAAAAACATTGGTTAGCAGGGAGGTGAGAGATGATCACAGGCAGAGAAAGGCAGAGAGAGAGTGTGTGGTGTGTATGNGAGAGAGAGAGAGAGAGAGAGAGAGAGAGAGAGAGAGAGAGAGAGAGAGAGCGAGAGAGAGAGAGAGAGCTACAAACTGATTCAACCATATTTTAAGCAGGTATTTTGCTCCTACTAGTTTTGTCCATTCAAGTATTTATAAGCACCGAAATTAAAAATAATTGAGCTTAATTTTTCGAGTGTTTTGTTGATGGACAATATTGACCCACAATACACTGCAAAAACGAAAATAGAAGAGCAACTCTCAAGAGGAAAAAATCATATAAATAATTTTAGAAAATGTATGACATCTTCAGAACAACCTTGTACTTTGTCTTTGTATAATCATCACATTATACATTGGCGATAGTTTGACAAAGTCACAACTTGACAGACTTCAGGTGGTACATGTCAAATATCTTATTAACTGCCAAAACAGTAAACTATAAAGATTAGTATATACATACTATGTATTTTAAAAGTATTTTTTATGTATGAACCTGGGCCACATTATGAGATTCAGAGAAAATATGGACAGCAGGACTTCCTCTTGTGCCTCTGTGATTACTGAAGCTTCCGTTCGTTCATGTTTCCCTGTAGAATAATTTGTAGCATTAGAGTTTACAGGGGGAAGGACAATCAGCGGCCATGCAAAAACGAACAGAAGTTGCTGATGCCGGACTTTTTGTTTGTGGGGGNGGGGGGGGGGGCTGGTGGAGAATTTGATTCAATTACAAAAGCTCGTAGTTGCCGTACGTGCCTGAGTGTGGGGACAGAAGAATGTGTGCTTGACAGATGTGAAGACAACCTGAATAACTTGACTGACAAAAAAATATCAAACATCAGCACAGTGTCTGTTAGAAATATTTACCTGTGAATATGAATATGAAAATGTCAAAAGTTTCTCCCCCCAAAAATGATATAATTTGAATGCTATTTTTTAACCAAACAAAATTAATCAAATAAAAGAACATGTTTACATTTTTTGAGTGGATATATCATTGAAATTAAATGTAAATAAATGGGAAATAAAGTTATGTAGCACAAAAAGATGTTCAGGAATAAAGGTGGAAAATAAAAAAGAAACATATTTGCAAGCTTTTTCTTATATCATGATTGCCATATTAAAAACAATTCTTGATGTGATTTTTTTTTGTGTTTCTACTCTTAACTGAACTCCTTTTGTTGAAAAATGAAACACGGCATCATTTATATATATATTACAAATTAAATTAATTTATGTGCACACTTAAGTAAGGTTTAGAGTTTAGATATGCAAATATAGCTAATTCATTAGCAAGGAAAAAGAAAATTGAGTTATAAAATGCAAAATTTAAATGAAGCCTCAAAGTACTCTTCAGTAAATACTGAACAATTGTGTAATTTGTATCGCAATTTATAATTTCACTTTTAATCAATATTTTTTCTGTCATTTTCGCTCCTGTAATTCATTTACTTCAATCTCTCTCACTGTCATTCTCGTCTGTTTATCCAGTTATTTCCCTAGCATACGGAGGCTAACCCTGACCCTCACCTTGCCCCCTGTATCCACACCTCTATGAGGCTATTGATCCACACACACACACACACACACACACACACACACACACACACACACACACACACNACACACACACCAGCAGGCCAGGCCACTGTGTCCACAGCTAATGAGACAGTCAGAGCCAGGTTGGGTCTGGATGGTTACAGTTTTGGGAGCTATAAATACATATAGTGTCTGAGACAACAGCAACATTTTGTTTCCACAGCTTGAAAAATTTCGTGAGTAAAGTGTATGCAGACAGGATGATAGAAAGACAAGAAAGAATGAGATAAAATGCTATTTCTGAATTAGACAAAGCTACATTGTCAAATTTAGCATATTAATGTGCATATTACATCTCTCTTTTGCAGAAAAAGTGAAGCGAAAGTTTAATAGGGTGTGTATGTTTTTTTTTTTTTTTTTTTNGAGACAGCAGGGCACACACACAACACACACACACGCATGTGCACACACAGACACACACACACACACACACACACAATTGATATCCCCGGCCGTGTCTTTGCATCTTAGGCAATATGTTGCCTGTTCAGGGACTTATCAAGCTGATGGATGGGAGGGGTGCAGTGCTCTGGGGACCCCTACTTTAATCAACCACACACACACACACATACACACACACACACACACACACACGCACACGCACACGCACACGCACACGCACACACACACTGTTAGCACTGTAATTAGCACTGTGGGATTTCAGATAAACTGTGTGGGTTTCCCCCAATACTTGGGTTTCCTTCCCATTCCAAATACATGCAGAATATAAAAACTCTACAAAAATATTAAAAAATAAAGATATGCCTGTGTTCTGTTTGTACAGAGAATTCTTAAATGGCAGTATAGCCGACACTGTAGGCAGAGCATTTAAACACGGCTGGAAGGCTGGAGAATAAACATTCATCACTACCCATAAGCTCACGTTTGAGCCATCATGATTTTTGCCTGGCAACCCATGAAACCCTTGAAATGACATTCCTCACCCATGCTGATCCCTCGTCCACAGCCACCGTGGATCCTGTGTGGCATCATGCTAGAGTGACAGATAAAACCAGCTAATGTCTCAGTAATCACAGCAATCAGCTTATATCAGGCAGTGAAAAGCAGATACACTGTGGGATGTCTATCTAGCCCCTTCAGGCTGAGTTTAACACAGCTACAGGTGGCACTGTGGCTGCTCCACTGGTGGGAAAACAACACAGGACACACACATCCTGCAGGAAAAGTAGTTGTGGTTCCTTATTTGACAAACAGCATGAACTTTATTGTATGTTGCTGTTACTATCGTATGTACATTGTGAGTGTGTGCATGTATGTGAGAGTGTGTGTGTGTGTGTGTGTGTGTGTGTGTGTGTGTGTGTGTGTGTGTGTGTGTGTGTGATGTGTGGTGAAACTATCCCATGTACTACAGGAAACTGTAAGTTTCAGTGCTCCAACAAACACACGGCTCTTTGCATATGAGAGATTGAGGCACAGTGAGTGGACTCATTGCAGCATCTTTGCTCTATCAAATCAGACTTTCTCTCTCTCTCATCAACAATTTGTAATTCGACAAAACAAATTTAAGACAGTATATAATGTATAAAAGTTACTTCTCACTTAACATTTAAAATGTTTTTTAATTATATGTTTATTAATTTAGCAAAAACTTATTAAATGTTTTTTATCCTCTTAAGTTAAATTAAATTGGACTCATGCTGAGCTTTTTATTAAATATAACTGATGATAAATTATCAATTATTTATACTTTATGAAGCAGTTACCTTATACAAAAAAAAAACAATATAATTTCTTATTAAAGGTTTATTTCTGACGCTGTAAAGATTGATTTAACATTCAAAAATGTGTGGTGCTTTTAATTTTTATCAATTAAACTTTAACTAAATCACTTAATCACAGCATTCTCTGAATTTATTTTGACATACTGAAAATTAAATACATTAAGCAGAAATTAAATTTTTGTTGGAAAAAAAAATCATACAACATATAGTCTGATGCTGTATCACCATTCTGCGGCTGAATGTTTGTGCGCTATTGTTGTGCAATGCAAATGTGAAGTGTGTGTGTGTGTTCTTTGTCCCAGTCTTGTTCTGGACAGAACTGTCAACAGAGCATTGTCTACCCTTCACCGATAAACAGCTTCTAGAGTCATTAAAACAGAGTTATATATATACACACACACACACACACACACACACACACACACACTCCCATATGGATGACAATGCTCTCTATATTGTCCTTCACACTGTTCTCCCTGTATATTGACTGTGTGTCTTTTTCTCAAGCTGACATTATTGTCAAATTGTTTCTCAAACGGGACACAATTGAAAAGGCGGACAGTTGTTCAATGGCTCCAGTTTTCTCATTGATTCCCAATAGGTCTGTCTATTCGCCTGTCGGCTAAAGGAACGGAGAGAAACTCTTCTGTTCTGCACTCATCCAACGGCCGTTCTCTTTCCATTTAAACTCACACTCACTCACCTCCTCCACACATACACACACAAAATGGATTTTTGTGTCTATGCGCATTCACACATCCCCTTTCATTTAAATACTGCCCCTGTTCTAACGCATTATATTACTTGATTCAGTATGATACCCATAGATCAATGTAAGCCAAGGAGACGCCACACACACATGCACACACACACATAAAACTACATGTAGCCTGCAGGCAGATGGTATCTTCAGTCTATGCTTGTTATTCTCAACAACTCTGATATGGAGATCATTAGCACAAGGAAAACACTGAGATACGTTGAAACACCTGAAGCATGCACGAGAGATAAA
>VXCM01001052.1:0-7500 GCA_014773175.1 Lucifuga dentata | reverse complement strand
ATTTAGTAACTATAGCAAGTCAGTCAGGTCAGGAAGTGTTTCAGTCCACCATTCAGTCACTCAACTTCTTCCCCATCTAGCAAACTTCATTCTGTCAGTAAGTCTGCAAGTCATTCAAGCTGTCACCTCATCTGTTCCTGTTAATTTGTTGAGGAATCAATTAAAGCATTAACGTCCTTCAGCTGATTTCAAGGCCTCTAATGGTGTGTATTCCAGCAGCCAGCCAGTCAGTCATCAAGTCATCTAGTCAGTCAGTCAGTCGGCCTACTGTAACTCAGTCAACAGTCCAACAAACAAGTAAACAAGTCAAGAAATCAGCTATGCAATGAACTGGCCGACCAAACAGCCAGTCAGTCAAGCAGCCACCCAGCCAGTGAGCACCCNACCTGTCCCTGCTAATTTGGTGAGGAATCAATTAAGGCTGTGTTTGCTGAGTTCTCCTTGCCTTCAGCTCATCTGCTCCTCTCTAATGCAATTGTCCTGTGTGCTGCGTGCAGAGCGGCATAATAAAGTGATAAGGCTAATCAGGTTGGCTGCTCCTCTCCTCTCCCCATACGCACACTACACTTATTCTATTAGATGTGTAATGAGATTCTGCACTCCATCAACACGATGCCGCTATGTATGTGTGTGTAAAAAAGCGTGTCTTATGTGTCTGAAAGTATGAAAGTGTGTGTATGTGTATGTGTATGTGTGTGTGTGTGTGTGTGTGAGAGAGAGAGAGAGAGAGAGAGAGAGAGAGCTTCTGTTCTTGCAGAGGAAATTTGCTCCATTTACATTCTATCATTAGCTTGAAACAAATGTGCCCTTGAGCTTACCGCCCCTGTCTCTCTCGGCTGCAAACACTTTACTTTGGCAGGCGATCACAGTAACATGCACGAGCATGCAAATGTGCACACAGACATACACACTTGAATACGTACGAGACACTCCAGCCTATAATCTAATATAGAAATGCACAAACACACATTCAATGGAAACTAAGTATTACACAAATGACTATGTAATGTTATACGTGCGGGTGTGAGATCATTAGTTTATGAGTCATCTTACTTTTCATGCTGTAAACATGCATGTGGGCAATTATACACACACACACACACATTTTCACTTCTAATATCCATTCATTCCTCCATTTATCCATCCATCCAACAACCACGTCTTACCTCTCATCATACACGCAATCCATTCAACCACCCACCAACCAACCAATACACACACACACACACACACACACACATACACACACATGCACACACACCCCATCACCGCCACTACCATCCATCCAGACAAGTATAGAGTGTGATGGTTGAGTAGATGTAGAGGACACGGGGCTCTGTGATGTGTAGAACAGTTCTGGTCAATGGGCCAGATAATGAGTTGCCATAAACAGCAGCAGTCGTCCACTGTCCAGCTCAGCTCATTACCGTAGCTAGCATACGTAATCAGTGTGTTGCTGGGGCATGTCATAATGTACTCTACTCTGCTGTTTCTCAAAGACGGGGTTGGGCCCACAGCGTGGGTCACAAGAGTAAGAATGGATTGGTGAATAATCCTCAGGAAACAATGGGGATTGGTATTCAAAGCTGCATACACTTGCTAAGTAATTTGTCATAATTGGTAATAGCTAGCTTGAATGTAAGGTTGTAGAGTTACTAAAATGTGGTAATTGTTTAAAAAAAAAAAAAAATAATAATAATAATTTTTTTAAATGAAAACTCATACTGATACTGATGTCTTTGTCTCAAGCAGCATACAATATATAATTTTTTAGTGCTTTACTTAACATACAAAAAAATCACCAGCAAGACAATATAGAAGTCGGTATACTGTATGAGGTTATTTCAGTGGCCAGCAAGCTGTCACAGAGACATAATTAGAAAAGACGCACATACCCTCACACACATACAAACATGACAGCAAGCTGTGCACACCCTCATTAACTCCTTGAGTATGATAAAACATGATTCTCTCTCATCCCACCCAAGATTCCATAAAGAGGAGATAGTATTTCAAGCTGCCGACAATAAATCTCTAATTATGACTTTATTTGAAGAAGACAAAGGAGCACTTAATAAGCAAATTAGAGTGATAATAACTTGGAATATGTATTGGACCTAACAGACTAGATTATAGGGGTGAACCCCTGCTGAGAGCAAGAGAGAGAGAGAGAGAGAGAGAGAGAGAGAGAGAGAGAGAGATGTAAATAATATGACGAGTAAATTATAAGGCTAAATACTCAAAGCTGTAATTATGACTCTCTTTGAATAGACAGATGAGTCAGTATGAGGATGTGCAGATAAAGAAAGTTAACTACTTCTTTTCTCTTCATGCCTTTGCTCAAATGTACACACAAGACAGACTCACACTGCTTCTCTAGCTTTCCTCTCACTACTTGTCTTCTAGAAGCTCAACTTTGAAGAAATTGTGTTTCTGCAAAGTCAACAATGCATCTAGATTACATTGCTCAACTGATAATATACAATAAATTGAAAAAATGTATTTATCCAAAAGGAAAAGCTTTTTTTATGGAATCACGACATTTGATGCTGGAAAGAAGAGGTAGCACTACGATTTCTTAAAGGATCAATCTGCCAATCCTCAAAAACCACACAGGCCGTTTAATAGCAAATTGCTATTCATTCTGACAGCCTGACAAAAGGCAAAAGCCATCAAATGCACAACATCATTAAGTAATGGCATGTGTCTTAACCTGCTGCGCTGTCTGATAGAATAACGTTATAATCTAATTTTGTGGTGTGAGCCATACTAGTTGTAATTATGAATCGGTGGCACTGTGATGGCTTTTCAACCTCAATTTAATGGAGTTTAACCGCCGCCCCAGCTCTGAACAAGGTCTCTTTCTCTCCGTCTGTCCTTTGTCTATCTGAATCTCTTTCACATTCTTCACTTTCTTTCTGTAACCCTTTTTATTCCTCTCTCTTTCCTGTCTGTGTCTATACCATTCTCAAATCTCTTTAGATTTGTCTTGAGCTACAGGATATGAAATTGACTTGTAAAAAGGAGACAAGTATTCACAGAGGGTTTTGTCATTCAAGGTTGATTTCATTTTATTCGCTATCAGGGCTGTCTGTCTGTTTGCATGTTAAAGATATGAGCTGTGTGTGAGCATAGGAGTGTGTGTGAGTGTGTGTGTAGGTGTGTTGCTCTGCGCTTTGTGTCTCTGCCATTCAGCCAGCTGTACATGTGTCACACAGTCTTGGCTTCTATACATCGTTACATTTGACGTATGCTTAACGGGGGGCCAGGGGGATAGCTTGCAGCATTGTGTGCCTATGAAAGTGTGAGTGTTCGTGTGTGTGTCTGTGTCCCTAAGCTGCAGTCTGTATTCCTGTACCAGTTCAATGAAGTTGTCTGGGTATCTAAGAATGACAGCTTCATTATCTTGTATGAAAGTGGAACAAATGGAGGCTTGTCTCTCTATCACTCTAAGTATGGAGAGCTAAAAAAAAATCAAAAACCGTAACAGTTGCACACAAGCAAAGACAGCTGGTTTTTCTTTAGTTTTCAACTTTCTTTCTTTCTTTCTTTCTTTCTTTCTTTCTTTCTTTCTTTCTTTCTTCCTTCTCTCCCTCCCTCATTGGTCACCCATTTTCTCAGGCCAGTGGTTCTATCCATCCAATCCCTAATGTTGCCCTCTCTCATACACTTGTGATGTGTGTGTGTGTGTGTGTGTGTGTACCCTGGCAGCTGGGACCAGTAAGTGATGAATGTCTAAATGTTGATCACTGGGAGATGCTCTGTTGTTCTGAAATGAGGTGGCAGGGGAGGTGTGTGTGTGTGTGTGTGTGTGTGTGTGTGTGTGTGTGTGCGCGTGAGTGAGTGTGCATGTGTGTGTTTTGGGTGTTCCTGGCAGATGTCAAACAGTTGAAGCCTCACACAGACGTGCTGACAACTCTCTTAGTAACTGGACACCTTAGGGGGGCAAGACAGGTGAGTGTGAGAGAAATAGGGAAACAGACGTGACCTATCCCCCTCTATCCCATCCCATCTGCATCCTGACATCTGACAGGGGCATCACACCAGGCCAACATGTGTGTGTGTGTGTGTGTGTGTGCATACGTGTGGGTGGGTGTGTGGTGCCTTATATCCCGTAGAAAAGGTAATAGTATGTAAATGACCCCACATGTTATCCATGAGAAGATGGGGATGGACACACACACGCACACACACACGGGAGTTATTCATATTTCTCTCTCCCTATTGCACACGCCCACATACACACACATTATGCCCTCAGGGTTGGGAGGTCTCGGCCCCTGTCTGATTTCTTTGGGTCAGTTTCTCACACTTCTGACAGGGTCACACACCTCTCCTCTCATTATTAACCTGCAGTAAAACGCCAGCCAAACATTGAGGGTGTACGTTGATATGTGTGTGAATGAGTTGGAGAGGAAGAGAGTGATGAAGAGTGTGTGATGAAGAGTGTGTGAAGAGAGAAAATGACAAACTGTTCATGTGCATGTGGGAAGATGAGCGAGACAGAGAGGGCGAGAGAGACTGAGTTAGGTGTGTGCAGGAGTATGTCGGTGTAGGTGTGCATGTTTGTGTGTATATGTGTTTGAGAGACAGAGAGAGAGAGAGAGAGAGAGAGAGAGAGAGAGAGAGAGAGCATCACTCTCGTGTGTGTGTGTATGTGTGTGTCCTCAGGGCATTACCTATCACATTAGCGATATGACAGACTGCCCAGCCTTCTCTCTCATTTTCTGTCAATCAACCACACTGCATCACATTCAGCCAACAATACCTCACTTTAAAGAGGAATACCAGCCAATTACAGTTTCCCATGCTGCTCCTATGCTTCAGGACAGTTCAATTTGTGTGTGTGATCATTCACCACAATTTAGTAGCCTTTACCCTCACTTGATTTCAAAACTCCCATCTGCAGCCACTTCCTGCAAGGCATATGAGGTAGTATTCTCTTTAATTTGGTGATGATATTATAAAATAAATGCCATAATAGAGAAAAAGAACAAAAAGTGTCTTTACACTAAGTAGCAATAACTATTATATTTTTCTCCATTTTTTAAGATAATCAGATTTGTGAATATTGCAGCATCTTATCTCACACAACAATATTACACTGGCATTTTAGATATTTTGAATATGTTTCACAACAAGAACTGGAACAAAACTGCTGCAATAGAAAATTTCTGTACATTTACAGCATCAGGCATAAATGCAAACCTCTATGAAACTGATGAAGTAGAATTATAGATGAAATCAAGCTGAAACAAATGTCATGCGTGCCACACAGGAGTGATTAAAAACAGCTTGAAGGTGTAAATAAAATGCCAAACTCAACCATTAGTTGACACAGACTTGTGAAAAGAAATAATAAAACAAACAAAACACAAAAAATAATAAAATTCCTTAATTGTCCTATGATTAATGTCAGTGTCTTGCATGTTCCACATTGATAGAGACCGTGCCAGGCATCAACATAAAAATTATCTGCATGAGTGTGTGTAACACGTTGGACAAAGTGCAGCTCTAATATAGTGCACATAGGAAAATGTGCATGGTACACAGGAGAATTGTGTAATAGTGGGTAGTTAGCATATAAAAATCAACAGTCATGTAATAATTTGTTCAAATATGTAAACTGCATCGAAGATAAAATTGTGCTGATGTGTCTGTATGTTTTTATGCATAGAGAGGAAAAGAGTTCTGTTTGAGTCACCTTATATTGTTATGAAGACACTGTCGGCACATGTGTTAAAGTGTAGCGAACACTGAGTGTGTGTGTGTGTGTGTGTGTGTGTGTGTGTGTGTGTGTGTGTGTGTGTGTGGCCCCCCCAGGCTCACTCCATCAACCTCCCTTCACCACCAGCTGTCTCCCCTCATTTACATACTCTCTCCTCCCACTAATGGAATTAGCCACAAGTTTCCTGAGGTGAGGCAACACACACACACACACACACACACACACACACACACACCTATAGACAAAAATGTGCTCTGTATGTGTCTATACACAAGAAATGTTGGTGGTGTGTATTTTAGGGTTTAGTTGCGAAGGTCACTGACAATATTGCAAAGATTGAGCTCAGTCCAAAACTACGCTAACACAGCAATGAAAAAGTGAGTAAGAAAATGATTATCAGTTGTTCCTCTGTGGCACAAATCGGTTTGGAGCTATTTGATATTAAGCAGCTAAGCATTAAGCCAGTCAGTAACCAGGAAGTTTGCCAATCAGTTTGCCAAGCAACCAATTAACATGTAAGAGAACCAGCCAGACATAAAATGAGATTGTGTGACTGCTAAGTACTGTTTGTTTAAAACCCAATCCATATTTTATATGAGGCCATATTATACATGTATTATTACTTGCATATCAGAACTGTACATGTACCATCCATGGAATTCATATTGGTGCCTGTACAGCTCTTTGGTAGTGATACTTGGCATTAAACAAATCAATTTTTTTTTTTTTCAGACACCATGACTGATACTTTTAATGACATCATTTCATGTGTGTAATATTATCCATTGTGCAATCTGGAGATACATTGCAATCACTGAAAATGCTAAAAAGGTAAAGTGTGTATGAATAAACATGTAATTCTGAATTCTTAATCATCTTCATGCAAATGCACAAAATTTATAGCATCATTACATGGCATACTACAGAAATAAAGTATTCTGAGGTACATGCCAATGGATGATCAACTCTGTACTCATATCAAGTCTTTTAAAATGTAACAGTGTACATAAAGTAATTTAAATTCTCATAGATTATGGTAGTTTGACTTGGAAAATAAGGTTTAAACAGTGGCGGGCCGTGCATTTTATACCTAGGCCTTCAATGCGATCCTCCCGCAATTAAATCTTCTAATAAGCTCACCATGACACTAGGGCTACATGCTGCTGTTACTCGATGTAACCAGCCCATATTCAGTGACAGTAACCTTTATCGAGTGGAATAAATTGATTTAACACGAGGCTCAACATCTATGTCAGTTACAACACACTAACTGCAGAGACTTGAATAGGATGTAGCATTATTACGCATTATGACAGGATGCTGCATCACATATAAACATGGCATAGCCTAAATCAGTGTCATTACCAAAGACACAAGAACTCACAACAACCATCACATTTACTCACATGACCAGCGATCAAGCAAAAATGCCGTAAAACACAATAACACAATCAGATTCAACAGGCTTCCCCACAGATTCCAGCCACATAAAAATCCATCAAACTTACCAAAGCTGCTCATCGTCTGAAGATAAAGTCCACCCTCCTTTCTTTCTTTATAAAGAGTTTAACAACACGGTTGTATATTATCGGTGCGTTTCAGTTCCAAAATGTGAAAAAAAGCATTGTCAGGTAATCCATTTCTTCTCTCCTTCAGCCATTCTGCATTAAAAAAAAAAACAACAGGACTAAGTAAAAATCGAAACAAAAAATCTAAACGTCAAGAAAGAAAGTTTAAATAAACATTAATGCTCCGTTACGTGCTAGCTAGGT
>VXCM01001051.1:211550-244873 GCA_014773175.1 Lucifuga dentata | reverse complement strand
ACTAAAATAAATGATAATTAACAAGAATAAATGTGTTCCATATTCAAGTGCCAGTAGAATTTCAATCATATACAGGCAAATCCATCCATCCATCCATCCATTTTCTATACCTGTTTATCCTGTTGAAGGTCGGGGGGGGCCAGAGGCGGGNAATTTAGAGAAATATGAAAAAAAAAAAGAACAAGAGTCTGATTCACACGTGGAAGACAGAGAGAGTTCATTCCTTTTTGCTGTAAAATTTAGCCCAACTTTGGAGCGTTATTTAGCCCCCTTCTAAATAAGATAAAAAATTTATTTTAACAGCATTCCTTAATAGCAGAAAAAGGGTCACAAAACACACTATTTTCATGCACCCAAACAGCTAGTTTGTCATAAGCTAGTCACAAAACACTTTTCATGCACACCAACAGATAAAGTACTTTGATTATCATAAATTATTCAAAATACCTGAAAAATAAGAACTATTCGATTTTTTCTTAATAATGTTAGAGATAAAATTTTAAATCTAACTTAATTTAATGAAACGTACCTCTTGAAGACTGCTCTTTCACCATGAAATCGTCCGGTAGCACAAAATTATGGGCATGTCCAATGGAATATTTTTTTCATCTCTGAAACGCACTGTGCATGCACACATTGTGTTGGTAGGTCATTCTGAGCGGTAGGTCTATTTGTCAGAACACCGTCCACCTCACCATTATATGAAAGATTTAACACATAGGTATATGGAAAACACATCAGTTTTGCTGCAGTGCCGGCCCTGTCTGGATGTTCTAGAGCCACACTAGTGGTGTCACACACTGAACAACAAACCTAGACTTGTGCTACAGCTGTGGCCAAGAGAGTGATTTTACAGGAATGGAAATCTCCCTCTCCACCAGTTTTCAAGCACTGGCTCATTGACGTGGTTTCATCCCTGTGCCTGGAGAGGCTATGATACACTAGACTGGTTCTGTTTGGAGACTTAGTTTTCAAGAAATTCAAAAAGAAAAAAAAAATCCTTGGTCACATGTTAAATTAAAAAAAAAAAACATCTGTATCCAGATCTGCCTTAAAGTCTTTCGTCCTTAGGCAAAATCCCATCTAAATACAAAATTTCACCAAAATCTGTTACTTTTTGAGATACTTTGCTGACAAACAGAAAAGCTATCAAGCACTGGAAGCATAACCTCCTTGGTGGAGGTAATAAAATAGATGGGATGTTACCTACAAATGTTTCTCTGATTCACCAGTAAGATAAAGTTAGCATGATTTACTTCAGGATGATTACATTTATCATATCAGCATTCTGCAAAATGATATATTAGTGTTTAAAGCCAAAGACCTCTTGGACACTGGACACAAACAACTAAATCAAGGATAGAAAGGGGACAGTGCTGAGGTATTTCTATAATGTGGTAACAATTGCAAGGAATAATAATAATTTTCCAGTTATCAAGTGTAAGACATTCTCATCTAATGGGATTCATCTAATTACATTGTTTTCTGGTTGTTGTCTTGCCTCTGGGACCCCTGACTGTTGAGCTCTCTTATTCGGTCTTGCCAGCAGGAACCCTGTAAATCAGAAGATCACAGAACCTGAGGAACATTTTAATGGCTGCTGAAATGAGCATCTCTTCAGGCAACAGCTCAACTTTCTCCCTCTCACAAACTTTCCTGGAGCGTCATGTGACCCAGCAAGTTCTTCTTCTTCACTGCTGCCTACTGCTGTAACTTTATTGTGGGCCCACATTCTCTAGCTGATAGTAAGTGGAGCAGAAAGGAGAGCTACTCCCCTTCGACACGACTTTGGAAACCATCTACATCTTAACTGCCTTCAGGGATGTTTTGTGGTTTTACATCATGCATGGAGCCTTCATTATACCAGTGTGTTCTGTCAGTGATAGTTATTTCCTGTGCTCGATCTGTTGAGAGTGACACCTGGCACTGCTTTCCTTTCTGGTTTACCTGAAGTGGAAGCCTCTTATATGCAGGTTTACATGGGACAGTATTGGTTTGTTTTTTCACTTTGGTCATGTTGATTTTCACTTCTCATCTATTAATGGTCTGGGCTGGGATACTTAATACCATGTTCCTATTTTCATTTAGGGGTCCACTTTGAAACATTTATAATGCTTTAACGTGCATAAAACACAACACAACACTTCTGCTCTCCTTTGCTGTAGCACTGCTGTGCACACTGAGTGAAAACATACCGTTTCAGGTATTGCCTCTTTCAGGTTCCATCCCAAGAATTCCGCTCTGTTCTGATTGGCTAGCTGCATCAGGCTTGTGCTGGCAATTCCCACATTTTGTTAAAAAAAAAAAAATGGATGCTGGCTAAACACTCCCAATCTAGCCTTCTACTTTGTGGGTATGTCTAACTAAGTGTATAGATGGGCAAATTCAAACATGTTACAGAATTAAAGGATTAATCAAACATAAAGCTTTCAGGACAGTTCAAACTAGTTTTATAAAACTGATCACTATTAATGAACCCCATGTTTGCTCATCTACAATCAACCAATGAAATGTTGATATTTCATACTCATCATAGAATACAATATGAAACCTTGTTTTACTTTGCATTGTAGCATGTCCCTGCACAAATTAATATTTCACACAATCTTTGACTAGCAGTTACTGTTTTGCTATCATAAACCATTGAATTTCCACATTTCAAAAGGCTGACACCAATATAACAGGTAAAAGATCCACACCGTGGGAGTCTGGTGCACAAGGGGTGNAGAGAGAGAGAGAGAGAGAGAGAGAGAGAGAGAGAGAGAGAGAGAGAGAGACAGCTGATGTTGAGGCTTGATGAAGAGGTGCAGTGCTACTGGAATATGTGCAAGATCACATCAAAATTCTCTTTTAAAATAAGTAAGTGATCAACTGAGTGGGCTTATATATTATATTTATTGATCACTAACATGTGAAGCAAATACAGTTTAAAACATTGACCAGATACTGCTGAAATTTACCAACAGACTGAAACAGGTCTGAATTTTTGCATAATGGTGTGTTTTATGAANATACTGCTGAAATTTACCAACAGACTGAAACAGGTCTGAATTTTTGCATAATGGTGTGTTTTATGAATCGCTTCCCCAACATATAAATAAGGAAATACCATAGTAACACCTCTGTCATGATAAACACTAAAAGATGCCGGTAACAAGTGTTTATGAATGCAGGAATATGGTTGTGTGACACTATTTGCCCTTATCGACATGTTAAATCTAGCACCATGTTTTATGAATTACCCCCAATATCTGATGTCATTATCATTTTGTGGAATTTCTTTATTGCAAATAATAAAGAGGATAATTTTTTTTCTTGAGCACCACAGGGAACTGAAGGACTGACCAAACAGAATAGCTGTAATCTGTTTTTCTCTTTCTGCATAACTGTAATACCCTAATTATTACACCAGTCATAAACTACTGTTTGCAGTAGTTTAATCAAGCTCATCCTAAATTTTCTCATGATCGTAATTGGAGCATGAAGATGGTGAGAACAGAGTTATGTAGTATAACTTCATGACTGATCACTGTTTATTCCGACACAGATACACAGCAAGTGTACTCTTTCCTAACAGTAGTAATGAGTGTCATCCATTGTTTAGCATAGTAAAGTATGTCTATAGAGGTGGCCCCTTTGGTGGTTTTCTTGATGTATGGCTTTTCAGCCATGCTCCATTTCTACCAGAAGGATTGTTGTATTTTTGTAAAAATAAAATTTTCCTGAAGGGACACTGTTCTGCTGTTGCTCTGAAACCTTTCTTTTCAGACTACCAGCACAACTGAATGAATACGAATCATTTTGTTTGTTTCATCATTTCAGTAACGTTGTTGCACTGACTAATTGCATTCCTGAAATCGTAATTACTCATTTTCATACTTGTGTAGGGATTCATCTCAAGAGACTTATTCTTTCCATTTGTTATTATAGTGACTGCTGTGTTTTTCTGCACTTCCTCCTCTACCTCGCATGCAATGAAAAACTACCCTTTATCAGTGTGATAAGTGAGGCTTATAAAGAGAAAGTTACATTATTCAGAGTTCGCTCTTGCCATGCACTCAATGGTGCACTCGTATACTGAATTTCTTTTCCCAGCTCTGTCCAGCTGATCGTATGTGAAATTATACAAATGTTTCAAGGCTGTTATGCAAATATGGAGCTATGTTGCGGAAGTTCTTTTTAGAAAAACTATGACAGACAATATTTGTTTACTTCTCCCTCTGTGGACACTAAAGAGAAAGGTTTTGGGTCGTTGCCTGTGCAAATGTTTTTCGGACCATTTAATTTGAACATTTACACATAGAGATGAACAGAGGTGCATTTTGAATTTGTGCTTACTAAACTACTCAGTTCACTATGATGATTTGAAGTATGTGTGATAGTAGGAATTGCTACGAATTAAGGTTTGTAATGAAATGGTTACGCAGGAAACCGTACCCTACAGCATAGAGTTTCCATTTCTCTTGCATCATATTTTTGGACTGCAGGAGGAAGTCAAAGCACCCAGAAGAAATGTCCAAACTCACATAGTAAGGCTCCAGATCTGGTTTGGATACAAGACCTTTTTGTTGTGACCCACTGTGCCACTTTTCCCCATGTTTATGGTATAAACAATATAATGATGATTACTTTCATCTTTACTAGCATGTCTTTTTTTCCTCATTAAAATGGCAAGACTGAAGACATTTTATAATGGCCACCACTCCAGCCTACTGAATGACTTTTGTGTGTCCTCAGGTCATAAAGCTATAAAACAGTTCATGAACTTAATAAACATAAAAGCAGCAATAATGTACTTGTGCATATACAGTGGGGTCCAAAAGTCTGAGACTACTGTGAAAATGCTTCTGTTTTACATTATTTTTGAATTTAATACAAGCTTTTTCATTACAAATAATAATATCATCTTAACAATTTGAGTGAAAAGTTGAATCTTTGGAAAATATACATGAATTTCAGAAGATCTTAGTATTTGATCTGCCCCCTGTGCTTTAATGACAGCATGCACTCGAGCTGGCATAGACTCCACAAGTTTGCAGAAACCTGATGAGCCAAGTTATCCCCGCATGATTTGACATTGTTCCAAAGAGCTTCTTGTGATGTCTTCTGATTATTTTCAGATCTACATGGAAAACATAACGGATTTTCAATGTGGTCTCAGACTTTTGGGCCCCACTGTACACAACCATTTAAACATGTAGAACTCACCAGTATATCTCCATCAGTATAAGTAATAACTTTACAGCCTTGTGCTTTGTGTCCTACCAATTATAAAATGAAATCAAATGACACAGTATTAATGCTACTTTAGAAGATGCTTAATAAACGCAAACAAATTCAGTCTTATCAAGGTACCATTTCATCGTTAGTCATAATGAGCTGATGACAACGATCTAACTGAATTTGCTTGACTCATCTTTGACTTATTACATTGAACATCTTATTCAAATGATATTTTGTCATCCTGCTTCTGAAGATAGATTAACTGCTTTAGCAATTTCAGCTTCTGTGAATTTTGTAATAAAATCTCTGTTATTGCTATCTTTAAATCAACAAGGGATAAACATTTCTTTTCCTTCTCACGCTCGGACCATAATCACTGCTGCTTCCTGTATCAGCCCCCGCTTGGGTCATTGACAGCGAGACCACAGATTAGTCAATCGTGTGACAGGTTAAGGGGCCCTGCTCTTAGATATTTGAATGCCATCATCTGTGTACTTCTGGAACCACAACTTGTACAAATGCAAAATGTTTCAGCGAGTATTGGGGAACATTTGCGAAAAGGCAACAGAAGCCCATACAATCAAGTGCAATTCGACCACCAATAACAGGTTTGGAATTGTTATTTTAATTGATAAAATATCCAAAATGTTTTCTTTCTTGATAAATATTGAGGTTATGTGAATGATTTGCTTAAATTTGCTTATGGATATTTTTTATAATGTAATCTTGGAAATATGCAGGCATGTACACAGTGGCATTTTGAGTCTGAACTCTTACTTGTGGATATGAAATAACATTGTTATCCAGTTTGGAAGTCCTTGTATGACAAAACAGATTTTGTATTCACTGAAAACCTCTTCAAAGATTTAATTTTCTAAATTTATAAAATAAAGCTACAAATATATTATAGCTGTATCTAACTATGCACTTATAAATGTTACATGTGACATTAAAAGTACTGTACTCTGTAATAAGACCAAACATCAACAATTACCACTAAATTTAGAAACAATCATTCTTGTTAGTAATGTCTAAACTTGCTACAGGAACCTTGTTTGACCTTGAGCTGCAGAATAAACATCACAATCTGAATTATTCTTTGGGATTAAGTTTTGTGTTTCTTTGTAGACCTCAAGGATGAACAACACTACAGTTGGAAACTGCTCACTTTTCTTCTATGGCAACCACATTCAAGACTTGATAGTCAGTGCAGTCAGCATCACCCTCCGACTCCCGTTCAGCATCTATGTCCTGCAGCTGATAATATCATCAGACTTAGTCTTATCTGAGTTCTTCATTGTCAACAGAGCAATTTGTGAACTCTTAAGATGCCCATATGACATTTTATACATGGTTAAATGCTTTTACTCTGACATGTATGTGGATCGTATGGCTAGGTTTTTCATTGGGTTCATAACCATAGGTTGTCCATCGCTCATGGCATGTAAATGTTGGGAATGCTACGTAGCAGTAGTTACATCTGTGACCTTCTTGAGGTTGAAGTCTCTAAGAAGCAAGTTGACTGTGTGTGGGATAGTTTGGTTCATAACACTGGCATCTTGCTTCCTCAGTTCATTTACAGGTTCACAATTTGACTTCATGTTCTTAGTCTATATTATAGTGAGTTGTGGAATGAAGCTTTACTGCTGTATTGCTACTCTGTGGGCCCTGAAAAAGCCTGGTCCAGGAGAAGGGGACAGGCAGAGAGAAGGGATGAACAGCATCAAACTCAAGGCTTTTAGGGTAATTTTGACCACCACAATAATAATTATCATATTATATGTTCCCCTTATTGCTGTAGTTGCTGTAAAAAATCTATGTAACGGATGATTTTGTGATGATCCTAAAGGTGTTATACCTCAACACTGTCTTTGCATGGTTACTTCAGTCTTTGCTGGTCCTCCAAAGGTGTGGTAAACTGTTTTGCATCAAATGGCCATAATGTTTTAGTGCCACACACTGACTTTTAATGGTACTAGTGCTGTAAAGTATAAATTAACAAGGTTTCAACTTTTAAAGATATCAGGCTTTTGGAAATTATCCTGTCTTTGGTTCTAGGACATATATTTGCACGTTACAGACGGTTCAAATCCAGCTGGGGCTCTGACAGTGTTGTAAGATATCAATCTTACCTAACAGGCCTTCAGACAAATATATTGAAGGTTTGCATGCTGCTGTATGTCCTTGATGTGCACTCTGTTCCTTTTTTTTTTTTTTTTTTTTTTTGCCATCTGATAGCAGCCAATCTTCTTTGTTTAATGTGAAAACCGTTTTTCCAGACTTTGATTCAAGTCAAATCCAGCTTCTACTGCCAGTTTTCTTAGTATATGCCCCAAATGATGGCTGTGGCTAGGAAAATATCCTAATTCTGTCTGTCCATGTAGTAAATGTTTTTCCTGTTTTGATTCTCCCACCCCCCAGCCATTTCTGACCATTGAGCTGAGTAACTGCTCTCTGATGACATTTGCTGATATATCTTGGTGGCCAGACAAAATGGATGTACACGGATAGCGGAGCAGTCGGACATTCAGTTTTGCTTTCTTGCTTTCTCCGTTTTCTCCGTTTTTGCTTTCTTGGGGTACAAACAGTACCCCAAGGCTGTACTTAGCATACAACAGTACCCCAAGTACATCCTATATGATTGTGTGTCAGTGTGTGACAGCAGTGACAGCATTGTTGTATTGTTCTTAAGGCTGGGTCGTCCCGCGAAACCTGGGCGGGTCTTTGGAAACCTGGGCGGGCCGCTTAAGTTTTGCCTGTGTGTGAAACACTGCTGTGGTATTTCTTCAGAATGAGAATTCCCTGAGAAAACTGTGGAAAACAATGAAAACATTACTTACTTTCTAACATGTAGGTATGAGGTATAATGTGTCTAATAAATTACCTGTTTTAGTTTTCCATCTGTGTTACTTGACTTTCTCCTATTAATTCTATTCTCAAATAAGTAGTGACTAGCTAATTTATACAACTTTGAAAGACTCCTTTTCAGTTTCTTTTGTTAACTGAACAGACTGGCTGCTAAACAAATCAATGTAAATATTCACCAAAAACCTGACACAAGTGTGTAAAATCAGCTTAGCTGTACTTTAATATTGTAACTGTGTTTTCATACGGGCTTGTGTGTGAGGGTGACAGTGGGGGAGATCAGTACTTTGTCTTGTTTATTGTAATGTATCATAAACGTATATCAAGAGTGTTTTTACATGTGTGTTATGATTTTGTTTGTAGATGTGCAAAAACAGTATGTGTATTTATAAAAAAAAAAAAAGCGTGTATTGTAAAATACTATTATAAAATCCAGTACTCAATATTACTCTCAAACCCAGTATTTGTCCTGGAAATATTGGGTTTTAGAGTAGTTTTCCCAGGACAAATACTGGGTTTTGGAGTAGTATTTAAAAGTAAAATACTATTCTAAAAGTAGTATTTAAAAGTAAAATACTATTCTAAAACCCAGTATTTGTCCTGGAAAGCAAATGTGGCCAGTTTATCATTCCTATCTCTTCATTGAAGATTTTGAATAGCGTTATGTCCTGCAGCTTGAGATTTGTTTGGACAGATCTCACTCAAGGACAGTGTGGCAGCATCTGTGATTTTTAGGACTTCGTGAATCATGTTTCTGTTTTGTTAACAGTTTGAGCAGTGTCTTCACAATTGATCATTTGAAAATGCAAATACAAGATCGTGCTTTTAAAACTTTGACAAACCAATTTCCCCTTGTACCTAAATATAGTCACTGGAAGTAAAACTGAGTAGTAACAACCCTGAAAATTAAAAAAGTGTTTGTTCTCATGGAATAATATGGAATACCTTATGGATTATTGTATATACTTTAACCTGAATGATGATTATGTGAATTATGATTGATTGTATCAGTTTTCCGTGATGTGTAATTTCTCTTGTTGCAACATTATCTTGCATTACCCCAAATATACTGTTGATGAAAGAAAAATATCAGTTAGACTTTAAAGCCTAACATGGGGTCCTGCCCTTTTTTTTTTTTAGTCTAAATCAGCTCAGTGTACTTTCTGTGATGACCAAGACTGAGGGAGACTGTTTGCTAGAGATGACCCTGCACACACCCCCACAGCCACCTGCTTACCATGAACGAAGTCTTTGTGACTGACACGACCATCTCATCTGACTTCCCCTCACGTCCAGCTCATACTGCGGTCACAACAGCAGTGACTTTGCCAGATTGACTCGAAAAGCTCATAAAGTTGATTTTAAAAGTGATCTCAGAGATGCATTTCAGATTTGGAGTTGGAAATCATTGCCAATTAATCTTGCAGGCAGCAGCAATTTACAGCAGTTGTTGGTGATTCACAGCTCTCCTTCAAAATCGAGGAAATGCCGCAGTGATTCACTTGTTCTTCCTCTTTTTCACCCTGCTTGGAAAGCTTTCAACATGCTCAGAGCTCAATTAGAAAAGCTTTGGATTCAGTAACAGTCATCCCAACAATAAAGAACTGTAATCATAGGAACAAGCTGCTCACTCACCTTAATAAAGTTATTTTGAACCAGAAGTTGTGACTTGCTGTAAATAGGTACCTATACCTGGAACCTGGATAGCAACAGCCCACACAAAAAAAGTTAGTAGTTATTTAAAAAAAAAAAAAAAAAAAAAAACCATGGATAAAGACTGGCCATGGAGCAACCGGCTTTCATAGCATAGCAACCCAGCTACTGATATCCAATCACAATGCAGGAAGAATCCAGATAACAAGAACACTTTTTAATGCAAAGTTTAATGCAAGGCCTGACACTGGATGTCATTATCCACATAACATATCTGGATACAGAGATTGCAATTTAATGCAAGATGTAAAAGGGGCCTAATTTTAAACATTAATGGAATTGGAATCTGACTCATGCTGGTTTTTGGGGATTCAAATCAAAAAATATGTTTAATGTAGGACAGAGATGGGCAACTTTGATGAGGCCACATGAAAATTTCATTCTCAAGGTCAAAGGGCCACAGATTAAATAAAACAAAAATTACTGTGAACTCAGTAATTAGTTTAATATTTAAAAGTTTCAGAAAACACAAAAACGATTCAGTCTAGTTTTTTGGGTTTTTTTTTTTTGTTAATTGAACAGTACATTTTCGAATCTGTTTTGAATCTGGTTTTTAAAATCTGTAATAGATTGCATTTTGTTGCATTGGAGTTCAAGAAGGAAAAACAATCCACCACACACTGCTTTACTAATTCGCTTTCTGACTTTTTAGCTTTCGTTAGCTCCAGTGAAACTACATAAGATACCTTAACAGATTACTCCTGTGGTGGTTTTTACAAAAAAATTATGCTGACACTGTTTTTCGCTTCAGATCAGCCACAATAACAGCTGTGGCAGCTCTGGTGTACATGTCATATTTGTCTTTATACATAGTGTGGTAGTGGTGACTCAAGTTGAAGTCTTTCATCATTGACATTGTTTCCAGACACACCAAACACATTGGCTTGTCTTTACGTTGTGCAAAAAGGTAATCTGTTTCCCATCTTGACTGGAATGAATGGTTTTCTAAGTCAACTTTTCTTTTCTTGACACTCATCTTTCCTCNTCTTGACTGGAATGAATGGTTTTCTAAGTCAACTTTTCTTTTCTTGACACTCATCTTTCCTCTTTTATCTGACTTAGCAACAACATATACAACAACGACCGATACAGGAGCTAATGGGAGTGTGTCAAATAAGGCATCTTCAGTAATGAGAGCCCTCTGTTGATGGATGATAGTAAATACAGCATCAATAATGAGCAAGTGCCCTCTGCTGATGGGTGGTGGTAATAACAAAGGAAAACAATTTTATAATTTTCGTTTTTATTAATTGAGAACATCCAAGGGCCTGATAGATTAAAGGTGCAGGCCATATCCGGCCCCTGGGCCACCAGTTGCCCATGACTGATGTAGGATATATGTGTCTTCTCTCACAATATTAGGCACACCACGCATATTAATACCATATATGACTTCCATTTGTATTAAGGCATTAAAATTGGAAACCAATGCAAAGCACTTGTTTGGTTTTGTTGTAATATACCTGTGTGGTTATGTTACTTTGTTTTTGGAAGGAAAGTAAAAGCAACAAGTGCAGCTGTGGGCCTGTGGCAGCTGTATGCTAATGGCTTTCCGTGTTTGTTACTTAAAAAAATCAAAGACAGTGTTATGCTGGTCAGCGCTGGCTCATGGAAAGCCGTGAAAAATTTACAGTTTTACGCTACAGGTTCGTCAGTTAGAAGCTGTGGGCTTAAATTAATAAATAACAGCAGATGGAAGTGACTATCACTCTATAACGTCACAGGATTTCATTCTGAACACTTTTCTCTTTGTACCTCACACTCTCAATTGTCTTTTCTCGCCATGATTCTTCACCTTTCATTATGTTTCTCCATGTTTCTTCTTTAAATCTTTTAGCCCCTCTTTTTTCCTTTTCTCTGCTGTCTACATTTCTCCTCTTAGTTTTTCATGCCTCCCTCTCTTCTTCTATGTTCAGGCTGTGTGATATGTAAATGCAAAGCCAGCTGCTCTCCTCTGAGTTTTGATTCAGCGATTGGTGTAATGAACAGTTCACAGAACTGTGACTCATGCTAAACTAGGTGAAAGCAACTAGCCAATAAGTACTCTCTCTCTCTCTCTGTCTCTCTCTCTCTTTCTCTCTCTCTCTCTCTCACTCTCTTTCTCACTCACTGTAGGCCATTTACTCAGACATTTACTAAAACACTCACAAACCTATTCCCAAAACTAATCCTAAAATATGTAGGTCTTCCCCCCCTCCCTTATTTTTTTGACCCTGCAGTAACTTGTCTCCTCTCTGGTTCTGCCTTCCTCCACGAGTCAACTTGTCTCTTTAATGGTGACATCAATTAACAAGGGGAAGTAGAACCCCAAGGCCCACAGAGAATTAATGTATGGCATCTTAAGCTACAGAGAAAGACTCAAATATACTCCTCACTCCTCTGCATCTTCTTTCCACTCCTACTTATCCTCTGTAGTGCTATTAGCCCTCTTTTTGCCTCTGAATCCTGAGTTACTTGATGTATGTACAGTAGCCGGAAGTTTTGTTTTCTGATTTTAGAATTTGGTTTGAGGTGGTAATAAGCATCTGTGCATTCTGAATGTTCACTGACAAGTATGATATCTTGACTGTGGTGACAGCCCAGAGGACTGGAGAGAACAAAATACATGATGCAAACAAAATTACTTTCAGTACTTCAAATTTATAGTGTAACCAAGTAATGAGCAGTACCAGGTATCATCATTTTTTAATTGAGAGGTAACTGAAAAGCAAATTTAAAAAAAAAACATGATGCAAATTTAAAGGTACAATCTGCATATCAGCAAAGATTTGTAAGGGTTACTGATCTCTGTTACCTCAATGGCTGCTCTGCTGAAATTTCAAGCTTTCAAATAAGCAGGTGGGCCCACCTCTGTGTATTTGCTGGGAAAGCTCCACGCCTGCAGGCATTTTAATCCACAGCCAAACTTCACTTCTTGAGCTGCCCTGAATGTACTTTATGTGGTTTTAGCTTCTCTAAAACCTAACTGAACATGGGTGCAGCATTTGAAAGGTAGCGAGAGCTTGGGACTTTCAAACCTTCAATATTGATGTAATTGGATTTCTATTTATTGGAAAAGTAGCTAACACTGTCCACTTAAGCTAGCTACATCACAGTAATCATTACAAACATTCATTGGTGCTCTCATTTTGTCTTGTCTTGCTAAATGTTTTACACAGCAGACACTTTGATTTGTCATAGCTGGAAAAGCAGAAGTGTATCTAATTACATTAATTATTTTCTTAGTTCAAATTAAGGTGAGCCGTCATGCATAATACAATGTCCCCAGTAGTGACAAACCTAAATGGAATGTCTGTTATTTTCTTTGTTACTTCCTTGCAGATGTTGACGCTTCTGACTTTATTTCCATAAAAGTTGCATTCTAAAGCAAAGCCCCCAGGCGATGTTTCAATCCCAGCAAGCTCCACCGAACATTTTTCCTGTGGTCATGGAATTTTTAACATTGCCTTAATTTATCAAAAAGTAACACAAAGCATGCTATTCCATGTATTGCAATTTTTCTCATTTGTGGCTGCAATAATGAAATCTCCACAAAATTCTGCTGGGACTGGTCAAAGTGTCCAGCTTTTCAAACCTTTTAGGGCATACATTTTTTAAGCATGCGGGGGAGATTGTTTAATGCTCAAAAGATGCGGTGGAGTATCGCCTTGTATGTTTTATTGTTATTATTTTATTATACATATATATACTATATATACACACTACAGGCCAGAAGTTACCCCCAGATTAAAAAAAAAAAAAAAAAAATCAATACACTGTTTGTTTTACAATTTATTGCACAGGAAATGACAAAAGTACATAAAATAAATGTAACTAATTAATTTTCAAAAAAGAATTTGTCATCATAAAAGCACTTTGAAGTCATTTCAGGCTTAGACTTTGGTTTCGTCAAAGTAACCTCCTCTGGCCAAGTTATAATTCTCAAAACCTTTTGCTTCTCTTTTGAATGGATGTAATTTGGCTGAATTTTGATGAATGTTTTTTATTGTTGTCCTGTTGAAGAATGAAATTTTGACCAATAATTAGCAAACCAGATGGAATCGTGTGTCTTTGAAGGATGGAATGGTAATTCGCTTTCTTCATAATTCCTTTAACTTGGACCAAATCTCCAGATCTCTCTCCCCCAAAACACCCCCACAGCATTACTGAACCACCACCATGTTTTACATGAGGTGGTTGCAGAGCAATACCATTAGCAGACTGTAGTAAGTTAATCACAAAATGATCTGGGAGAAGGCAGACAGCAGGATATTGAATAGAATGTTAAAACACATCAGCAAGGGAGTTGGAACACAATTGGATTGCCAGTGCACTAATACAGACTGGGCATGCCTTCATTAAAAATCATTTCTTAAGCCATAGTGGCTACATAATATGCTCTTGTTGACAAATTCTTCTTGAAAACTAATATATTTTATATATTTTTGTCATTTCCTGTGCAGTAAATTGTAAAACTGTATATTGATTTTTTTTTTTTTTTTTTTTTTAATCTGGGTGTGGCCTCAAACTTCTTACCAGAAGTTGGTATGAAGAGGGGTGTGTGTGTGTGTGTGTGTGTGTATCTATCTATCTATCTATCTATCTATCTCTAGATAGATAGATAGATATATGCATATACACATAAATAAGTTACTCTTTCGCCACCACTAAGACAATGCAGCCACCACTGGGGTCAAAGGTTGAGCTAAACCATCATGTCTCATAAAATTAAAAACCAATCAGAGTTGATCCCATTCATATCCATTATGGTCTGAACTGGATCGATAGTGACAAGGTCTGCAGCTCATCGCTCTGGAGCTGTCAGCAGAGGAAGCCCTAATCTATAGGAAAATGGCTGGCCACCAGGATGAGCTGAAGGAGGAGTATATAAATGAAATATGGATGTTTATCCAGCTGGGAAAGATTTATTTTGATATGTGTGTGATTAAGTGTTTGATGTTACTCTGTGAACACAATGTGAGCTGGGAGGGTTGATCAGATGGGAGGGGTGCCTTTCTGTGTGTGTGTGTATGTGTGTATGCATTTAGTATGTTGTCTTTCCTTCCATTTATGGCATATGAGATGCTTTTTTTGTGTGTGTGTGTGTGTGTGTTGTTGTTGTTGTTGCTTTGGTACCCCCTGAGCTTTCAAACCCCAGGGTGGTCGATATGGCCTACTTTTTGAATTTCCTGCTGCACACAGAGAGATTCACAAACAACTGGCACACGTACAATGCACCGTCAGCCCCGCTCAAACACTCGCATACATGCGCACAGCGTTACCGTCCTTGTAAGCAAATTGGCAGAACATGTATGAAGGTGTTTTGTTCTTTCCTTTTTCGGACAAGAAAAGCATCTGAGGAGGGTAAGGGAGGATGAAGGAACTGAGGAAGTAGAGAAGAGGAAGTAGAGAAGATGGAGGAGGGAGGAGAGGAGGAAGAGGAGGGGAAGAAAGGAAGGGCTGAAAGTATAATGTGTCAGAGTATATGGAGACTGGCCAAGACACACTGTGAATAATCTGCGATGGTTTTCTGCTGAGCCGGTTGTTGTAGAATTAAAAATATAATGCCGAATATGTCCCAGTGTCTGCCTCGCCTTAATGATGACAGCCCAGGGGACGGATAATTAAGACATGCGGATGAAAAGTTTGCCCCTATTCAGCTATAATGGATCTCCAATGGGTCTTATTTAATGTAATTGTATAGAAAATAGGTATTTTGAGCAACTCAGCAACCATATCAGCACCAGCTTAAAGACAACACACTATAAAGATGAAGGGGGATGAGTCTATAGCTTGGGAAGAAAAATGTGTCACAGGGTGTTCTGAATGTTCAATCTTGGCAAAATGTGCTTCATTAAACATGACAGATATTTCAGTAACCTCTTAAATACAAGATCTGCTTCTTATCAGCCCTTAAAGGACCATACCAGTTATTTTGTATGTTTGAGCCCAATAACTACAACCCACATACATGTTACATTACTGCAAAATATTTCCAAAAAAAAAAAAAAAAANAAAAAAAAAAAAAAAAAAATACTAGAGCGGTAAATTTTACAATTATTTTTTTCCTACTTTCCAGACTGCCATTGGTTTCAGTTCATTCCAGAATGTTTTAAATAATCAACTTGTGGAGACTTGAAACATGCAAGTGCAGGTGCACTGCAACATAAGTAATCCATCACAGCGAACCACACGCCTTTATTATTTTTTGTCGAAGTTACTTAATCAAAACAGTCAGAGCTTCACAGAAGAGAATGGATGTCTCCGCCAGGGAATATAGTCACAGGAGAAGACCTGATTTACCAAGAAATTGAAACAACCATCCCTTCTGCAATTGTGCACGAGTGTTAGCAGGTGAACGTTGAATTTTAAGGTTAGTGTATCACCTAAAAATTTGATTTTGAAAGATTAGAGGATTTGGCAAAATGGTTGGCAGAAACATAACATTTATTTATTGGGCTCACACATGCAAAATCACCGGTAAGGTCCTCCTACCATTCTGTGAGGGCTGCAACTGCTTTATACATGCAGAACAGTACATGTCATCTTGTTGCCTAGACATGCCTAGATAAAACCTATGGACAAAGATTTTCTTCTTATTGGGTTGATTATTTGGGTCAATCATGAAAGTGGATACAGCAGGTGCACTGCAAGCTTAGACCTCAAGTGTTGAATCCCAGATTGTTTTAAAATAAACTGCTTTCTACAGTCTCATATTTTAAATTCAGAAACCAAATGACCTACATGACATTAACCGTTTGCCTTTAAAAGGGGAGACAAAAACGACCCGATTGATTAGGCTACTGTCTAATTGACCAGTTGACTCATTGATTAACAGAGGGAGGTATCTTTTAACATTGCTATCTCACGGTGTCATACGTTTGACATTACAGTTATTTGAAGGTATAAATGCATACTCTAGCACACACACACACACGCGCACCCAAACACAAAACACACATATTCACAGTTGTTTACATTATAAGGCATACATTGATCAATATTACAAGATTTATGCATGTTGGACATACCACAAAATAGTCTAATGAACCCATATATATATATACTGTATACATTCTGAAACACAGTTACACAAAGCTGACAAACATGCACACACACACACACACACATTCACTCCAACCTACGTGGTCTTTAAATAGAGAGCAGGATGTTGCAGACATTTGGGTGCATGAACAAACAAGAAATGCTCCAAGAAAGGGAGAAAAAGTGTGAGAGAAAGGAGGGGAGAGAGGGGGGCAGCAGGATGGAGGGAGAGCAACAGAAAGTGAGTAAAAGAGATGCAAAGAATGAGCTCAGGGTAGGTGGACAGATGAAGTGGTGACTCAGGAATGAAATGAAAAAAGGATTCAGGCACTTGGAATTATTCTCTTCCTCCTTTCTCCTCGCTTGTTCTCTCTGTGGACAGTGGAGGCAGTATGGAACAGACATGGATATCACCCTGAACTTTACCCCTTTTCTGCTGACTCTATCCATCTTCTCTCCTCCCTCTCTAAGCTCTTTCTCCTCTTCACAAGCTTCCTACCTCTCTCTCTTTATGCAGGAGTGTGTCCTGAAATCTGTCATTCCTTCCTTGTGAGTAGCAGTCACCCCGCATACAGTGTAGTCAGGACTGCAGGTAATGAATGAGAGGATATTCAGGAGAAGGGAGACAATCCTTCTGCAGGCAGAATTTCTGAAAGTCCTATAAAAGCACCTGGGTAACTCAGGTTGTCTGATGAATTAAAAAAAAGTGAAATTAAAGAAAAAGATGGCACACAGTGGTATTGTTTCCTAAAAAGGAATCGTGGCTTGGAAATGAAATATTATACACCATGACGTATTCAGTATGACCTTATTGTACTCTAGCTTTTATCTCCTTGTTATGTTGCTATGTTTCTGTTTTTTTTTTGTTTTTTTTTTTTTTNTTTTTTTTTTTTTTTGTACACTAGGCCTATCTCAATCAGTTGACTAAGTAGTTGATAAGTCTGACTAAGAAACCTTTACTGGATGACTTGTTTTGCTGATCTTGTGAGCAATAAGTCAATAAATGATAGTCACATCTTTGGATTTGCATGCACATATTTATGAATATTGCTGTAGAGAAACAATTTGGCAATTATGTATGTTAACTGAATATATTCATCAATTTAAAAAAAAAAATGTCTGCCTGAACACAGTTCTATTGTACAATATGCCTCAAAATGAGAAATGCAATGATGCAAAGATACACTTGAGTTTGAAGAGCATTCCTGGTAATATCAATTAATCTGATGTGGGGTTAATATTTAAAATAAATAAATGAACGGAACAAAATTAATATACAATTATGATATTATCTGGAATGCACAAATTAAAAAAAAAAGCACGACTTTGTTTAAAAAAAATTGTAGATGACTTATTTTTGCAAAGTGAACTCTTCAGGTTGTACCTTCGGATTACCGCAGTTCTTTTTGTAGGAGGAAAAGAAAACAAAGATCTGCTTCAGACAGGGAGAGGAAACTCCCTGATAAGGGTGGGAGAGGAAACTTGGATGTGCGGTTTTCACCAAAATAACGTGCTAATGACAAACATGAGCCGCTTTCACCACTAAATCTGTCTGAGAGCCATGAAGTCCTGAGTGAAAACAGGAAAGTACCTGCAGCATGAAGCCTGAGTCCTTCTGCGCCCACAGACACTTTTCCTTACAAAAAACAAAAAACAAAAAACAGGATACTCAGATAACTGATGTGTGCCAGCGTGGATTTGGGAATGGTTTGTTTTGACTTTTCACTTGGAATATTCCCCTATTGTGTTAGTGGCTGTGTTTTACCAGTATTAACTTAAATAACTTTTATCATAGGGATTTTTAATTTTAATTCCGTTATCTGACTCCCTATCGACCCCCGCCNCTCTCTCTATCTATCTACCCTCCGGAGCTTATCTTGGTGCGCATCGTCAGCATCAGTTTGAAGTCAAACCTGACAGCCTCTGCTCGCTTTGCTCGTTCCTTCTCTTCTCTCCGACGGCCATCCTGTCTCACGTTCGAGGTACAGTCCTGGATTACTGAGCTAAACGTGTGTAATTGTTGATGTACTGTTTTTTTTTGGGNGATCGACCTGGATTGCCGGGAGGATGAGAGTGGTCTGACGTGCTGGTCTTACCTTTTCTCTTTGCAGTTGCTTCGGGACCGTGGGAGCGCGTCTGCTCGCTGGCTTCAACTTGAGGTGAAGAAAGAAACGGGAAACTCCGCGGGATTCTCCGTACACCGAGCTTTGATCCGGATATTCTGGTGAGAATTTGAAGTGTTTCTTCTGGTTTGTTGTGCTGATTTGAACGGGCGGGTCTAAATGATGGCCATTCTGTATTACCAACATGATGCGCTCAAAGAAGCTTGGAATTAATTGTTCTTCCCATGCGTAATGGTAAAGAAAAAAAGAAAAAAAAAAGATCGGAACTCGTTCGCTTCTCAGAAATTATTCGCCTCTGGCTGCGAAGTTTTCGCTTGTTTGTTACGCGCAAGAATAAAACGTGGTCATTTGTGCCAATTATCAGTCCGTATTCCTATCACGGAGGGACGGGAGTGGGGAGAGATTAGGTGAAAGGAGGAGTGTGAGAATAAAGAAACATTTGAAAGATCCCTCAGGGAAGCACTGCTTTCTTTTATTTCACGAGGAGCCTTTTATTAGTCTTATTTCCCTACAATGATGACATTGTCTGGTATTGTTCTACTTTATACGCTGTTATTGCCACTGCCATTACTCCTGTTATATGTATGGTGGCATCCTACAGTACTGCTGGCTGTGCTGTAGGCAGAAATCTATGAGGCCATTTGCTACTTTTATTGTCATGTTTATCAATTAAGCTTGTCTATAATGGAGATATCACACTTCCTCCAACATAAAACATTACGCTCCCACACACCATCCGTTAGCATCTCACCTCCCACATAGCCACACTTGCTGTCCAGAGCTGATTATCTGGTTATGTGCCACCATTTGCACTAATAGAGAGTTCCTACTCAATGTAATAACTGGATCTGTCATCCCTGCACAACAGAGGGCCGCTTAAAGGCTCATAAGTGGTGTCATCAGGGCAGATTGAGAGGCTGTAAGACACAGAGGACAAGACAAAGTGCCTGGAGGTTGTCTTGAGTAGTTTGCCGATGCGTTTTATTGTCCGTGTACAGGATGGGACCATCATTGTGAAGCATGTACTCCAGAATGTGTGTGTGTGTGAGAGAGAGAGAGAGAGACAGGCTGTGAGGTTGTGTGAGTTTGTGTGCGTATACCAGCTCTGTCCTGCTCACTTATGTGCATGCAAAGAAAGAAGTGAGCAAAAAGAAAAGAGGGACAGAGAGAGAGAGAGAGAGAGAGTTTATGCTAACTCAAAGTATTGGAGGAGGAGAATATCCATGTAAGCACTTTTGCTTTTAGCTTATATATTTATATTTTTAGCTGTCAGCGCCCTCACTAAGACACAGTAGGCTGCTTTGGCTGTGACATGCTTGTCGCCAACGTGAGCTTTATATGAAACAAGGCCACTGCTTATTTTGGTAGAGCTACACCTGCAAAACAACAGAGGAGGCTATGAGGATTGACCAAACAAGACCACTGACTCAGATAAAGTTGGCTTATAAACTAGATGATGTGAGAAGAACTTGTCAGCACAGATTTAAGGATCCACTATATCTTCACTCAGTTTTGAGGTTGTATAAGCATAAGTGACGGGCTTCCAGTGGGTGGCCTGGGCATATTTAATCACCAGCAATTTCATGTTTCTAACCTAGATAAAATTGGTATTAAAGGGAAATCATGGTGTGAGAGTGCCCCCTCTCATCCTTCTCTCATCTTCAGTTTACCTTAGACAGAGATTTCAGTTGAGATGTTGGAACTTTAGTGCAGGTGTGAACTACAGCATGCAATAAATCAGTGGTTCCCTCTTTTTTTTAACCATGTGCCTCTCAGTACACTAACACCTCACCAACAAGCCACCAACCCTAAACAAAATCACAGACAAACCTTGCGTGTGCATGTGCACTGTACAGAAATTTAGTAGAGTACTTTTCTAGTATCTACGTGAAAAGTTACTTGCATAAAAATGAGACACTGCCCACAGGAATTGAGCTATTTTCAACATAAAAATAATTTTTTTAATTAAAAGAGAGTAATGATTAATCTTTAAAACAATTTCTTAATGGAACTTTTTTTTTTTTTTTTTTTTGCCACTACGGCAAGATTGTGGCATTTTCAGACTCAGCTGGTGTACCAGCAGGGGGCACTTCAAGTACCACCAGTGGTACATGTGCCACAGTTTGACAACCATTGCAACCACTAAAACAACTGATATCAGTTTTTAATCAGATTAAAATAAGGTGATGCATTCTCAGATGATGTGCAGTGACGAGCTGATGATGACAGTGATGATGATGATGATGATGACAATCTTGTTTTGGTTGGCTGTTGTTAATAACAACAATGATACTGCACATCTCATCCTCACTGACACTGGTAAAGATGAAGGTGCATTACATCATCATGTAGTAGTGATAGATCTGTGGTGATGAATAGGTTGCTACATCTTATAAGACAAAAAGAAAAAATTGACTTTATTTCACAGAATGGTCCTCCTTTCAGGTTTAAAATGGTCTTTCAAGAGTTTGACAGGTATCTTTTGACACCATAAAAGAATGAATGTGCTTGTGTTTGGTGTTGCTTTAAGATGGTGGACTGGCAGCACCATGACATCTTAAGAATATGACAGACTGTGCAAAATGGTAGCGGCATATAAAGCCAATCCTGAATTTTCTCTGACAGATTGTGTTTTGTTTTTTTTTTCTTAGTTTTTTTTCCCCGGATGTTGTTTGTTCTCTCAGAAGCACGGCTACAAAAGTCACACATAATACGTATATACACATTCAAATGTACTGATGCACAGGTTCTAATTTTTGCATAAATGTAAATGTGCATGGGTGAACGTGTAAACGCATTCTTAAAAATACAATAAACCACATTCTTGCATCCTCACAGTCAAACTTGCCTGTCCACAGAGGTATACAGTACTGTTTCTTACACGCATCCACCCTTTCTGTTATACACATGGCCTTGGGCTCAAAAATATCTTAGTACAGACACACACTTTTAGTAGGGACAGTCTTGGTGTGCTGGCTCCTATCCAAAGAGCTGGTGATAACGAGGTTGAAGTTAGTTTTGGATTTTATCTACACTTCAACCTCCTAACACCCTTTCTAGATCTGATTCATCCCAAAATGAGATGTTTCTCCAAGAGAGGGAGATGAAAACACTTGCACATCTCCCTCTCTCTTTCTCTCCCTCCCTTCTCTCTTGCCAAATACATTTGAGCTCACCCATCCCCACCCCCACCCCCCATTACTCTCATACTCTCACACACTATCTGTTTCACACCCCGTTCCTCCCTCCCGTTCTCTCACATCTCTGTCTTCTCTCTTCCCTTGGCACCTCGATGTGTTTCTTTTTAATTGAGATGCATTTCAGTGTGGTGCAAATTAGCTTTCTGCAGCTAAAGTCTAAACTTGCAACCTGTGTATGTGCGTGCTCGCATGCATATGTGTGCACATATGATCCATAGGTGTGAGAACATGTGTCTGTGTGAGTGTATGTGTGTGTGAAGAATTCTTATAGTTAAAAGTAAAGATGGTAATTTACTTGGCATTTCTACCAGGTATGGTGGTTCTGCTGCCTCCTCTCCCCCACAAACTTACATTTTTAGTACAACATTAATAACCACCATGGGTTTGTACTCCTTTAGTCGATATCTCTTTGCCAGTAGGATTTCCTCTGCCCTTCTTTGGATTTGAATTGGGATTTGTGCCTTGGAGAGATGACAGTGGCAGCTCATTAGGGAGAGGGACAGAAAGCAGGCGGGTTAGGAGGGTTTTTAAAGGCAAGTTTCACTTATGCAATGCTTGTCTTCCACAGTTGATCTGATCTGGCGCTGTTTGACTGAAGGATAAGACCGGATAGTGGTATTCTGTACACAGTGCAGAGTGGGTGCATAAGTGTGTGAGTACCCAAGGGCTTGAAAATAGACTTTGTCTATATTTTCTTATTCTACTATGACAGTCTTGAAATCAGTATCTCAAACTGTATGTCACTGAGACCAAGAGTCATCAGTTTTTCAGTCTAACTAGAAGCAACACCGGCTAAAGTCACAGGTTAGAAATCCACTGGTGTACAGTTTGGTCGGACTGAAAAACTGCAAATATGTGACACTATGGCACACAGTTTGAGATACCTGTCTTAAAGTTTTATATCTTGGTAAAACCATTAAACACATAATTGGCAATTTTGCAGTAAGTTTTCTACTTAAATCCACAAGTGAAAAAAATTTAGCGAGACAAGTTTTGCAAGATAGGAAAAGCTGAAATTATCTCACTCACTTGCAGATTCCCACACTTTTTTTTTTTTTAAACCAAAAATAAGACTGACTCAGTACAAGAAGAGATAGATATATATTGCAGTGGAAGCAGCTTTTTCCAGAGTGGCCTCTTGTGTGTGTTTGCAGCTGTGTGTTCATACATACAAGTGTACAAATATAAACACGATCTTATGTACCCTGTCCCCCTTTGCGCGCACGTGTGTGTGTGTGTGTGTGTGTGTGTGTGTGTATGTGCGTGCACGCACATGTATGCATGTGTGCATGTGCGAGAGAGAGAGAGAGAGAGAGAGAGAGAGAAAGGAGTCGTTAGGGAGAGTGATGCTGACAGTGGGTTGACCTTGGGGCTCCCAGTCTTCCTCCTGTCGATGAAGGGGATGACTTAGTGCCTCCCTCCCCACCCATGATGGCTCATTTATTATCATTAGGCACACAGTCAAAAGATGCAGCTAAGGCCCTCAAGACAGAGTGGTACGTCTGTGTGTATGTGTACAAATCTGTGTGTCACCGTGAATGAGAGACAAGAGGACAGAGACTGAAATCAGACACAGAAATATTATCTCTTACCAGAAGTGCTGCACGTCTGAGCATATGTGCTTGTGTGTCAGTTCTACCTTTGTGTTAGCATGTGTGTGTGTGTATCCGCATCTTGAAGGCAAGCGCGTTACCTGTCAGCCCACATCTGCTTTTGAGATGTGGCTTTCTACCTGCTTACCATGCAGTATAAGTAACAGCTCATGCTATAACCCTAACCTTACGTCACCTCAGCCAGCCAGCCAGCAACATCACTTGTATATGGCTACATCAGGCTGGCCTCTGTGCTATCGTTTCTCAGCGTGATGGATGGAGACTTCTGCGGGCCAGTCAATACCCAATCTGAGCCCCACTGTCCTGATTTAAGATACAGCAGCACCCAGGTGACACACTCAGAAGCACGCCACTTTAATCACTCTGAGCATCAACTCTACACTGCCAAGATTGGTGTGTGGGTGGGTTGGTGTCTGTGTATGTGCGAGTGTGTGTGTGTGTGTTACGTGTATTAGTATTTCACTCAGTCAAGCACTGCTGTAATCACACAGCAGGCAGCAATAGCCTGCACTTCTGACAGAGTTAACGTTTCTCTGTAGCTCAGTAACATAAATAACATCTATGAGGGAGCATGTTTGCTGTGGGTAGCTTGAAAACCAGGAGATGAGATGGTGGAAGTAAGTTTATTTTAGCACAATTTTAGCAGAGAACACTAACTAAACTGACCAAACTAAGTAAACAAAGAGCTCTGCCACAAATATCCACAGATTTTCCTAACGGCAAATTTTTGCTGCCGTGGCATGTGACCACTTCCATTGGCTG
The DNA here is from genome assembly GCA_014773175.1 of Lucifuga dentata. Lineage (NCBI taxonomy): Eukaryota > Metazoa > Chordata > Actinopteri > Ophidiiformes > Bythitidae > Lucifuga > Lucifuga dentata. The sequence goes on along the minus strand of VXCM01001051.1, from coordinate 220,351 downwards.
GTTTTTCGTTTAAAACTCCAATACAGATTCAGCAGACAGCGCTCAGTGAAAACTAGCTAGCAACAGCGAGGTCGTTTTAAAAAATTAACTCAGGTTCAAGTTGGTTGTCACGACAACTCAAGGAAATTGAAGATTTTTTTTAATGAAACTGTTTGTGTAGAACAACGTCAGATGAATCCCCCTTGCCATGTACTGTACGCTTTACATTTAATGCCAACAGGGAAGGAGAGGAAGCTAGCATGGCTTGCGGAGCTTAGATGAAGGTATAATCCAAAAAAACGTGTGTGTTTGCTCTTTCCATTTCATGGATTAAAAAGCCCACAGATGCCCACCATGATCCAGAGCTTTATCTGGGTTATCATTGACCTTCAACAAGCAAGAGTCAAATGCAAGTCTGTGCCTCTGAGACCCATATCCAGCAGTGGCTAAGGGATGGACAACCTACAACCTACCATATATACTTGAGTATAAGCTGAGTTTTTATTACCAAATTTCACACAGCAAATTGGGGGGTCGGCTTATACACGAGAAATTCAAATTTGATCCCAGACAATGAAATTTCCAGGGGTGGACATACTACCCATTACCACTACCCATGGAAAATAGTTTAAATCACACCTTAGAATGAGATATTTCCTGNTACTACCCATTACCACTACCCATGGAAAATAGTTTAAATCACACCTTAGAATGAGATATTTCCTGACAAAACATCTTATCCAGCACATTTTGCGGTAGCCAGCAAGCGCTGTTGTGATGGGTCAAAGACAAAAGAATGGGCCAATCAGAGACGACCTTATAAAAGTACTGTTTCATATACCGTTACGGTATATGTTTGGTAGTCTCGTTCAACATCATGTTTTGTGCTTTATTAACAAGAAGCTTAAGGTAAGGTACAATGTTACACATTACACGTTACACAGAGCAGGACTGGAATTTACTTTGGCGATTCAGACAAGGAAGAGGAGTCCGGAAAAGTTAATGTCAGCTAATGTCAGCTATGGGTAATCAGCTGCTGAAATAAATATCATGTTTACCGGTACCGATACATGGATTATTTTCAGAAAANTGGGTAATCAGCTGCTGAAATAAATATCATGTTTACCGGTACCGATACATGGATTATTTTCAGAAAATCACAAGAATACTACGACAATACCCAGAAAAACAGTAATTTGCTGAACAAATAAATGATGGAACAACATCAGGGGATTGGCTTATATACAGGTTTCTTTAAAAATTTAAATTTGCAGGTCAAAATNTGGAACAACATCAGGGGATTGGCTTATATACAGGTTTCTTTAAAAATTTAAATTTGCAGGTCAAAATCAGGGGGTCAGCTTATACACAAGATTGGCCTATGCTTGAGTACATACGGTACCCCATAAGTTCCAAGTCATATGTTTTTTCGTAACTTTGTCATAGCAATTTTTTTTATTAATGACCAGCTCAAAAACATTTACTCACCAAGCTACGTAGCTACCCTCAGGCCATCGCTTCATATCATCTACTCAACTCTGTAAGCCATAATGCATGACATGTTGCTGCTGTGTCAGAATGACTGTAATTTGCATCCAACTGTGATTTTTTTTTTTTTTTTNTTTTTTTTTTTTTTTTTGTTAGCCATTTTGTTTGTTGATCTACCTTTAAAAAAAAAAACAGACAGCCCCTGGTAGACTGAACAGCAACAACATAAGTAACATGAATGTAAATAATCATACCAGAAGATGAAAACCAAATTAAGGATAAGTTGGTAAGCTCAGGAAAAAAGTGGATACCCAAAACCTCTTGTGCAGCCATGTCTAATTCACATTAATCCTACATCACTCAATGATGAAAAATTAAAGAACAGTGCCGCATGCTTGCATGTTTAAGCCCAATAAATACTACCTGCATACAAGTTATGTTACTGACAATCAATTTCCAAAACACAAAAACCTTAGTTTTGTTTTCCTATTATTTAGCCAAATCTCCTAATATTTCAAAATCAAAGGTTCAGATGATACACCACCCTAAAATTCAGTGTTTCTCTTGTTAACACATATGTCCAAATGTAGAAAGGATGGTCATTTTTTAATTTCTCTCTAAAAGACGTTTTCTCCTGGGACTATGTGCCCTGGCAGAGACATAATTGTCTTCTCTGCAGCTCTGGTTGGACCGATTAAATTAACTTCAACCAAAAATTTTAACAGATGTCATGTTTGCTGTGATGTATTGACTATCTCAAGTGTGTTTCAAGCATCTAAGTTGATTTTAATTGAAAAAATAATTAACTTTACAATTTACTGCTCCAGAAGGTACATTTTTAGCAGTGGTTGTCAGTAACGTAACATGTATTCAGGTTGTATTTATTGGGCTGAAACGTGCAAAAATCACTGGTATTGTCCTTTAAGAGTATTTTATGAGTAAAATGGTGGACAACACAAATTCAACATCCTACATGTTTATAATCTCCCTGCTGTTTCAGTTTATGAGTGTATCATGCAGGAGAAAACGCTTCAGTACGTGTAGTAATCAAGGGAAGATTGTGTTTGTGCGAGAGCACCGTTGGATATCACTACTTTATCAGAGAGTAATCTGTTTGCACTGGTCCAAATTGTTCCCTCTTGACATGTCATCATTCATGTATATGCACGTGCAAAGCCACACACATACGCTTGCACATAAAGAAACACACATGTTCACACACATATTCACAGCCCCTCCCTTCCCGCCCCTCCGGTTNGCACATAAAGAAACACACATGTTCACACACATATTCACAGCCCCTCCCTTCCCGCCCCTCCGGTTTGGCTGTTAGTCTAATTTATGAGGTGCCGTTAATTTGGCCTAAACATTTGTTGCGAGACCTCCCTCACCCCTTCATCTCTGCATCCCTCCTTCTTTTCGCTCTCATCACTCACTCGGCAGAGTAAATCAGAGGGGTGGTATTGCACAGCAGGCAATACATAGACTGGACACCTTGACTAATATACCGCTGTCCTTCTCGTGCTCTCCCTGTCTCTCTCACTCTCGCCGTTTCTCTTGCATCCCACTGTCTAAATCAAATTTGTCTCCTCTCCTCTCCTCTCCTCTCCTCTCCTTGTCGGATTTGTTTCTTCCTCTTCTGTTTCTGTCTACCCCTCTTTTACATCTCATCTGCTAATTTCAATCCTTCCTCTCCTCTAACTTTCTTTCCTGTCTTCTGCCACCATTTCATACTTTTGTGCTGTACCTCCCTTCCTCTTCTCTCCGTCTTCACTCCCTTACCTCATCTCTCTCCTCCTTGCCTCCCCCTCATTCTCCTGCTCTCATGTTGGTGTAAATTTAGAGCAGAAGACATAGGGGGAATGCTTTGTGTGTGTGTGTGTGTGTGTGTGCGTGCGTGTGCGAGAGAGAGGGAGGGAGGGAGAAAGAGGGAGAGAAACTGTACATGAAAGCTTCTCAGAGTCCCCATACAGTGCTCAGATGGGACTGATTAAAAACCTAAAGCCCTTGTTTTTAATCCACATTTATAACTCACATAAAATCAGATACACACATACATGCACTCACATACACACATGTTCACACACATACACGTACAGTAGTAAATATACTGTACCCACACACAAGTTTCCCCCTCATTATCTATCTCTCATGTTTCCTCTCATGCACCGTACTTCTGTTGCTCTCTTTTCTCTCTGTCTCTTCTCTTTCTTTCTCTTTCTCCCGCAAACACAAACACACACACACACACACTATATTGACTGGCTGAAGGTGATTTTTCCCAATACAGTGGAAGTGAACAGAAACATTGCCAGGCATCTGAGACTCCCTCATCACTTTAAAAATCATTGTTCTCTCTAATTCCGTACGCGGTAGACCCGTGGGTATAACCCTGTGCTGTATTCACTGTACTGGACTTCTCAGTGCACCTATACATCACTTTCCCCCATTCATGTCTCTTTTCTGTCTTTCACTGCCACTCAATCGTTTGGGAATTCCAGTCCTGTATGTCATTCTATTTAGTTTCCTTTCCTCTCCTCCCATTTCTCAACTCTCGCCGTGTTGCTCGCTCATACATTGCCATTTATCCGATATGTCTTTGTCCTTTTTCCCCTCTCTCCTTCAAATTCCCAGCGTGCGGAGGGGCTTGACTACTTCCCACTAAATGTAACAACAGCTACCTTCCTGTTCTGCTCATGTCTGNAACAAGTACCCCACTTGTATACATTTACAGTCACAAGATAAAACATGTTGCCTCCTCCTTATCCCTCCCTCTGTGTATTATATAAATCCACAGTGGCTATTATTAAAAGAACACCTTAAAACACTGTCATATTCTATAAAAGGATTTGACTCTCCCTTTTGAATGAAGTAATAATAAGAATAATAATATGATTTGACACACTTTTCAAATTACGATTTTGCATTAAAAGACAACACCAGTGATTTTACATACTACATACAGGTTACCTGCACCCATTCCTTTTATTTTGTCAAATCATCTAATCCTTCAAAATCAAATGTTCAGGTGATACACTGACCTTAAATTCAATGTTTTGCCTGCTAAAACGTACACTATTTGGCCAATAATATGTTGACATCCCTCCTAATTATTGAGTTCAGGTGTTTCAGTGACCTTAAGAAATTGGCTCGTGAGATTTTGTGAACTGCAAGAGAGCTGAGAAAAATTTCTGATGGGAGAAATCCCTCCGATCACTCGATTGCTCTAATCTGGCATCAGTGCTTCCTCAAACTGCACAAAGGACATCTGATCAGGCTGAAATTTGGTCCTGATTTAGGAATAAAGTCAGGCCAAACACTTACGGTGTCTGTGTGTCTCTAGTTGAGGAGTTTAGGATGGCCTAAAAGACCTTGGCTGAATGGTCTAAGGCACCTTGGAGACAGGAGTAAATAAAATATGATGGGACATGTAGTGACCTTCAATAGAATAGAATAAAATAGAATGTTAGGTTGGGCTTGATATATTGTGTACTGTAGAAGAGGAAAGTTAACCAGTGCATTTCATGACAAACCACTTGTGAAATGAACAATTTAATTCACCAGTAAATAGATTCAGGTCATGTTCTATGTGATAGGTGCAATAAATCAGAGGTTATTGGCTTATGGCAAAGCTTTTAACCCCCTAACTGCTCACAGACCAGTAAGTGCAGAATGATCAAGTATTACATTTTTTGACATACATTTTTCTTTTTTGTTTTCCTCTCTATTTTGATTTTGGGTAATAAACACACACATAATCTTTATTTAAAATGGTCCAAATCCCTCTCAGTTATGATCAGCATTTATTCATGAAAAACTATGAGTAATTATGAGTGTCGAGTTAGTTAATGTTAGCTTGAACATATTAGCGCAGCCATGGAGAGCAATGCAACGCAGTAAAGCAAAAGTAAGTTTAAAAGGCTGGGAAGTTCTTGTTGTTTATATGTTTTTGATGAATAAAGCGACATCTCAGTTAAAGCGACACATTGGTGAGCAACTGAGTTTGTGTGGTTTCAACAAGAGCCGTTCTGTAACATTTTAAAGTTGAATTTTCCATCTAAAAGCCTTATCTTTTTACTTCTCCATAATTAGTGTGAGCATGTAATGTTAGCCACAGGAAGCAAGGGAAAAACAAAAACATTAGCATAGCCTCAGGAAGTGAAAAAACGGATGTATTAGCCACGTTGACTTTTTCAGCCCTAATATATATATATATATATATATATATATATTGCAGTCTTGCAGAATAATTTCTCAGCTTCTCAGGTTTAACACCAGTGACTTAAATAATAATCTAATTCACGGACAGGTATGGAAATTGCAAATTAAGTATAAATCACAGGCATTTTCTTGTGCAAATNCTAATTCACGGACAGGTATGGAAATTGCAAATTAAGTATAAATCACAGGCATTTTCTTGTGCAAATCCATTATGTGGTTGGATCCCTGTGAGATCTCTGGGAGGTAGGCCAAGTGTCTCTGGCTGAGCCATCTCCATTCGCCGTGTGTCTGTTCAGTCAGCCACGCAGAAGACGGATAGAACTACCAGTCTGCTCACCCCTCCAGTCGCACCAATGTAATCAGACCTCAGTAGCCATAAACCACCGGCTATGAACACTCTGCCAAGCCCGCTGTCACACACACACACACACACACTGAAAAATACAGGAAGAATACAAATATGCAAGTGTAGACACATGCATGAGCACATAATTACATGCATTGGAATAACCACATAAAACCCACAAATATCAGTTTATCTTTTACAGAACACAGTTGTTCCATACATATGGATGTGCATACATTTGGGGACACACACACATACACACACAAATGCATTCGCACACAGTTTAACATGAGGTGTCGAGCACTGAGTGGTGGTCCTCCATAAGTTATCGTTTCTGCCCGAGGAACTTAGCCCAACATGTCCCACTCTGCTAGGACAGGATGGATGACTTCTGGCCTAGGGGGAATCTTAATCAGGCCGCTCATCCTGCCACGATTAAGTGTGTGGGTGTGTGTAAGTGTGTGTGTGTATGTGTGTGTGTGTGTGTGTGGGGATGAACTGCCTACTGTGTGTGTGAGTTATGTGAATGCTTGAGTCTTTATCTCCCTCCTTCACTGTCTCTTCCCTTCTATCACCCTTTTAGCACCTCCATCAGTGTCTGTCCCCACCAGCCGCCCGCTTCTTAGGCCTTTTTGTGTCTGTTTGTCTTTTTGCTATCTTAAATCTTTTGTTCTCTTCCTTGATAAACTAACGTCCGGTGTCTCAATCTCCCATCTACCTCTCTTTCTCTCCCTCTCATTCATGCTCTCTGCTGCTGAATGATGGAGGATGACTGCGCTTTAAGCGATTTACTGCTGGATCCTGTCTCTGTCAGGTGTTGAGATGAAAAAAAAGCCATGAATGGAAAGAGAGAAGGAGAAGCAGATGGAAGATTGAGTACATAGAGATGAAGAGGGGAGAAAAGAGAATGAACTGGAATCAGAGGATGAGTGAAGAGAGTGATGAGAAACAGAGGACTACGCAAAGAGCACAGAATGAGAAACAACAAGGAAACTGAGTTTAGAATAAAAATAGAATAGGCTCAAGTGTACTCTTTGCTCAGGCCTCCTTTCTGTCTCACTTTGACTTTCTTCTTTTCTCTCACCAAACACGAAAATTCATTCAGTTACATCCACAAAAAAATAAGTTCACTCATACAAACACTCATACAGTGACCCAAGACCAATTTCTGCTTTACAGTTTAAAATCAACTCTCTCAACTTCTGAACTCTGACAGCTCTGTGAAGGGTTGAAGTAGTGGCTGAAGGGTCACAATGAGTGTGTTTAACCTGCTAAAATAACCTTCATACACTTTAATAGCCCCTAAGATGGAAACACACACCATCTTCAAAGTCTCCTTGGCACAGAAAACAATGTACATATCCACATTTCTCTTACAGTACCTCTGAAGAGCATCCATTATACTTACATTTCAACACTGTAGCCATTTCAGCGAGCTAGGGGTGGTGGCTACAGTTCTATAGGCTGGAGGTTAGACTGTAAAATGTTTTTTGTTTCCTCATTCATAGACAAATCAGCTTTGATTAGCCTAATATCAATAGATTCCAATGGTGATTTGTTGTAACAATAAGTTTCCCATAGAAACTATCAAACTTCTGCAGTATAATCTACTTAGCCATTGACTATCCATAAAGTCTCAGGTATCAGCCAGACACACACAAAAACTACATTTATTGGACATAATTCATAAAATCACGGTAACTGCACAGCGTCACACTAAATAAACGCTGTGATCATTAAAGCTCATTCATAAACTTTCTTTACATTGTCCCATTACTTGACACATTGTTATAATGGGTGTCACAGGCAAAGGCCAATAAAGATCAGCGTTTTAATGAGCAACTTCATATTTAAGAGCTACGATTTATACTGCTTCATCTGGTGTCAGTGAAATTGATATGTTAAATTGGCAACGGAAACATAAATTCTCTGCTTTAGAGCACAGCATTTTAAGAGATTGACATTAATATAAGAGAAGTAAGAGATCCACACAGGGAGTCTGGTGTACAGAAGGTGTGTGTGTGGTGTGTGTGTGGTATGTGTGTGAGAGAGAGAGAGACAGATCTCTGTGGATGAGGCTTGTGGAAGAGGCACAGTGCAAGAATGTGTGCAAGATCAGATTAAAACTCGACATTTAGATACACTGACCGATCAACTGAGTAGGCCTATCTATCAGATTTATTGATCACTAACGCATGATGCAAACACAATTTAAAATACTGCAAAAATTTACCACAAGACTGAAACAAGGCTTAATGTTTGCGTGATAGTGTGTTTTATTAATCGCTTGCCTGACATTTAAATAAGAAAATACAGTAAAGCTAAAAGATGCCATTAACAGGTGTTTATGAATGAGGGAACATGGTTGCATGACAATATTTATCAATACAATTCTTCTGGCACTATGTTTTACGAACCTCCCACCCCCACCCCCGCTACAGTCTGTATCGTCTCACTTTAAAGGATCATACTGGCGATCGTGCATGTTTCAGCCCAGTATATACAATCTGCATACACTTTACATTGCTGACAGCCATTTCCTAAAATATACTATTTTAGCGGTTAATTTCAGAATTTTTTTTTCTTCTACCTTCCAGACTAGCATTGATTTCAGTTCATTCCAGCGCGCTATGAAAATCAACTTGTAGAGACTTGAAACACATTTGAGAAACGTAATCCATCACAGCGAACAGGATGTCTATTAGCTGTTTTTGCTGAAGTAACTTTTTGTAACTGATCCTGCACAGAGCTACACAGAAGACAATGG
>VXCM01001051.1:126550-206550 GCA_014773175.1 Lucifuga dentata | reverse complement strand
ATCTTTAGTAAAGTCTGAACGAGCAAACCACAGTGGCCATATCTTGTTTGATGACATGAATATTTCATGAGATCTTCGAATTTTTGTGTTTTTGTAAAAAAAAAAAAAAAAAAAAAAAAAAGCATCTTATCCTTTACCCTGAGCGCAACTTCTTTATTTTCACGTGAAAATTGCACTCCTGTTGTTTCCGTGTTCATTTGCACTGTGAAAGAGTAGTTGTTCCGAAATCGTTGAGTTGAGCTTTAAGGGGAAATTTATTATCCTAAGTTTCATCACTTTGCCAGCCTTTATACTCGCTTTTTTTCCCCTCGTATCTTAACACTCACCACTCACTTGTCAGTTCTGAAGTGCACCTTGTCTTAAGTATCGGGATTCACCGTGTAAGCTCGTCTCATTATCCCCATTTGTGTGCAGACGCGTGTGTGTTTGCGCGCGTGTGTTCTTCCCGTATGAGTATATAACTGTGAGAGTGTGAGTGAGTGATGGGTGTGTAAGCCCCCCTCTCTTGCGCTCTGTTTGAAATAAAGCGACAGATAATCGCAGGGCTCTGGCGAAGCGAGCTCATCTGAGCACCAATCGATACGGGTGCCATAGCTTCAAAGCAGCCCTTCAAAGAGCAGAGAAATAGCCATATGCTCTACGTGCTCTGTGTGCGCGCGCGAGGATGCGTGTAAGGCGCAGAGGGAGGGAGTGCATGAGCAAATGTGTTAAATTGAGAGGGTCGTAAAAGATCTATGAGGAGTGAGAGAACAAAAGCAGGAGAGAGAGAGTCACGGAGTCTGTTTTCATTTGGTTGCAAACATTATATCACAGCTGACATGTATAATGCTTGTGATGCTACCGACGTCGCCATTTAAATCGGACAAAATCATTGTTTCGTTAGTTGGTAATCTGATATTAGGGCTGTCATCTTTTATTCAGTAAATCGGCAGCAGCTGTGGCCTTTGTTGAGTAAAAGGGCTGTGAGGAGAGAGAGAGAGAGAGAGAGAGAGAGAGAGAGAGAGAGAGAGAAGGAGGGGGCATTAAAAGACTGGGAGATGGTGTAAGCAGAGAATAGACTACTTGGTGTGTCGAGACTCTGGGAACTGAACGTGTGAAGGAAGTAAGCGCGAGAACGAGAGATGACAGAGTGAGAAACAGAAAAGGAGGAGTGCAGACGGATGTTTCTATGTGACAAAAAGGAGGAAAAGAAGGAGAGAGATCCCCCAAACCATGCTGTGTTTAGCAGTGCCATCTCACCTTCCTCAGAGCGAAAATGAGAATGTATTTTTGACTGTTTGGTGTAAAAAAAAAAAAAAAAAAAAAAAAAAAAATTGTCTGGAAGTTTGTGCATCTGTCCGCACGTGTGAGGGTGTAACGTGTGCGTTTGTGTGCGCACGTGGTGCTGCATAGGTGCGTGCATATGTGTGTGAGGGGGAGAGAGAGATTGTGCGTCGGCATGTGAGTGAGTGGATGTGTGTGTGTCAGCATGTGCAATTAGCTGAGACAAGCAGGTGTAAAACAGTAATTAATGACACAACTCAGTGACTTCATTATCTCCACGAGTTTCTTATGGCTGAATACACACACATATATATGTGCAAACGCACACGCTTATGTTGAAAATACATTCAAACAGGGTCCAGTACGTATATTGTTGTGTGTACTTGTAAGAATCGTCACACACTCTTGTAAAAATAAATAGTAGAGCAAAGGGTAGTTGGTACACACAATCACTCACTCACACACACACACACACACACACACNATAGTAGAGCAAAGGGTAGTTGGTACACACAATCACTCACTCACACACACACACACACACACACACGCACACGTTTCCATTTGGCCACTCAAACACTCATTTAGTTTGCAAATGGTCTCATTACTAATGAATCACAAGCTGCTTTAGAGCAGGCTGAGCACACAGTAATGGTTTGGCCATCTTCCAGAATGCACGTATTCCATGCGCACACATGCACACACACACACACACACACACACACACACATTGACAGAGATTGAGAGAGAATGTCCAAAAACCCCAATTACCTTCACATCCAGTGTAAGGGAACAAGCTAGAAAGCTAATTACAAGTACCACACATGTAGATGGGGCACACACACACACACACACACACACACACACAAAGATTAAGACTGAAGATGATGTATCACCAGAACAGTTTTCTTGTTTTTCTATCTGATTGTTAGTGTTTACAAAGAGCTCATTATAGAAAATATGGCTGCCGTCTTAATATTATTACCATAAGTCATGATTCCAGCTCCTTAGCAGACAATCTTTACTGAAGCATCAATAAGTGTGTATAATGTAGTGATTCCAGTTTCAGCCAGATTGATTTACACTCCAGTGCTTTGTCAGACTTGAATGAGATCAAATGACACGAGATGCCTCTAAATGCATTGCTTTGTCATTCAGTAAGTGGAATAAATATGCTTTTTATTTATCATTCAAGATCTATCAATCTTTTCTTATGGTGGTTGCCAAGATATAAATATTGCTGCGGCTCTGTGTGTGTGTCTGTGTGGTGAGTGAGACACACTGATTGGACAGAGTAATTGGACCTAATGAATATGTCAACAGTCTGTTTCTTTTTCTCTCCATTAAACACAACTGGATTAGATTTACTGTGCTTAGTCTAACAACTTAAAGACTCCATCAGTAGGCTTTCCACACACGCTCACACTTGCAGGCACACAAACACACACGCACACACACAGTAACACAGATTTGCTTAGCTCAGTAGATCAATGGCCTCCTGGTCAATGTCTCCTTCGGGAGGGTAATCTATCTGCTCTTCACTAATGAAACACTATGATCTCCCTCTGTGTGTGTGTGTATGTGTGTGTGCGTGCCTGCAAGTGGTTTTGAATGTCTGTATGCATTCATGGGTGTCGGATTGTGTCTCAAGTAATGTATATGGCATTCTGTAGTTTGTCTTTTTCTTGCTCTGTGTGTGTGTGTGCCATGTGTAAGACACGCACATGATATCATGTAACTTTATGTGTTCATAAGAAAAGTGTGTAGTAGTTTATAGTACAGTTATGTATAAAATCATCTCAGTTTAGAGGATCAAAAGGAGGAAAAATGCTCCCACTCGACTTTTGCTGATACATTTTTGTTTGATTAGATTTTTTTCTTGTGTGGAAACCGGACCAAATCGAATAGCAAATGCAACATTTTAACAATATGGTCTCATTTAGAGTAGGGCTGGCCAATATGGTCTAAAAATAAAATCTTGATTTTTTTTTTTTTTTTTTNTGGTGGTGTTCTCTAAACTATTTTAAAAACAACCCTAATTCAAATGAGTATTTTCTTCATTAAAATAATAAATTGTCGGGCTTTCTAAAACAAGAACTTTTAAAATAAAAGGTTTTAGCAGTGATGTTCAGGTTCCTTGTGAGGAACACCAGCCTGTCTGCTGCCTCTGGCTTCATGCTCTGACATGTTACAGTATTCCACCTACAGACCCGTTTGCTGCACGTCGTGAAGCGTGGAGCAAACGGGNATGTTACAGTATTCCACCTACAGACCCGTTTGCTGCACGTCGTGAAGCGTGGAGCAAACGGGTCTGTAAAGTTTATAGGAGCTCCGTGCCGTGAAGCGCAAAACCAAACAACTTCCAAATGATGAAGTGACGTTACCTTGTTTAGAAACGAGCTCATCGTCAGTCAAAGTGTTTGTTAGCATCTTGCTAGTATGTCTGACCTGCTGAAAGCTTCATGGGCATGACATCAACGAATGTGATGGACTGTTGATTGGTGAGGTTGGAGACCATGACCGTGTCTGCTGCAGGCAGAGCCTAGCTGAACCCCACAGACACGCAGAGAGGACACGCAGAGAGGACACGCAGGCAGGACACGCAGGCAGGACAAGGCTTGTAGGTTTAACGCGCACAAAACGGGAACGGGCTTGATTGACGGAGAGCGACCCGCTGGCACATTGTTTTTTTCTTGAAAATCTCGATTTTCTGATTCAGCCATTTTACACATTATGCCAAAATGTAAAATCTTGTTAATCAATTAAATCGATTTATCGCCCAGCCCTAATTCAAACCAAAGCAAACAAACTGCAGGTCTGAAAATTCCCCAAGACTCCTAAATGCATTCAAATATGTTTAAGACATATAAAACCAAATGGACAATAAAGCCAAAGGAACTTTTTGGCTTCTCTCTTATAAAGTAGAGAGCTATGAAACGTTTCTTGATCAGCCTAGCTTTTTTTGGAAATGGCTAAACAGGAAGAGGATATGAGGATACACATTAGGTGAAGTATTTGTTGAGACTGACGCTGGATTTAGCCATCAGTGAGGTAAGACGTAGCGAATGCAAAGATTAGTCAGCAAAAGGTCATCAGAAATATATTAAGAGAATTGTGTTTAAGTTTGTAGTGTGTTTGTGTTGTAAGATGGTGTTTGCATCTTCTCTTTCCACAGCTGTGAAAACTGCAGCAGTGTGAAGTAGGTCAGTGGTTGACAGATAGGAATACCGCCCACCAAACCAGTATGATCTCCCCACTCCCAGCTCTGCTCTACTGGGGGCTGAATAAAAATAGGAGAGGAATAAATATTGTACAGGTTCCAGAGATTCAGCAAATTCATGGCTATTTCTAGAAGATTCTTTTGTATTAGTTTGTTTAATGTCTGTACATTCTCTCTTAAAGAGTCCCAGAGTTCAGATTTACAGCAAGGGGAGCTTCTCATGTGATTGTTTTAATGGCATTCACTGCTAACACAAACACTAAACAAAGGCTTTTGCTGTTTCAAATAGGTCTGCTACCTCCATTCCAATCAAAGCCATCAGCAACTGAAGTACGCATTGAGATCTTTGTCTTGATACTTATTTTTACCCTAAAATAAATCAGTGATGTAACAGGGTGGCTCATTTTAGTGACAATTTTGTGAAATAAATCTTTAAACAGAGATTATGGATAGGCAGATTATGTACAGTACATTTGCAGGAATTATGCAAGTTTGAGGTCACTTTGTTTGTGGGACAATTGTCACATCCCATCCTTTAAGAAACCTTATCATAATGAGTCTGTGATAAGGTTAAGAAACCTTATCATAGACTTAATGGGGTAATTCCTAAAAAAAGAAAAAAAAAACTACTACGTTACGCTAAATAAGCACTGTGAAAACTGAAGCTCCTTTGTTAAGCTTCCCATATGTTAATTGGTGCATCATTTGTCCAAGGTCCCAGGATGTGTGGGTGCTGCCACACCCCTGTTGGCAGGCTAAGGTACTGCAGCTGTATTTTAGAGAGGGGGGCATTGCTATTGGTGCTACCAATAAATAATTATAAATAATTGTAAATGAAGACTTTTTAATGCAGGAGTTAACCAGTGATGTAACAGGGCAGCTCATTTTAGTGACAATTTTATGAAATAAATATTCAAACAGAGATTATGGATAGGCAGATTATGTATAATACATTTGCAGGAATTATGCATGTTTGAGGTCACTTTGTGGGACAATTGTCACATCCCATCCTTTAAGAAACCTTATCATAATGAATCTATGATAAGGTTAAGAAATCTTATCATAGACTTAATGGGGGGGTAATTCCTTAAAAAAAAACAAAAAAAAAAACTACTATGTTACGCTAAATAAGCACTATGAAAACTGAAGCTCCTTCATTAAGCTTCCCATATGTTAATCAGCGCATCGTTTGTCCAAGGCCTCGGGATGTGTGGGTGCTGAGGGTGCTGCCACACCCCTGTTGGTGGGCTAAGGTACTGCAGCTATATTGGTGCTTCCATATTGGTCAATCAGCGTATGCTCTTGTAATGATGTCACATGACCTTATTGTCATGGTTATTATTGGTTGCTAGTCTTGTGTCTCTATAAATGACTTTGCCCTAAAAACCAAATGTGAGAAAATGGCGCAAAAACATTCCAGCTTGAAGTAGTGCTCTGGGATCATTATTGATGATTGTTATGGTGGCTCAGCACCGCGGACAGCGCTTCGCGCCACCTGCTGTCGCCGCACCCTCTGATTAAAATACATCCTCAGGTATGCGTTTGTCTCCTTACTGACACGTTGTTGTAAGAGGTGTCACAGGTAAAAGCCAGTGAGGATTTATGAGCTGCTTCCTTTTTAAGAGCCACACCTTATGCTGCTTCTTCTGGCATCAAACTGAAATTAACATGTTAAAGCAGCAAAGGAAACCTCTGCTTTTGAGCTCAGCATTTTAAGAGATTGACACTACAGCGATAAGAGAGAGATAAGAGACCCATCCACTTTGCCTTATAGAGAAGTTCAATCTGGCATCGTGTTGATTTTAGAGTTACATTTCAGGAATTTAAATCATTCTAAACTGATTTTTTGTTTGAATTTTACTGAGCTACAGTTTACTAGGTACAATGATGCAATTTAACAAATGCAAAACAATGACATTAATAAATGGGAAAACTGAACATTATAGGTTTAACAAAGTTAGGATTTGCTACAGAGAAATTGAATGAATGTAATAAAATAACTGCAAAGTGTCATCCCTATTCACGATCCTGTATAGTGTGATTTATTATATGATTGATGAAGACTGGGGAAAGACAGACAAGTGCACAACAGGCCTGCTTGTAAAGTGAAATTTGCTCTCGTACGCTTTTAAAAGTGCTATAGTTCTACCTCACACGTTCTCCTTTGAAGTGTCATGGAAAGTTGTTCTCTGACAGGACTTCATGGTAATCTGATCTTTGTTCAATCTCTTCTTCTCTTCTTCTCTTATTCCTCCCCCCCATCTCCCCCTTTTCTCTCTTTCTCTTTCACAGTTTGATGCATTGAAGCACTTCTAAAGGTAAGAGTGAACCTCATTTGGTGTTTTTCTCCTCTTGTGCTTTCTTCTTCTGATTTTCAACCTATAAAGCATGCCATCAGAGCTTGGCACGGTGTGTGTATCATGAAACAGTCTTCGTCCTCAAAATTTATTTGGCTCAGGATCCTGCTTGGTGAAACACAATAACATTGTGTTAAGATAACAAAGAGACACTCTGGGTAACACTCCCTCTGGTAAAGTCAGGATCACAAATCCACAGATCTGAACGCAACTTTCCATCTTTTCCATCTTTTCATTAGTGAAGGTATTATTTTAAATACTAATACATATCTTAATATGAGCTGCATGTAGTAATTCTGCACATAAAACATAATAATAAAGAGTAAATTCTCCATCTTCCAGAGTATTTTCCCGCTGAATTTGCCTGTCACAAGCTGTTAGCCATGAAGGAGCCTGTCTGCAAAACGCTGCCTTATAGTGTTTTTAAGGCGAGGCTGCTGCTATTGTTTATTTATGGATTAGGTGTTTGAGCTTTAGTATATCTCAGACTTATTACTTTCAGACTCAGTGCTCTGCAATAATATCTGCAGGCTCACTGTGAACTCACAACAATTTCAACATAAAATTAAATGTGCTGCCATAATATGACCAGGCTTGACCCTGTGGTTGAGCTTACAGCATGTCAGTATTATCTGACTGCAGTACAGAATAAGCATGGATAAACCACAGTGTGTGGTATATTTTGTGTATCAGTGTTATTATAACATCTTATATCTCCAAAAATGTTCCACAAACCACAATTTTTTATACCATATATACTTGACTATAAGCTGAGTTTTTATTACCAAATTTCACAAAACAAATCAGGGGGGGTCGGCTTATACACGAGAAATTCAAATTTGATCCCAGAGAATATTTCCAGGGGTGGAAATACTACCCATTACCACTACCCATGGAAACTAGTTTAAATCACATCTTAGAATGAGATATTTCCTGACAAAACATCTTATCCAGCACATTTTGTAGCGGCCATTTGCAGCACCCAGTAAGCGCTGTTGTGACTGGTCAAAGACAAAGAATGGACCAATCAGAGACGACCTTATAAAGGCGCTGTTTCATATACCAGTACGGTACCGTTGTTTGGTAGTCTCGTTCAACATTGTGTTTTGAGCTTTATTAGCAAGAAGCTTGAGATAAGATACAACACACAATGAAAATGACACGGACTCAGAAGAGGAAAAGAGCATCATATGCAGCTGGTTTCAAGACACGTTACACAGAGCAGGACTGAATTGAACTGTTTGGCGATTCAGACAAGGAAGAGGAGTCCGGAAAAGTTAATGTCAGCTAATGTCAGTTACAGTAATCAGCTGTTCACCGGTACCGGTACCTAGATTATTTTCAGAAAATCATAGGAATACTACGACAAAACCCAGAAAAACAGGTAATTTGCTAAACAAATAAATTGATGGAACAACATCTTATATGCGGGTTTCTTTAAAAGTCTAAATTTGCAGGTAAAAATCGGGGGGGGTCGGGTTATACACGAGATTGGCTTATAGTAGAGTATATATGGTAATCTTTAATACATTTTATACAATTGAAGATAAAATATGAAACCCACGAAAATGGTACCTAAGAGGTTTTGACCTAGCTGTGATGCCTGTTTAGTGTGCTCTATAGTATTTGCTTCCTTTCACATTGTTGTATGTCTGTGTTTCTACATCTCTGTCTCCTTCCCTGTGTGTGTGTGTGTGTGTGTGTGTGTGTGTGCGTGTGCGTGTGTCTGGTTCCAGTGTTTGGTGTGGGCTCTGTTGGGACTGTGTGTTGAGCTTCATTAGTGGCTGAGCTTTGGCTGGCGTGCTGCTACTGGAGACTCACTTGGGGGCACAAAGTCATATGTTATCCACTGCTGGCCCATCTGCCATACTGGCCCTCTCCTGAGACTTTGAGTGTGCTTCTCTTTTGTGTGCATGCTAGCATGTATGTGCAGCTTGTATGTTTCATTCATCTCTCTCTCTCTCTCTCTCTCTCTCTCTCTCTCTCTCTCTGTATGTGTGTGAACACTGATATTGGGTGAGTTTACAAAACTGCAGCTTATTTGCAGTGATAATAGTGTTCCATGCCAGCATTTTTCAATTGATTATTGGTGTAATATCTGTGTATTGCAACTTTCACATGATTAAAGGGGACATGCTTCCTCATTTGTATGGTGTAATATAGTAGGAGAGTGTGTGTTGAACATTGTTGCAAAGTTACAAAAATTGAGGTTAATATTAAAAAATAAATGCATCCAGTAAGCCAAATACCTAGGTCCCGAACTGCCCTGAAAGCTTCAAATTTGATTAGTTCTTTACTTCCCTAAAATGTTGACATCGACATGACACACATTAGGAGGCTAGTGAGCAACATGTGGCTAGCATGCAGGATTTTTGTTTGTTTGTTTGTTTGTTTGTCTGTTTGTTTGCGGTCTGTGGGTGTCGCCTGATACAGTTGGCCAATCAGAACACAGCTGACTTTTCTGGAATGTTGCCTGAAAAAGACTACCTAAAATGGCTGGTTTTCACTCAGTGTGTACAGTGGTGCTGCAGTAAAGCTTGTTTTACACTTGACGTATCTGTGAGATGCAAGGGTTCATGCAGACAATTTGACGTCAAACAGAAATACACGCCATGTCACATGGGGTCTACACGGCACCGTTTTGCCTGTCCATGCATATTCCATATTTTGTAGTGCCGTGCGGGAAAAAATTGTGGAGATGCAAGCAGCAGAGGTTTGTAAATACAGGCACGATAGGGGTCTGCATCACCCCCTCGATGAAAGAGCATCGAGTCAGTCAGACAACAAACAATTCCTGGCGTGAACTCTCATAAAATCTCGGAAAAGGGGAGATATTGTGCCAGAAGATATGAGAAAGAGATATGTGAAAGCTTAAAAGAAAGTCAAAGGGAGAAGCGGGAGACAAAACACAGCAGCTCTGCTTCGTGAAAATCATTCTTTGTTGGTGATGCCATTTATAAACAGTGGACTTCTTCTGTGATACCTTGTGCTGTAGGTGTAAGTTTGTGATACACTGCCCCCTACAGTTAGGGATAATATCAGTTTGCTCCACACGTCTGCTTATCACTTTTCTGCGTCAGTTCATGTCCATGTGAACATCCGTACAGAAAGCATAATTTAGCCTTAATTAATATTTCTGAATAGCAGAAATGGATTAGCTTCTTTTTGCACATTAAACCATTGCAACGATTTCAATAATAATATGTCTCCTTTAAGGTATTGTAAAGTTTAGGCATTGAAAGTGCTTGGTTAAGGTGAGGTAAAGATTTTTGTCATGGTTAAACCCATGGTGACTGTTCATAGGATACAGGATGTGGAGGGTTGGGATGAAGCAAAAGCATCACACACACACACATTACACACATCCACCACGATGACCACTAAACTTTGGCAGTTGATCTATTCAGGCGATCTGGATTCTGGTGACATTTTTGGAGCTAAATTATTCTATTTGACAAAATCAATAGTGTCTGAAGTAAGCATGACAGAAAGACAAGACAAAACAACCTAACTGGCAAATGAAAGGAATGTCACATACATCATACATGCATCTGTGGAATGACACGCGTAAGTACTCATCCAGCACAAAATACTATCTGTAGAATAGCTCTAAACAACCGTAGTTGTGTAATGTGTTGTGTTCATGATAAACTCGTTTACAGCCTTAGCTTTAATAGCCTCACTCAGCAGGAGAAAGGTTAATTATCACATCCTGTTACATCCGGACAGAACACCTCCCTCTGTCAAACACACACACAAACACAGTCTGCAGTCCATCAAAACAAATTCTGTGTGTGTGTCTGTTCCATAAAGATCAGATCTAATATGATTACCATTTCATCTTCCTCATTTCCCTTGCCACTCTTTTGAGGCCTTCATTTCTTCACCTTTCTGCTCACTCCATCCTCCCTCTCAGCTGCTTTCCCACGCCCATAATCATTAAACGACTATACTGATTCCACAGATTCTTTCATGCGATTGTTTATTGGAAAGAAAAGAATCATCTCGGTTCCCATTTCTTCACTTCAAGCTGAATGTGTGAATTGGATAAGTTTATCACATCCTCTGAAAAATTGGTGCACTTCTGAAATGTTCCTCCTCCATGACAGATAAATGGACAGAGGTGAATAGTGGGTGTGAAGCAGCCAGCCACGGAATTGATTGCTGTTTTGCTACCTGGAAGAAGCAATACAAGTTAGAGAAAAAAAAATGGAATTGATGAATCAAAAGCAGCTGAAAAGAATTTCTGGAAGTTCATTTGTTGCCAAATGATCTGCTCTTTATCCACTTTATCTTCTCTCTTCAAACCTTCTTGTATCCATCCTCTATCTTCTCCTCCTCCTCCTCCCAGTGTCTCATTGTCTTCTTTTCCTCCTATTTTCTGCACATCCACTCAAGCTTGCACAGCTTCTCCTCCACTTCCTACTTCTCTACACCATCATTTCATTACCAGTCTAGACAGCTTCAGCAGCAGGTGCTGAGGCTGAGAGTGGTGGAGAAAATAGGGTGAGAAGGAGGGAGGGAGAGAGGGAGGAAAGGAGCCAAGGGGATAAGGAAGACTGAGGGAGAACAAAGAGAGATTAATAGATCAAGTGGAGAGCTGCATGATGAAAGTTTAGAAGAGGCGGGAAAGAAAAGGAAAGGAAATGAAAGGACAGGAGAGGGATGGGTCAGGTTAAGGTAGGATTGAAGCAGAGAGGAAGGAGGGAGGAGATATGAGGGGGGGAGCAGCAAGCAAAGCAGGTGCTAGCTGAGGGGAGAGGTGCGGAAGAGGCTATTTTAATGCAGGGGAGAAATCAGATGCTCTGTGTGGAGAGAAAAGAAAGTGGTGAGAAAGGAGGTAGGGGAGGTAGGAAAGGTGTGGAACGATGGAGAGAATGATGCAGACAAAAGAAATGTGCAGGGAGGGGAGGTAAAGCAGCAGGGAGCGGTAGACAGAAGAATGCAAAGAAGAGGAAGGAAATAAATAAAAACGGGGATGGATGGATGAAAGGAGGTGTGGATGGAGATATGTATAGATAAGATGTGTAGAAGAGAGGATATGAGCAGTGTTGTGTTTTTATGGGAGGACACAGGCTGCAAGGAAGTGAGGTGGGTAATAAGGCCATAGCTCATCCCTGTGGATGTGTGTGTGTGTGTGTGTGTATGTATGTGTGTGCATAAGTTTGTGTGTGCTTCTGTAGCAGAGAGGGAACAGCCTCTATCCTATTAGTGACTACCTCTCACTGGATGACTTATATGCACCTCGTTTTTTACCAACGGGATGACAGCAGATGCTTGGGAAGAAACAAACACACTTGCACACACGCACACACGCACGCACACACACACACACACACACACACACACACACACACACCTTCATACAGCCACTGGAATAAATCTGTTCATGACAGCATAAATCTGTTCCTCCTTTTTGAAGTGAAGACAGAATTCCGTCAGCACTGTAAAACCAACAGCTTACAACAAAGTCTTGTAGAAATTACCTCTTAAACTTTGCCTCAAGTAAAGATTATGTATCAGCTGTTTTGATTATGATTGCATATTTGATTTGATTATTTATTGAATGCATGTATGGAAAGTTGGATGGATGAAAGCGCAAACAGAAAAGAGTCAGATTTGAGTCCCATCATGAATAAATACTGCTTCTCTTCCTCTGAACTCACTCAGCATGGACATCAGTCCAGGATGTGTCGTAATTATAAGAAGCTCCAAAGTCACCTCATTTAAAGCACAGAAACAGATCATTTCCTGTTCATTTCACAACTTTCTGTACTAGGCTGTGTCTGTATGATCTGTCGCTCCATGGAGTTTTGTAATTGCAAGACATTTAACAAAATTCTCTGTTATCTTGCAAAAGTTCACCATTTGGACCAGTCTTCACATTTTATAAATCATCTTAAAGTGTTTTAATTTTCCTAAAAGCTCATCATTGTGTCTGAACCATCAAAATAAAGATAAGATTAAAAACAAATTCAAACAGAGCCAAAAAAAAAAAGCTTATGCTAATTATATTCCAGTTTTACAGAAAACCACCATAAAATAGATAAAATGCAAAAAAAAAACNAAAAAAAAAAAAAAAACGCTGCAGACAAGCACATACACACTCATAGTCAAAGCATCTTTTCAATCCCATCTTGTCCTTTAAAGTGAAAGTTCATTTGTGTTATTGTAATTTACCATCTCCATGGTGACATTTTCTTCAGAAAATGAAGCCTGACCCTTTCTCAACCACAGACTCCAAGCTAAGAACTAACAGTTTGGAGAAAGGGGATACAAGAATTTATTCCAATAATTTTATCCTTTTTAATGAAATGTATGCATATTCTTCCCTGTGAAGAATTTGGGGCAGCTGTATCAGGGAGGGGTGTGGGGGAGGTGGGGGCGGTGAGAGAGCGAAGGAGAAAATGGGTCATTTTGGCAAACTGTGAAGCTTCATTAGGAAATGCTTGCAGACGTTCTACAGCTGTTCTGACTCTGCTGTAGCAGTTTCTCTCCGCACTCGTGGGATTCCAATACCGTCCTAACATTTGCGACCTCGTCAGAAGGAAGAAATAAGCAGGTGTCGGGTCATGTTGGTCTCACCCACCACCACCACCACCCCAGTGACATCCTGCCACCTTTTTTCTATTTATTCTGCTTAAATTAATTTTCTGTCTCCTTCACTACATGAGAGAAACCATCAGGTGTTTCTCATCCATAACTTTACAGGTTCTCACTGAATAAAGGTGCTCACATTGTCTTTGCCAGTAAAGGAATTAGTTAGTACTGAGACAATTAGATGAAACTTTCCAAGGGAATCAGATGTACTGTATAATCTTGTCTTTTTACAATGATCGCTGAGGACATGGATTAAGTAAAAGCTCTGTCAGAGTTTCTGCACTCCCTCTTATATCTCATTTGCCCTTTCCCATCCACTATAATTCTCTTATCTCCCCTTCTCCTTTGCTCCATAACACTTGTTCATTTTTCTTGTTTGACCCCTCTGTTGTAGATATTCTCTCACACTCTCAGTCACTCGCTCTCTAGGCCCCAAGTGCAGCAGCTTCTCATATGTCTTTAAATGTAGGACACCGCTGAGTAATTTCTTGCACCTATCAAATAATAATTCAGGATTGTCGCCATATATCTGTAGCTACAGAACCAATCCAAGCACCATCTTTTGCTCCGAGAACATCATCACAGTTGTCTCTGCACTGTAGCGCTGAGTAGAATTTGATAGTATAGGATTAATTTACAAAGACATGAGGCTGTTTCTCAGATGGAATGCTTGGGCCCTTTGTGTACGCTGCCTCATTACAGAGCCATTACATTTTATTTGCTTGTATTGTAGGTTGTTTACAACAACTCTCTGGTGTAACTTTTCTTCCTACCAGTACGCCAAGACAGATTATATACAAATATGTATCTATAAATATCTGTGATGTAATACTATCAGATTGTAATTGTTAGACAGCTTAGAGGGCAGAATGGACAAATAGTATGGCTTCACAAATGTTACTTTAAAAGAGACATATGGTTTTTTATTGTTTTCTTTCATTTTTATATGTAATATAATAGGGAGTACTGCGTTTAACACTGCCAGAGTTGAGGTTCAGGCCCACAGAAATGAATCCTGTAAGACAAACTCATAGGACATTAACTACCCTGAAAGCTTTCCTTTATTAGTAGTTTACTTCTGACGTTAACATGTGAAGCCAGACAGACACTGTATGACTTTCAGTGACTATATGTGTTGTGTTATCTTACACTGTACGATTGAATCAACCATTCTGCATGGCTAAAGCCCCCCATCTCTGTACTTACATTGTACGTCACAGTCAATATGCCCAACCAAGGTACTTACGCTGTACATTTAACTCTGTTTTGCTTTGTCTGTTGAGAAATCGAATAAAGTTTTATTGAAAAACACAGCGGGTGCCTGTGATTCACAATGTGAAGGATGGTAATGCATCCTCAAATCAGACACAAATCCAAGAGGAAATGGAAGGATTAAAGCAAAAACAAAGAAGAAAGTGGTAGAAGAAAGAAGAAAGTTGACAGCAAAACAAAAAGGCAGTCCATTCTGTCCATTCTTCATTTTTTTTTTTTTTTTTTTTTTTTTTTGCCACAGCTCTGTAATCTGCGCTTAGTTTTTTTCTGTCCACATGCTCTGCTGCTTGCACTACGCTTGTTGTTTTGTTGTTGCTATAGCTGCTCCACTCGCATAGGTGCACTCAGGTACATTTAGCACTAATTGGATTGGCCGTCAGCCAAAATTTCTGGCATGCCAGAAATCCATCTGACCGTCCAACAGCCATATCTTCGATGCGACTGTAACACTTGCATCGGAACCCCACTTATACAGCACGTCTAACGGCTGTGGGTCAGGTGGAAATTCAGTCCAACTGTAAAATGAGTCGGGTCCGACCAAATCAGGGTAAAATTGGCCTGAAAACTGTACAGTGTCCACTAGGCTTAAGACAAACTCATAGGACATGAACTACCCTGAAAGCTTTGTTTTATTAGTAGTTTACTTCAGTAACATATTGACATAAATATGTAATACAGTTGAATTTAGCCGTCTACACACCTAGTTAGATGAACCCATGAAGTACGAGGCTAGCAAATGAGTATTTGACCAGCATCCGTGTTTTACAGTTTATTGGTCTTGCCTGATTCAACTGAATAATTACAACAGAGCAAACAGCAGGCTTTTTTTTTTTGTTTTGTTTTTTTTGGGAAAGAGACTATAAGACAAAACAAACAAGGCCTGTTTTCGCTCAATGTGCACAGCAGTGCTGCAGCAAGTTGAGGCTCAGGCTAATAGAGATTAATTGAGTAAGACAAACTCATAGGACCTGAACTGCCCTGAATGTTTTGTTTTTGGTTAATACTTTACTTCCGTAATTTGAATTTAGTCGCCTACAAACCTAGTTAGATGCTGCTTCAAAATATGAGGCTAAGGAGTGAGTATTTGGCCAGCAACCATGTTTTGCATGCCACAGTGTTGTCTGATGCAGCTGGCTAATCAGAACAGAGCAGGCTTTTCAGGAAGGGGCCTGAAAGAGAGTAAAATAGCTTATTTTCACTCAGTGTGCACAGCAGTGCTGCAGGATAGGAGAGTAAAAGGAGTTTTGTTTGTTTGTGTTTTTGGTATATTAAGGCCTTGTAAAGTTTTCGAACTAGACCCCGAAATGAAATGAGAACATGTCCCGGTTGAAGCTATGTATATTTTTTTGTACCTTGTCACCTATGGTGGCGAGGGGGGATTGAAATTATGTTTGCACAGGTTCAAATTTCAACAAAGATGGCAGCCCATCCATCACATGTGACATCATCTTTTCATCTATGGTTTTACTGACATAGCCACATGGCTGATGAAACTTACTTTACCTTTTCACACAATGTACAAAATATATGTGCGATCCCAATGCCTATATAATGATTTTATTACAGGTCTATAGTTTCTGTTTACTGATCCCATGTAATGTTATGTTGCTCTCAGATGAGGCTAAGCAGCCCTTGTGACCTGACTAATACTGGTATTACAGGAGCAATTTGTCTGAACAGCCCACCACAGATTTTATTATGAGTAGCTATGTTACCTGTCTAAAGGAAGCTGCTTCATCTATGGATCCCTCATCTACTTATTTTTTGTTATTTGCACCCAAGTATTCTTATTATTTGTTTTCATAGTCCTCAGAAATCATCATTCACCTTTATCTTAGTTTGGGAAATTTCTGTCTCACTCCATTGTGGCTTCTCTGCTGCCTCAGATAGATGCTTCTTCTTTTCACTTTTTGGATGAATAATTATGTACAAGCCAGCTGTTTATGTGAGTCACCTTTTGGAAAAGCTGAAAAGTTTATCCACTAGCTCACATTATGGTGTTGACAGCAGCTTTAAACAACTTATTTAGGATCAAACATTTGAGAAAGAGAATGCACAAAAGTTCTACACAAACCTGCATTCTAACTTGTGCTATATTATCAGATAAATATCGTTCTCCTCTAATATGCATATAGAACCTATATACGTTAACTCTTAAATAATCTCATTGCTTTTGGGAGTTCTGTAAAGTGACTTCACTCAAAATCCACATGTAGCTGGACTTGCCCTACTTTCAGCTTTAAGTTGAGCAATTTTTGTATATTTAGGATTAAAGTGTGATTTAAATTATATGTCTGTTTGCTGTATTTGTTATCTTGGTGTCTCATGTACAGCTTGTTGGATGAGTTTTGGTACACAGGGACCACAAATGTAGTTTGTAATCCTTATTTTGCCGATATTTTCAAATCATTTATCCTCTCAAAATGCTTTAAAATTCCTTTAGTGGGAATTCCACTGCATTTTGTGTTTGTTAACTATTCCTTACTATTAAAACGTAGTTTTTCTTGAAATTTACACTACCGCTGATATGTCGTTTAGGCATTTTCCACTGTCAGTAGAGATGGTGGTGGAGCCAGGTCTTAGTTAGAAACCAGGATTGTAGGTAATTGTGTTAGTGTTATGCGTGACCCATGATGTCATTACATTTAAAATAGGGTGAAAGAGAGCCATCTGATGCCTGCTCCAATGGCTACTCTCCTGTCCTCCTTACACACTTTTCTTGATGTTCAGGCCAGTTGACAGAGACTTAAAAGACTTTTTAACACATGCTGAGTGAAGTCCAGCCAAAGTGAGCTGAGTTCCACTGAGATGCCCTGGTTGGGTTAGACATCAGAAATTATCTGGGTCATTTCTGTGCAGATCAGTGTAGGAGTAGTTTGATTCATGGTGGGAAAAGGGTATGCAAAAGCACCTCAGTGACCTATATAATATGCCACTTTACCCTGAATCATTTCCTCTACCAACAGTGACCATTAAGAAGACGTCTAAGGATATTAAGGAAACTTGAATTTCCTCTAAGTTTCTGTCAACATTTTGATTCCTAATTAAGAGTCACTTCAACCATCAACATAAAAGGGATTCAAAAGTTGTTCTGAAGAACTCCCCCGGGACTTGTGAGGAAACTAATACTGAGTCTAGCAAAAACAGAATAAACAGAGCTTGTCCTAGCTTATTGTGCAAGCACTGTAAACTAAAATTGCTTGCACCAACATAAGCTTTCCAAATGATCTACTTCCCAAACTCCTACTCTCCTGTACAAGCCTGCCATGAATTTAATTACTTCTGCTGGGCCAGCACAGGTGAAACACATTCTCACTAACAAGGTGGTTTCTAACCAGGGAGCACTGAAACCCAACAGGAAAACAACATGATGGAGAGGGAAACTGGTGCACAAAACAGAGGGTAACCAATACTTCTAATAATCTCTCACCCCACTGATTTCACCAGTAAGTGTCAGATCGTTGCAAAGGAAACACAGTAGGAAAAGAATCTGGGGAGGAATGTGTCATCAACTGGAAATAAGGTGAACTTGTTTTCATAATACTCAACAGTACATATATAGTACACCCCATACTAAACATTCTTGGCATTTTCCCTGAGGAAAGCACCAGCAATTATCTATATCCTGCTTTTCATCTGTAAGTAAGTCATTTGTGGTATTTACATCATTAGATGTTGCAGTTAATATATGCTGCCATCATTGTCTCTCCCTTTAAAGTCGGTCAGCAGCACACGCACACACAGAAGTGGTGTAACAGCAAAGACTAGTGGTGACTCTGCATTATGGCATCTTGTTCCATCTTGCTAGTGGCAGAATCACTGTATCCTCCTTAATATTGTGAACAGTGTACATTCATAATCACATCCTTGTAGTATGTTTCTAGTATCAAGATAAAAACTTGTTACAACCTTCTACATAATGTGTTTTACTTTAAATAAGGACTTAGTAAGTATCCAGAAATGTCATAATAAACATCTTTGCTCGTATTGGCCCTTATTTAAACAAATGTACAAACAGCTGCTGTACTGCAGCACGACAACCAAGGTTTGTCTAAAGAGACATTTGTCTAAAGCCTTTAGGATGGACTTAACCAACAGTCCTTGGAGACCCGTCCTGACTTGGCTCCACCAGTGTAGTGATTTCTATTTTGCTCCAGCATGGTGCGCTCTGGTGTACTCCATAGATGGCAGAAGAATTCTGACTACAAGCACAGGGTTGCTGCACTGTGTCTCTTGTGCACCGCTCTCACAAAACATAGATGAGTAACATCTGGAACATATGCATGTGTGTATGGCTGTTGCTGTGAGCGTATTAATTTCACATATGTTTCACATGTCTTTGTACTGGTATTCACACGTGTCCTAATGCAACTTCTTTGATCTGGCAAAGTGTGTACTTTTCCTTCTGAGGTGCTGCTGCATTTCCCACTCCAGCTTTTCAGCACTTCATCCCCTCACAACCCATACGGCTTATAAGTAGCTGATATGGAAGCCTTAAAAGCCTTAAAAGCCCCCCAGTATAGGAGTTGAGCTGGAGCAGTCCATTTGACCCGATCTGCCTTTGAGACAAAACAGCTGCTGAACATGATATCAGGGTGCACATTATTAGAAGCTTCAGTCTGGACGCTGAAATGTGAACACGTATTTTGCTCATAGTGCACAACTGAACACACATATTGTGCATACACACACACACACACCAGTGCAAGCAGATGCAAACATGGGAACTTAGCTGAAAGCCAGAGATGGCTTTAAGAGCATTGAATTCTAAAAAAACTAAAGCTTTGTTCCTAATCCATTCTCCATTTCCTCTTCTCCTCCTCCTCACCCTCGTTTGCGCTCTCTCTCTCTCTCTCTCTCTCTCTCTCTCTCTCTCTCTCTCTCTCTCTCTCACTCTTACAGGAGAATTCTAGGGAGATTTCCTATTCTTTCATTCCTCAGAGATGAAGCAGCACAGCAGGCCTGTGTACTGAAATAGGTAAGTAATGATGAGGATCTTCACACACATACATACACACAGCACACACACGCAAACACACACTCTTACAGTATATACACAGCTTTCCCATGCTATCTAAAAAAATTGTTCTCAGCCAAATGTGTCTCGGATTTATACTGCTAAAAGGCTGTGCCATGTCCACTGAGGAAGACACAAAGAGAGAGAAAAACAAAGAGAACAGATAGTAATCTTCCCATGAAGAAAGAGAGTGAGAGAAGGAGAGAGAGAATAGCCCTCTGAGACAGAAAGCAAATGAAAAACACTATCGACAGGATGAAAGTTTAACCAAACATCAACTCCCCACAGGAGTGGCAAATCTGCTGCCGCAGCAGTAGACAGGCTGGAAGAAAGACATGCAAAGAGACAGAC
Organism: Lucifuga dentata; assembly: GCA_014773175.1. Taxonomy (NCBI): domain Eukaryota; kingdom Metazoa; phylum Chordata; class Actinopteri; order Ophidiiformes; family Bythitidae; genus Lucifuga; species Lucifuga dentata. Next base: position 186,470 of record VXCM01001051.1, on the reverse strand, counting down.
GGGCAGACAGGACAAGACAGAGCGGCGATCCCCAGCTGTTTTTAAGATGCTGCTTCTGATACATTATTGAATATGCAGCTCTCCAACGCATCGCTGAGCATTCCTCTCATGTTAGCGCTGAAGTTCTGATAGCGTCACCATTCTAAATATAAAGCAATCACTCACCCCTCTTCAGACTGTTAAAAGATGCAGAGGCTGCATGTAGGCCATGTGGCATTCTGAGTGGTACTTTTCCTTTCTGAAGCTTGTAGGAGTTTGAGTTTGTGTGTGTGACTCATTTTGTTACCAAGACTCAGGAAACATCAAACAACAAAAATAGATTTAATCTAAGTATTTACATTACTTATATTGTCTAAATATTACTTTATTGTATTTATATAGTCAGATGATGAATATGTATACCAGGATAACTGGGAGGACTCATCAGCATGCAGAGCAATCAAACACTGCACTGCACTCATTCTGCTACAGTCCAGAGCAGCAATAAATACTGACCCTCTACCCTGCCTCTAACTAAGTAACTCCTTCCCAATTTAATACATTTTATTTAGCTAGATGTTCTACAGTAAGGGCAGTTGACTTTGTGTAGCTGGAGTTTCAAATCAGGTCTACAGGTGGCAGCAAAGCAGCACAGCCAGCAGGCTTATTTCTGCAGGAAGCTTGATTGGCCCATTTTAGCAGCCATCATTAGGCCTCCTTTCAATACTCCTTCTCATCCAAGACATATTTACAACCATATTATTCCCCCTGGCCAAGAGAAAACTGTAGAAAAACACATCAGTATTTGTTGGAAGATCCAGTATTATGTTCAAATCTTGTCCTGTTTTATTTCAGCTCCCAGTTTGAAACTCAGTGTTCCAGGATAAATCATGAGCAAAGGTAAGAGTCAGTCTTTGACTTGACCTTTTGTGTATGTGTGAGTGCATGTGTGCTTGCGTGTGTATGCACAGGTGTGTGTGTGCACGTGCATGCGCTTGCAATTATGATCATGTGTTTGGATCTGTGTACTCTCTTTATTTCTGTGAATGCATTTTGTCAAGTACTGGGGGAGCATTTGTATACACATTTGTATACATGTTGAGTGTGTGTGTGATTTTTCTGACAGATGTTGTAACGACATGATTAGCCCTTTGGCTGCCAGCAGTTCTGTGTGAGGTTGCTATAGTGACTGTGGGTTGAGTGGTGGGGAGGCCAGAGTGGAATATGAGGGTGCCGAGGATGCTGAGAGGGGGTGGAATAGGAAATGAAGTACCTGGTGCCTCTGGCCTGTTTGTGTCTCTGTGACTGTATGTTTGTGTGTAAGAAAGTCTGTTTGTGTATACAGTATCTCTATATCTGTGCATTTGTGTAACTACACAATGCACAACAATGACTACACACTCCTATATGTAGTTTGTTATTTGATTAAAATAACTCACTCAAATAATCAATCAGGTATACAAAGACACACACACACATTCAGGTAAACCCATCCTTTCTGTGTAGGAGTGACAGAGATAATCCTGTAATAACTGGAGGGTGGGTGATCTGACCTACACCATGAGTGGGTTCCACTTTATATCACTTAAATATCACTTATCACTTAAATTGTCATGTCAGTGGAGCTGTCATACAAATGAGTACAACCAAGATAATCTTTTGCACTTCGACCACAGAGACAGTTAAGTTTGGCTTGAAGTGCTGAGCTGATCTTTTCTTGTATTATGGGGATACAAGAAAAGGACAATATAATAGTGATTGCGATCTTGGGGCCCTGAGTGGACTGAAGCCCAGTTAGAGACGTACCCTTCAGGTAAACACAGGTAAAGCATGATCTTAATGGACCACTGAGGTGTGGTGATCATCAGGGATGCACATCATTTTTTCAGTCTGGTGCTAAAATGAATACCAGGAGATCTATGTTTATACACATTTTGTTTTTTTGGGGTTTTTTTTTTTGAAAGGGAAGGGGGTGGATTTCCAAAATATTTCCAATTTCCAGCATCAACTCAACATAAAGAAAGTACTTGCTGTGACAGCTGTGACAAGCTGAAGTTGATTCACCGGCAGAAGTCTCCATATTTTCAGCAAAGTGTCTCCATGCAAATCATCTAATCTTGTCAAACAAACTAAGTAAATTCCTTGATCGCTGCATATTTCTCTTTCATTTTTTTTACTGCAAAGAGTGCAAGGGTGCATGCACACATGTACACACGCTTGAGTGTTTGGGAGTGCCTCTTTAATTTCATCACACTTATTTCCTGATGCCTAAAAATCATGTAGTGAGGATGGGCTGTTTGCATGCTGGCTGCAGGTGGAAGCAGGACTTGGTTCTCTACCTGCGTGGTTCTCTATCTCTGCTTTCTGTCGATTGAACACACTAAGTCCTGCAAAATTTCTTGGCAAATTCAGTTCCTTTAATCTAGTTGAAACAAGGGGAGCCAGACAGAGAAAGACAGAGATGAAGAGAGAAAAACAATGAGAGATTGTATGCGCATGTGCCCTCTCTCTCTCTTTCTTTCTCTCTTTCTTTCTCTCTCTCTCTCTCTCTCTCTCTCGTCTCTCACATGGCTGCTATGTACTCAAATGAGTGTTCAAGGGAGAGCAGACTTGTGCATTTTTCCTTCGAGGGTGCGTATGCTTACCTGAATGCCCCTTATGTGCAGTCATGGTAAAAATATACCAAGTAATAAGACACCATTGAGTTACTTTATATATCATTTGTTTATGGCAAACATTTGTCTCCTAGTATAGAAGAAATGTATTATAAGCATCCCATATATTTTGTAAAAAGGCTTCTAGCAGTTAGGGTAGACATTTAAAATATGAAACATCTTAAAAATATACATTATGTCTATGAAGTTTCTCAGTCATCCAGGTCATTGGATATCTAGCGGTGGTACCACCTCCATTCTTGTCACTCTAATGACTCCAATGAATCTCACAATGCTGCTGTGTGACTCTAACAACCCTTGCATGACTCATATGTGACCCAAATAGACACCTGGCCCAAGGTGTGAATGTTTCTCAGAGGATGAATGCCGGTTTATAGCCCACCACTGACTCAGAACTGAAGAAACTTCTTGGATGAGTGGGGAAGCGTCTTCAAGACTAAACAGCATGTCCAGTTGCTATTGCTGAACTACTACTGTTAAATAGCTATTTACAGAACAGAACAGAACAGAATAGAGAAACCTGGCAGTGAGGATTATTTAAGAAGTCCTGTATGTGACAGAAAGGATTAAAGTAATAATATCCTCAGCACTGATCCCTGCAGAACTTTGAGATTTTTGATGCATCATGTTACCTGAGGTGAACTGCCTCCATTTATATAAAAGTTAAAGAAACCTTGAGGCTCCACAGCCAATAACAGCAAAGCGTCCAAACAGTTTTAGTCTTTTTCTTCACAAAGTACAGCCTGCTGTGTATAATAGTCATTGTGAAGGATATAATGTGTTGTACCATACAGGGCTGCTTCACACAGGGATTACATCTAGATGATTCTTCAATAGAGATGAGAGACAACGGTCTTGTGGAGCCGTGGCCAAATATGACTGAGAACAGAGAGCAGCCAGATTAGTTCTTAGGAGAATGAGGACTGAGCTTGAAGATGTCTGACAGAGTATCTCCTGACAGCTCCTCCCAAATCTCTCTACTCTTTCAAATGCACTCCGAAGGAGACGTTGTTCCCTTTAGTCTTTATTCTGTCTCTCATTCTGTGTGAGGTGTTATTAGAGAGAGAGAGAGAGAGAGAGAGAGAGAGTGAGTGTACACCTGTCTTAGGGTTTCATTTGCCTGTAGATTTTCTGGTCATTCGTAGCCTCGTCTTTCTCAGATGCTGTAATTAGTCTCTCTCACACACACACACATACACACACTATGAGCTCTTGAACTTGTGACATATACATGCACACATACAGTATACACACACATCAACATGACAGGTAGAAGGCATTATCATTGCTAAGGACCACACTTATCTACCTCCTCCTCCTCCTCCTCTATCCATCCATCCATCCATCCATCCATTCTCTACACCCATTGGAGCCTATCCCAGCAATCACTGGGTGACACACTCATTCACTCTCACATTCACACAATTTCGAGTTTCCGATTACTTAATCTGTATGTCTTGGGAGGTGGGAAGAAAGCACTTAACTGGCCATTTCTACATTTCTTTCTTTCTTTCTTGGTGTGAGATGGTGATTATAAAATCATTCTCACCATATGGTAAAATGGTATGACAGGAGGAAGCCAAAACAAAAAGAAAAGAAAGAAAAAAGGCAGATTTCAAAGGACTCATTTTTAAATGCCAATCCACTGGTTTTTCATTTTGCTTCACTGACATATTCAACTCTGTCCATCTTGACCACAGCAGGCCTTTCTGCTGCCATCACTGAACCCATCACTGCATGTCTCATTTAACAGTAAAAGTAACCATAACCATTTAGTTTTAACCGGAGTTATCTGTTGACTGAAGTGATAATGGAGATATTGACAGAGGAGTGCAGAGTGATGCTGAAAGATTGTGTTGACTGTAGGGCCATCTATGGCATTGCATACAGCGTGCAAAGCGTGGGAAAGAGAGGGCCTCTGAAAGCTTAAATACATACCTCACACACAGACATAAAGAGAAACACACACATAGTACATACACAGGCAGTGGATTAGGATCAGGATTATGTATACTTGGGATGTACAGTAAGATGGATTTGGATGGCTTGATGGTGACTTAGGTTCATGTGTTATGACTGAGCACTATTCAAGCTTAAATAGGAAGACAGTTCAGGAGAAAAGCAAAGAAGCTTTAGCATTCAGTTATTGAACCAGAACTGCAGGTTTGAAAGCTACAGAGATTTCATGTCTGAGTGATAAAGTGTTTTCTAATGTGCATGCAGTTACATTTTGCAGTAAATTACTTATGTCCTTCACTATGAGAGAGCTACGTTCAGTTGTAAAAATGACAGAGTTATTTTCTGTCCTCTATCCTCTTAAGTATTAAATGATGATAAATAAAATCTATAGTGTTACCAGATACACCGGTACAGACAAATGCAGTCCAGTACAGCAAGAGAATTACATCCTCTCACCCACATTACATACATGAGGAGAACAAAATACAAGGAAAACGTCTCACCTCACCTCATTAATCTAACTATCTCACAGGTGGAAGGAGTGGAGGTTGCTTGCATGTTAAAAGGTTCAAGTTCTCAGATCTGGCAGCTAAATGCAGGAAAGTTAACTGGAGGACCATCATCTGCCTTGTGGAGGTAGGGTGCCTTTGTTGGTGTATCCATGACAACGCTCCTTCATGATATGGCAGTGACTGGGGCAAGGCTTTGTAGGGACATTAGAGGGTTGGCTGAAGGGGCTGAAAGGGCCAGCATTTGACTGTGGCTGAGGAGGAAGGATAGAAAGAAAGTGGGTGATCAACTAATCCCATGAGAAGCTCCAGGGGCTCCACCACTGGGAGATCTACTGGGAATAAGTAAGTGAAGCATCAATGAGAGATCTTCCCCAGCTGATGACCCTACAGCTTACCTAAGGGCACCATTGGAGGTGCCGCAGACAGCAATGCCAAGCAGGAATCAACATCTTCCCATAAAGTGCCATCTGTCAACGCCATCGCTAAGTTGAATTCAACACGTCTGACACAATGTGAACAAAGCTTGAACATTATAAGCTTCATAAGAAAAGGACTAGTTATTTACAGGGCTGTTATATGGGATTGCATTTGATTGTACGAGTCTGTCTGTGAAGTCAGATTAAACCATATTTTACCAAACTGATGAAATGTGATAATGCCTGAGATGAAGGTAATCTATATTGTGAAACCATGATTCTGGATTCTGGAAAGGAATGAAAGGATTTCCAATAATCACCTTGTAAACTGAACTGATTGCCAACGCTGATTCCTCTTCATCAGCTGCTATTCAAACTGCCTCGAAAAGACAAATTAGCTGCAGCATAGACAAAAATAGTTACATTTCCAGCTCTAATCGTGATAGGAGCATTCTGCCATCAGTGCGGTCAGGTTTGCATCCATAATGAGTCGAGGACTTATTAGCTAACCATAACCCTAACCATAAAACTGAGTGTAGAGAACACATACGTGCACAAACCCACATTATGAGAAAATGAGGGGAAAACTGCAGTTGACCTCTCCAACATCCACCTTGTTAATTTGGACAAATTGGATAGTCATTGAAAGTAATGCAGCATTGTGACTCAGACTAGATGCTGGAGTGTGTAGACCAGTGTGTGTTCTTGTGGATGCCAATGCACTATTCTAAAATGTGTTCAAATCTGGCTACACACTGCGTACAAATGACCATACACTGGTCATCCGCTGATATGGCTGTGGTCTTCTATACGGTGGTCCTGCTGTAAATTGGTCGCCATAAATCTGTCATCAGCATGCATCTCACTGGAGGTCTGTGGCTCCCTATGATCCCATCTTTCCTTTTCTTCCGCTTTATTCACTCTGCATATTTCTGCCGGGCCTCTTCATCTGGCATCTCTCCCCTCTCAGCCTCCTCATCCTCCTCCTCTCCATTTCCCCTCTCTTCTTTCAGTATGCTGAAATGTATAACTAGCAATTTGCCAATCTCTCTATCTCGCTGTGACACACAAACACACACACGCATACACATACATGCACATAGACGCACACAGACACATGCAGAGGCATCCAGACCGCAAGAGCTGCTGTGGTGTATAATGACAGATAATTGGCTATTGTGGGTTTGCCTTCGACAGCAGGAACCAATCACAGTGACAGCCACTTCTCCATGACCTGTGTGTGAGCGTGTGTGCATGCGTGTGTGTGTACATGCATGTGTATTTAAATTTCTCTGAAGCACTGATTGTGTTTTATTTTGATCTCTGCTTTTGTTGCTGTGTATGGACGGCACATACGGCATGTAACCGGCAGCTATCTTTGTAGTTTATATATCCCTGCTATTGTTGGATTTGCGTAAACAGTCTGTGTGTGGGGGAGTGTGTGTGCACACATATATTATGCATATCAATTGCTTCCCAACATATGACATATAAGGCCCGCATACGTGATTATCTCAAGAGAATGTTGTTATTATTTACACATTACTGCTCAGCGCATCATATTTCACACTCTGAGGGTACATGCAGATGCCCGGAGGATTCACAGCAGCAAACAATTCACTCTTGCTGCTCTCCGCTAATGTAATAGCTGCTTAGCTTGTCATTCATTACTCATTTTGATAGAGTCAGTAGCCTTGGTTAATGATCTGTCTGTTTGCCATTTGTATTGAACCTGTTGGCTACAACTCCAAACTCACCAGAACATATATAAATATATATATATTTTATAATCGTGATGTCTTTTTTTCCACTCTGGGGAGAGTGTGCTTTGGCATTCTCACCTTTTGTCTTCCTTTTTCACAGTTTATTCTTAATTTTTTTTTATTTCTCCTGCCCTGTATTCCATCTCTCTGTTACTTTTGCTCTTTTTTCCTCTCCTTTTCTCTTGCCATTTATCACCACTTCTCATTTCCGCTCCTCCAATAGATGGTGTAGATAGAGTGCTCACCCAACCCATACACCCAGACTAATGAGATCCTTGACTTGTGTGTGTGTGTGTGTGTGTGTGTGTGTGTGTGTGTGTGTGGGTGCTTGTGTTGTGTGCTTGAAGCTTTGAGTCAGTAAATGTGATCTTTACTGTATTGCTAATATGTACTATCGTGTGTGTGTGTGTGTGTGTGTGTGTGTGTGTGTGTGTGTGTGTGTGTGTGTTTGCATGCATGTATGGAGGAGGAGGAGGAGTTGCGTACTTCATCATAGGCAGCTCAATATTCCCAAATGCAATTTCCTCGATGTGAAGAGCGGGCTGGATGTTCATCATTCTATACACCCTTCTTACTGTTCAATAAAAGCTTCTTAAGGACTGGCTGCTCTCTCCCTCTCATGTCCTTTTTCCCCCTCACTTCTTCATTTCCACTCTTTCTGATACACAAACGTGCACGCACACTGCACAGTCATACCTTCCTGCCTTTTATACAGCGGATCTGTCTCCTGCACATGATTAAAGTGCACATCACAGCACGCTCTCTGAATGTTTCTTTGTAATGCTCTGAGCTGTTAACATATAATTTAGCTCCGTTCCGCTCACTTATATTGTATTTAAGAAAAGCAACTCTAGAAATGGAATTTTCACTGTGCAAGCCTTGATGTACAGACAAACAGGTTTGAATTGGGAGAGTTAAAAAAAAGGTTATCTTATTTATCCTTGCAGTGTACAGCACCCTCCACAAACACTGGCAACCTTGGTAAATAGAAACAAAATGGGATGTGAAAAAAAATGTATTTATGTTTATCCATCCTCTTGATTTTTCATTTAAAATATTAACAAAAATACAACCTTTAATTGAAGTAAAATAATTGAAAGGAAAAAGAAATTCTTATCATGAAACAAATATTTTTCTCTATGGGTCTGGAAGAGGATATATGGCTATATTGACCCCATGCACAGTGAGGAGGATGGTTCAAGTGGCCAAAGAATCTCCAAGGATGACAGCTGGAGAATTGCAGATGTTAGTTGGGTCAGAAAGTCTCTATTATTAGATGCCACCAGGTTTATGTGTTTTTTTTTGTTTTTTTTTTTGCTAAGGTTGCTAATCTATCTGGAGGGCACTGTAATTCACACTTACATTTGCAAATAAGAAGATAGCATTCACATAGGTTTGATGAATTCCTGTCTTCATCTATGAAATGATGGCTGTAATTATCTAGGTGCTAGTAAGGAAGGTGCCATCTCTATGGGCTAGACCAGTAATAGTTATCAGCCTATGTAGCCTCGCATGACTGAGGAAACAACCATGAGCAAGTGCCAAACACTGTGTCAAGAAGCTAAGGATAATGATGTAGTGTGTGTGCTTGTATATATGTTTGTGTGTATGTCTATAAGGAAAGGATATGCATGTCAATCAGGAAATCATAAATCTTTGAAGCTATGAAAGGTATTCTGTGTGCGTATGTGTGGGTTGGGGGGGTCAAGCGTATTAATGATGAAAGCGTGTGTGTGTNGGTACTGTGGCTTTCTGTGATGCTGAGATTAGCAGCAATTATTGAAATGTCATGGCTTTAATGGGCCGCAGCTCTGCAGCCCTATCATAAGTCATAAATTGAACTTTAAAGGTGATGAAACAGGGAACCATTTCTTGAGTCTCTGTGGGTTTTTCTGCATTTTTTACATGACAGGTCAGAAGTTTAGGCCATCCCCAGATTTTAAAAAAAAAAAAAAATCAACACACTGTTTGTTTACAATTTATTGCACAGGAAATGACAAAAATACATAAAATAAAGTAACTAATCAGTTTTCAAGAAGAATTTGTCATCATAAAAGCATTTGGAAGTCATTTCAGGCTCAGACTTTGGTTTCGTCAAAGTAACCCCCTCTGGCCAAGTCATAATTCTCAAAACCTTTTGCTTCTCTTTTGAATGGATGTAATTTTGGCTGAATTTTGATGAATGTTTTGGATCGTTGTCCTGTTGCAGAATGAAATTTTGACCAATAATTTGTAAATTGGATGGAATCGTGTGTCTTCGAAGGATGGAATGGTAATTCTCTTTCTTCATAATTCCTTTAACTTGGACCAAGTCTCCAGATCTCTCTCTCTCCCCCAAAACACCCCTGCAGCATTACTGAACCCCCACCACCCACCCACCCATGTTTTACATACTAGCGTGACTAGACTGTGTAGCAAGTTAATCCCAAAATGATCTGGGAGAAGGCAGACAGCAGCTATTGAATAGAATGTTAAAACACATAAGCAAGGGCATTTGGGCAAGGGAGTTGGAACACAACAGGAGTGCCAGTGCACTAATACAGACTGGGCATGCCTTCATTAAAAATCATTTCTTAAGCCATAGTGGCTACATAATATGCCCTTGTTGATAAATTCTTTCTGACAACTAATTAGTTACAGTTAGTTTATATATTTTTGTCATTTCCTGTACAATAAATTGTAAAACAGCGTATTGATATTTTAGTTTTTTTTTTTTTTTTTNTTTTTTTTTTTTTTTTTTTGTTTTTTGTTTTTTTGTTTTAAATCTGGGAGTGGCCTCAAATGTCTGGCCTGTGGTGTCGTTGCCATCTCTTGTTATTCTCTACCTGTCTCCACTCATCCATATTTTTCACACAGTAGAGTTTACCAACCTCTGATATACCGTATTTAGATGGCCAGACTGTCTTTCTTGTCTTTGCTCTGATGCAGGATTCTATGGCAGCCTATACAGCAATTGGTCAGTTTGTAGGGAAATTGCACATTGATAGAGGTCAGCCCAAGTCATAAAAACAATCTCTCTGACACCACCAAAAGTCTAATGGTCAAGTAACATTTTGCTCTGTAACTCTCAAACTTTCTTGCATCAACAAACTTATTTTTCCCTCAATACCTTTGGGTCAACACAAGTTCAACAAATGTGGTCTGCTCTATTTTAACCAATTCATTCAGCTGTCATGTTGTGTTTTTCAAATGCGCATATTTTGCTTTTAGTTTAATATATAGCTTTTACAACCGTATATCCGAATTACAGGATTAAAGCCATAGGTGAGCTGGTTTCATCAAAATAATATACTCTAGTCTAAATTGAGGAAATTTCCAGGCTGCAGCCTAACAGCCTGAAATATTAAATTTGGCCTACTTCACTTTTCTTACCCTGTTGCAGCCATTATCTCCAATGAAGTGGAAACCCAGTTTAAACTTCTCATTTGCCCAAATTTGTGTCTTGGTTCAGGCTTATGGAACATTGTGATGGAGAGCTGGGGTAGTGGCTGCAGATAAAGGATGCACAGGAAAGTCAATGTTCATGCACGACTTAAAAACATTGAAAACTGACAAATTATTTGTTGATAGTATTCCTGCAGTGTGTGTGTGTGTGTGTGTGTGTGTCTGTGTAAACCCAGAGTGTATGTGTAAACCCAGTGTATGTGGAGTCACGTGTTTGCACATACAAAGTTACAAATCCATGTCTAGACACACACACACACACACACATACACAGAATGTTGAACCCATACATACAGTATCAGTTGAATATTTAATCAGAAGCAGCTACAGTATGTGTTGACAGCGAGTGCTTTTGGGTGTGAAGGAACGAAAACCTCAACTCATATCCAAGACAATAGCAGAAAGATGTAGTGGAGGTTTATAAGTTAAACAACTGTGCCACTGTTCTGCAGTCCTTACTATGTGTGCCTGTGTGGTGTGTGTGTGTGTGTGTTTTCAGTGAGATGTCATGAGGCCCATCAAATAGATTCTATCTCAGCCAGTGAAGTTATCTTGATAGTAAACTTCCTTATCTATAATGTGCTGAGTTATTATTTTTTGAGGCTGGTGTGTGTGTGTGTNGGGGGGGGGGGGGGGGAAGTATGTGCAAGGAGGCTCTCTGTGTGTAGTTGTGTGCAAATGTGTGTATGTATCTATGTAGTCTATCTGTCATTGTGTACAGCTCTGATGTGTTGGGGTATTTAACATCTTTATTTGTGTGTGGGTGTGTGTCCAGCCTGAGGTTGTGTTTTCATGTGCTACCCACTGAGCTGTGGGATTTCTGCAACAAGAGCACACTTACGCTTCTCCATCTCATTTACATTGAGCTGATGGGAATCTGCTGCGCCACTGATTGTGTTTGGTGTTCTAGGTCAGTAACGCAGATCAGTGTGTGTATGTGTGTGTGTGCGTGCGCGCATGTGCATGCGTGTGTGCATGCATATTTACAATTCAGACTTGATGTTATCTGTCTGCCTCACTGTCGCACCATGAACATACACACACACACACACACACACACCTGCTACGGCACTCTTAAAAGCTTTTACACATCATATATCCAGCATACATCACATGATTACAGTATGGTTATGAATCCCCAGTGTCTTGAGCTTCATGTTGTGTCAAAATTCAAATTCATTCATCTCAAAATTCGTTTTTATTGCATTATTAGTAGTTGAAATATTATATAATGATTTATTCATTATTATTAAAAAGCACATACAGTACATGAGCAACAAGACAACAAGTAATAATGGTTTGGTTAAACTTTATTCCCACAGACATTTGTTGTGCAAATACCTATTCATAATAAAGCTAAAAATAATGCAAGGAATATCAAGAAAACATATTCAAATTACCATAAATATGCTGTTTGCATAGATACACATTAAAAAACAACCTCACTCAAATCTACAGTATATTGACTGTCTATAGGCACTCATGCTGTGCTGTCATAATTTAGTTGAGACAGAAACCCCAAGAGAAACTTCAACAAAATGATAATTAGTTATTTTGTGCATCCCTTAAAATTTTGCCAGGGCTCCTTGACCCCAATTTATAAGCCTACTTTGGAATTTGGCCTAAATAACATGAAATGTTTCAGCAATATTCAACTTTATGTGAAGGGCTGCACCCATAAAAATGGAGATCAGATCAAATTCAATCCTGCACTTGACTTCACTCATAAATTGTCTGATTGCCCACTTTCTAATCTCCAAAACAATAATGTTATTCCAGAGTCATTTTTAGTCTGTTGAAAATTCTATAACAATCCTAATAAGAGATTTAATCTACTTTGGGGGGTTTTTCTCATCAGAAAACAAGTGTGGAAACTGTCAATAACTGAGATAATAATTTACTTTTTTTTTTTTTTTTTTTTTTTTTACATAGTACTTTATTGAAATGGCTTACTGGAATATAAAGCCCTGGAAACAACCCATGTCGATTTAATAACGCACATTAAATGTAATTTAATGTCTGAATTTATGACCAAGTGACTTATGATTTGCAGCCTTCGCGCTCCTTATTGATCCATCCATTCATCCATTCGCAACAATCGGATCGGGTCGATTTCCTCTCTTACCGGGGGAGGGAGTCGTGACAAAAGGGAACCACGGAGCTTTGGCCACCCCNTCGATTTCCTCTCTTACCGGGGGAGGGAGTCGTGACAAAAGGGAACCACGGAGCTTTGGCCACCCCAGATTGTTCCACTTCATTATGGACTCCCCAAAACAAGCGTGGCGTGGCGGGGATTGCGCACAGCGTCTGCGGCTTTAAATTTCCCCAACGTCTGTCCAGCCACCACACCGGGACTGAACAGTTACCTTAACGAGTCGCACACACACACATCCACACACACCGGGTAGGAAATTATTGGAGCGAGAGAGAGAGAGAAAAAGAGAGAGAGAGAGAGAGAGAGAGAGAGAGAGACGCGCGTCGCTGGATTATTTGGGCAGAGCGGCTGCAGCCACGGTGGATGTTATACCGGCAGACACGACGGAGAGCTTCTATCTGTTTAGACCGCGAGTTTTCAGCCAACGGCAGCGGGCAACAGGATGCTGATATGGTGAGAATGTCTCAGCCATTTCTGTCTAGTTTTGCTGCTGTCCACATGCTCAGACAGCGTTAACTTCTGATGATGATAGATTCCCGTGCAAACGCGCTTGTACGCTCTGCGTTTATCCGATCCGCCGTGTGTGTGTGCGTGTCTTCCAGCGTCCAGTCTTGACACCTTACACCTTGCACCTTTACCTTTACTCCAAAGCATGCATAGTTACTTAATTCATTTGGATGTTTTGGTGTTTCAGGTGGTTCTCTTGGTTTTAAATTAGGATCCACAGAATGTTGTCACAATATTGCTATAATATCTCCTAATCTGGGGTTTAGACAGTGTGGATGGTAGCTAGTAGGGATTCACAGTGACCCTATTAGAAACCATTTCCAGCGTTTTATGATGTTGTTCCTATGGAGATTGACCAATAGTTGATTATTGCACTGTAGCCAGTGCAAATTTAGGATTACCACAGTTCTTTTCGTTAGGGCAGTTGTTGAAATTGTGTCTTTTACTGCTGATGAGAGATTAGGCTGCAAATGCTTGATCTTCCCCCTGAAAACATGCTCGGAGGTGTTTTCTCATGACTGAACCTCTGCCACGGCACGTCTAGACTGGACATGTAATAGTGCACAGACAAAACAATGGGCCGTCAGACACTTTCACCTGTGCTGCTCTGTGGGTTCTCTGTGCATTTTTAAGAACACTTTACACTCAAATAGTTGTCCATGGGCCTGACCAGATTGGGGAATTTCAGGGCAATATCCATTCAGGTAAACATTGACTGGGTTTGTGGAATTTAAGATCAAATTAAATTCTACCATGTCCACAGTCGTGTAATGATTGCACACACTTTACAGTGACACGCTTGCTGCTTGATACGTGACATTTAAATTTCTTTTTATGGCACTGTCATAACTCAGAGACTAAAATGTAATGTGCTGATGATTCTGTATGTGTGTGTGTGTCTGTGTGTGTGTTTGGCGCTAGTCAGCAGTCTTGTTCTAACACTGTCTATGGCAGCATTAAAGACCTCACTAGCTTACAGATCAATCATGCCTGTACTTATACAGCAATTAGACTGGAGTATGAGAGAGAGAGAAAGTGTCAGAGAGAGAGAGAGAGAGAGAGAGAGAGAGAGAGAGACTGACCTATGTATGGTTGCTTGATCTTACCCATGCAGTTTATGCTGAAGAGTTGATATGAAAGATCAGCATATATCAGAACCTCTGCAATGAGCTACTCTTAATAAATAAATAAAATAACAATATAAAACTGTTTCAAAACAAACAGTTTTCTTGGGTTACATTCAAATATATGTTTTAAAGATGAAAGTAATAATTTTTATTCAAATTTGGATGTGTCTTTAAGAAACGCGAGAACTGTTTCTACTGTTTCTGTCTCTGTTTTTGAGCACATTAAGTATGCAAATGGAAATACAACCTGTTTTAGGGCCGTATCCTGCTACTGCAGGTCAGAGGTGCCTTGTCACATGTCAGTCTATGGATGAGCAAGTGCTTTACCCCAGCTGATCCTCCACTGTGATTGTGTGTGTATGTGTGTGTGTGTGAATGTGTGCATGTACATGTGCAGAATTGCAGCTGTCCCTCCTCACAGAGAGATTAAGTTTCACAAGATGTGATGGATGCCAGTGTGTACAGAGCCAGCTGTGTGTGTGTGTGTGTATGCTTGTTTGTGTACTGCATGTTTGTCAGTTCATTTCTACATTTATGTGTACATCCATGTAAAGCGGTGTGGCTGTATGTGCGTGTTTGCGTGCGCATGTGGGCATGTATGAATGTGTGTGTGCATGAGTAAATGATGTCCACGTCATTGCCCTGAAGGCTGGTTCAGGTTAGGAGAGGGTCTTTTAAGGTCAGGGATGTTATGAGTTTGGTTGGTAATTATAGCGACTGTGCATTTGGTTCCCACAGCACAGCCTAACAGGCTAGAGCAGGAGGACACGAGCAGGTCGACAACGCCACATTGCTGCTTGGGTCAACTTGTCTACAAACAAAGAACCTTACCAAGCAAAAAAAAAAAAAAAAANAAAAAAAAAAAAAAAAAGCCCATGAGATTAGACAGAACAGGACAGAACAGAATGTGCAATTGTTATTCCTCCCCCACCCCCACAAAAAAAGACTTTTCAGAGATGGACTTAATTGGGCTGATTGTTCTGCAGCTTGATGAAATATCAGCATATTTCATTCACCATGGGGGCTCTTCTCAAGAAGAAAAGTGTATATGTAAAGATTTTAAAAGAGGCTATTTTGAGAGACAGCCTTGTGGAGAGAACAGGCTGTAACAGTCGCAGCGTGCAGGCAGAAGGCTTCTGCTCCAGCTACACTTAGCCAGAGTCCAGCTGTGGTGCTGCTTGCAAAAGTGATAGGATGGAGAGCTGAGAGGAGAGGAGGAGGAGGCACAACGATGCTATTGATTTGCCTAGCAGTCGGTGGGGATAGCTTCCAATCTATCTCTGACTCCCTATCATCTGTCCGTCGCTTCAGCTGCGTCTCTGCCATCCTGTCTTTTTCTCCGTCTGGCTTCTAGGTTGCCCCAGCTCTCAAGTTCCCATCCTTTTCCTCCATTCAGTCATCTCTCTGTTTGACTTTTTTGTCCATATTAGGCCATATTGTCTCTCCCTCTCTTCTTGCTACTGCCCTTTTCCATGTCACTCATCCCTCTCTTACTTTCTTTCTCTTTGTGGATCCATCACACGATCACACCCACATACAGGCTGTGCCTTGGAAATTATTAGCAAAGACGTCTTCACCTGTGGAGAAGAGCATATGACAAGATATAAAAAATTTAGTTTAAGACTTTCCTTGCTTCGTCTGTTCAGGTTTGTTTTCTTCCCCCCCCCCCCNCCCCCCTCACTCTTTTTGTCAAAGTGTTCTAGTGACAATAAATATCAAGAAAACATTTTTGCTGGTAGACATTTTTAGCAGTGTTCTGCTTACTATTCCATAACAGAGGCAAGGCATCGGATTTCCATATTTATTACGTGTGTGTTTTTGCACATGTGTGAGCGTGTGTGTGCGTGCGCATCTCTGTCTCTCTGTCTGTGTTTATGCATGTCTGTGTTGGCTTTTTCATAAGAGAAGCAAAAGATATGAGGTATATGTAATGAGGAACAGACAACATAAAGCTAAGAGATTCGGGGAGAGAGAGAGAGAGAGAGAGAGAGAGAGAGAGAGAGAGAGAGAGAGACAGTTTGTGGTTGGGGTGATCCTCTTACGACCCCCCCNCTCTCTCTCTCTCTCTCTCTCTCTCTCTCTCTCTGTCTCTCTCTTTCACACACACACGAATCTTAACCAAACATATTCTTCTCCTCTGTTCATTCCATCTGAGTCTCCCGTCCTTGGTCAAGGATGAAGTCTTTCCCCTTCTCCTTCTCTTTCCTTTCTCACTACCAGTCTGCCTTTTCCTCACATTTCTTGTCTCCCCGTCTTCCTTTCTCAGTTCTCTCCTTCGCCTATTATCTTTCCCACTCGTGCTACGCTTTCCTCCTCTCCCATCCCTGTGGCACGCATGATGGTTTGACATAGCAAACTGCTGCCAGACCACAAAGCCCTGTTTTTTTTTTCTCTCTGCAGTTCTCTGTCATGCTCGTTCTCTCTCTCTCTCTTTTCCTCCCTCTATCTNCCCACCCCCTCCTTACTACTATGCAGTTTAATCTGCAGTGGGGGGGCTTAGTGGCACAGCTGCAGGACTTCCACATCACTTCTTTCTCCGTACCAGAGGATTTGCTGCTGTTGGTAGTCGTTCTTCTACAGCCCTCTATGTCCTGTATTCTCTCCATTCTCTACTGCAGCTTATTTGTTTTATATTTTACTTAATTCAGTCTTTGTTATGCCCTCTCCTCTCTTTCTATACAGTGGCGACTGTTTTACATTTGTGTGCATTACATCTTATTATTTCCTCCTTTAATCATTTCCCCACTGACATAACCATAAAGCTCAGTTTATGTCTGTGAAATTGTCATGGATTACATTTTTCCACAGTGTATAAATCCAAAGTTGGGCCTCTTTAGTCAGTGTTTTCAATTTATGTCAAGAATATGTTACTACTGTATGCTGACTTAAATTGGCCAAATCAGTTTTTTTTTCTTTTCTCTATTTATTTATTTTTTGCTTTTGGTAATTTTTGTGATGTTTTCCCAGAGATTTCTTGTCTGTCAAACGGTGTCTTTGAATTTTCTCATTGATGTTTGAAGAATTTCTGTAGTAGTTTGACTTTCTGTAAAAACCCAAACTACAGACGTTTCTGTTTAAGTTTCAGTGAAATTTTCCAAGTATAACAATACATTTTCATGTTCCTGATATTCGCAGTGAGTGTTTGTTCTGACTGTATCTGTATCCTCTGTGGGAATCATCACCTCTGCTCTCTCAGCCATGACATCTCCATTTACAAATGACACAGTAACCGGATACCTCAAAATGGCCTCCACCAAATCATTCACCATTCATCACTATTAGCTACTTTTAGTCCCTAACTCTTAAGCCCGTCCAGGATTGGCTCTCACGACTGTTTGCCTCAAGATTTGTAATTAATGAGTCGGATTCTCTTTTTGTTTGTTTTTCATAATTAAACCAAGATAAGACCCAAGCTTTGTCTTTGTCCTTTCATTCATCCCTCATCCTTTTGTCATTCTTTTCCTCTTATTCTCTCTGATGCTGAAAGTCCGACGCAAATCCTATTTCTTGTTGTTTGTGTTCGGGAATTATGTTCTGCCTTTCTATTTCCCTCAGACTCCCTGAGGCACCTGGGATTAAATGATGTGTGTCTGTGTGTGTGTGTGTGTGTGTGTGTGTGTGTGTGTGTGTGTGTGTGTGTGTGTGTGTATTCTTAGCCATTGCTGTTATTTCTGATTGCGAGGGTTCTCTGTGAGTAATGGTCATAGTAAGGACTGACCTCAGATGAGAGGTAATCTAAAGGTTTGCAGAACATACACATCGATATGCCATGTGGACTGATCTGTACTGTGCATACATACGTGTGTGTGTGTACATGTGCATGTTAGTGGATGAATAATCTCTTTACAAGCACCAGACATTTGAAAATACTTGACATACTCTGTCTTCAGAAGACAGGATTCCTGACCTGAAATGTCCTGCACCTTCCTATGCTATCAGTCTTTCTATCTATTGGATTTAGTGTACATGTTTCAGTTAGTTGATTATGAGAACGTACAGGTATACAATAACATAGTCATCTTTCTGATACAAATGAAAACTTGAATTCATATGAAATAAAATACATCAATCTTTAGTCCAATGCAACATGGGTTTTGCTGCTACAGTCTTGTTTGGTTTGGCTAAAACCAATTGACAAGTCAGCAAATATTTTAAGTAGTTACTGCTGTATAACTAGGGCTGGACATAAGGGGTACTCAGGGGTGCACGCCCTCAGCTCGCCCTCAACTGAAAAATGTGTGGTCGGCTCTCCAGTAAATACTCATTTTTGTACATAGAGAGAGAGAGAGAGAGAGAGAGAGATATCCTGCCAGCATGTCTTTCCTCTTTTCATCTCTGTCTGTCTCGATTTGATTGTAATGAAATTAATTGAATTCACTGTGAAGTTTGAGTGGACTTGAACGTGCTCACCCATTGTGAACACATTACCATGAGCAGAAAGGAGAGATACCTGCTGCAGGTAGAGAACCACATCCCGCTTCTACCTGCAGTAGCGCACAAACGGCCCATCCTCACTACACATTTTAGGCATCAGTAGATAAAGGTGATGAAATTAAAGAGCATTGTGAGTTTGGGTGTGCATACACTTTATTCATTGACAGGTGTGTGTGTGTGTGTGTGTGTGTGTGTGTGTGTGTGTGTGTGTGTGTGTGTGTGCTGCATGCAAATCCTTGCACTCTATAAATGGGGCAGCGAAAATGAAACATCGACATGCAGAGACTAAGAGCTTTCCTTTGCTGAGTAGGTTAAGTCTGGCAGTGTTAGCTGGTCTGCATGGAGGCTGTTTGCTGAAATAAGGAGGCTTCTGGCAGCCAATCAGATTTAACTTGTCACCTCTGATGACAGTGACTTGCAGCACGTCTAGATGCTGATATTGGAAGTAGTTTTGCAGCTCGCCTTCCTCACATCACAGCAGGAGAAGCTGATAATTGACCAGTCAAAAGATTAGGCTGGGCTGCCAACAGAAAGCGGGGTGAACAGCCTGCCGTCACAGTCTGTCTTTTTAAATGAGGATATTGCTGCACACTTTCAGATAGTTGCTCCTCAAAGGCATTCATGGCACAGAAACAGGGTTGTATGTGCACACTTTCACCCCCTCAAAACACCTGGCCAATCACTTCATGAAGTGGCTGTGATTGTCATTTTGCCCATTTTGGAAAGTTACAAATTTCATCATGTGCAGCCCCCCTTAACTCCACAGTTGGAAAGAGAGTTTCAGATGCTATTTGATGATTTGACAAGCACACTGAGGCTTTGGTGATCACCCATTTAAAAAGCAGTGGAATTTTTAATGGACCCAATGGAAAATTCAGTTCATCTCCGATTCTTCATTAAAACAGAAGGAAAAACAAACACAGACATGAAGATACAGCTGAAACTGTTCATCTGCAGCACAACAATGTCAAACATATGCTGGTAGTCCTTGCATTATGGCTGTGTGCTCACCCTTCACCGTGTAGACATGCAGTATGAAACCACCACTTCTTTTCCTCCCTAATGTATCCCAAACCCCAGACTCAGCAGTTCCCAACTACTCCATTCCTGGACAGCCTATAGATACAGGAAGTGCCTTAGCAGGTCTTTTTGTATCTCAATATTAAATTAGACCTGTCATTTAATACATCCCTTAGGCGTAGAGATTGGCATCATTTTCCCTGTGCATCCTCTGAATCTCTAGACTGAAGCAAAGAGACACCTAACCAACTGCTGGCCTCCCTCATGCCTTTCATAAGAAGCTCCTGTAATAGCTTTATTGAAAATAACAAGGTTGTCTTCTAGTGTTACAGACAAGGCTCTGCATCTGTCTCTGTGTAGACGTCAATAAACTGTGGAACATTTTTCAATATGCAGTTTTTTTGTTTGTTTTTTTTATCTTGACAGTGTATACAGTACTGTATATAGCTGAAAGAATCATACAGTGGTTTTGCATGTTTGAGCCCAATAAATACACAACGCATTACGCCTAACAACCATTTTCCAAACTTACTGGTGGTAACGCGTTCATTTATTCCGTTACATTTACTTAAGTAACTTTTTTCACAAAATTGTACTTTACTGAGTAGTTTTACTGCAGGATACTTTTAACTCATACTTGAGTATATTTATAAAGAAAAAATATACTTTTACTCTGTTACATTTGCTCTCACTCTTTACATTACTTTTGATTTCACCCGTTTGATTTCAGTGCACATTCAGTTTTTCTCTCATTGTCAGACACTACTTCAGCTCCGAAGTAGCCATGCCCCCACCCTCCATGTCCATGGTTTCATCTGGAGTGGAACAGTCATGGCAGAAACAACAGCAGGAGGTTTAGAAGAGGCACATCCCTGGCCACACATTCAAACGCTGTTTTCTTCTCAGTCTACCAAAAGCAGTAGCTACATAATGCGTTGGCATCTTTGTCTACCTAAAAATGTGGACATTTCAGCTTAGAAGAACTCAACATGGAACTTGAGGAAACGTGGTGGTAAGCTGCAGTGTTAGCTACTTAACTAGCTGCTGCTGCTAATGCTAACTCAAGTTTTCCTGTTCTATTTGGAGTAAATTCATGAAGCTAACCTAGCTATCTGTCTTTATTATTTATTTATTTATTTACTTAAAAGGGACCATGTACAATGCTAAACATAAATGTTGCCATTTGATGTATTGTACTAGAGTTAGCTTTTCATCTGTAGTCCCTTGGCAGGTTAAAGGTAAAAAAGAATCCACACATACACTAGGATTAGTTACACTAAAAAAACAAACAATACACAAAAAAACAAAACACTAAAATACAATAAAATACAACTCTCACTCTAAAAGAACAACACAACCAGATTAAAAAGTAGCATAGCAGATAAAGTACAAAGAGTCCAGTAAGTCCAGAGTCAATGGTCACAATGCTGCATAGCTTTAAGCCAAGTTTTTAATTTGGTTTTAAAGCTGGTTAAGGAGCTGCAGCTCCTGATGTCATCAGGCAGAGAGTTCCACTGAGATGAAGCTTTAACAGAAAAGGCTGACTGTCCAAAAGAAGTGCGACGAAACGGAACAGCACAATCTCTTATGGATGATATTCTTAAAGATTTTATCATGTTCTCAAAACGGAAATTGATAAAATCACGCATTGGGGGAGGGGCCATGTTATTTAAAATTTTGTAAACAAGGCAGANCGGAAATTGATAAAATCACGCATTGGGGGAGGGGCCATGTTATTTAAAATTTTGTAAACAAGGCAGACATTTAAATACAATCTAAAATTCTCAACACTGAAGAGATTATGTTTTTCCAGTATCTTACAGTAATGATATTTATTTGGCTTTTTATCTAAACTTTTTAAAGCTTGTTTTACAGAGACTCGAATGGTCTAATAACGGGGCGGCCAGGCCAGAATTGTCATGATTTGTTATATGTTAAATATTTGATTTATTTCTGTCTACTGTTTCTTTATATGATATAATTTGGATTGTATTAGAAGGTACATATGGCTACTTTGCATTTTTTCCTACAACGAGCACTATGTAGCTTGTTGATTATTTGAAAGAATAAGCTAGATCAAAGTTAATCTTTTTTAATAACTTTTAATAACTTACTTTTACTTGAGTACAGTTTCTGGCTACTCTACCCACCTCTGCTGGAGCAGTAAATTTTAGAATTGTTTTTCCTACCTTCCATACTGCCATTGGTTTCAGTTTTTTCCAGTGCACTTTTAAAATCAGCTTGTCGAGCTTTGAAACATGCTTGAGATAAGTAGTCAATCACAGCAAACACAATGTCTGTTAGGTTTTTGTCGAAGTAACTTATCTAAGACCGGGCTACACGGAAGAAACTGTATGCCTCTGCTAGGAGAATATGGCCCTTCTATATTCAGAGCCGCATGTTTGCAGGTGAAATATTGAATTTTGAGGTGGGTTTATCACCCGAACATTTGATTTTGAAGGATTAGGGGATTTGAAAAAATAACAAGAAAACTAAAATACGGTTTTATGATTTGGAAAGTGGTTGTCATCATGTATGTTTGAAATATTTATTGGGCTTAAACATGCAAAATCACTGGTATGATCCTTTAAGGTTGAGGATAATATTGAGTTTTTTGCATCAGTACAAATGAAGAATAAGTCGTCACTGAGAAAAGAATCAAAGCAAATTCTTCTTTTTCAACTCCAACTCTGTATTCCTGTTCAGTTGCCAACTAAATTAATATACAGTATTACATTAAACTGTTGTTTTTATTACAGACATTTTAGGAGACACATGGTGGGTTATTAAGTGGTTTCAAGTCATCAAATCAATTATACAAATCTAATTGGCCTTCAACTGTTGTAGCAGTATTTTTTACCGGCCAGACTTGCAGTAGAGTGACAGTTCAACACAGATTGATCACTCTCTTTCTGCTCGGCTCTGTCACCTCACGACCCCAAAACTGCCAGAGCTCCCCAATGGTTGCATGTATGTCCATGTGCACAGGGTTGTGTTTTCCTGTGCAAGTGCATGTGTGCGCATAGTCCATCAGACTTGTCTCTTTTTTTTCCCTCACAAAAAAAACAAATGTAATAAAGCAGAGTCAAATCTGTGATATAGATGTACACATGCAGAGTTAAAGGCAGTAACATGCATCAGTACAAATGAAGAATAGGTCGTCGCTGATTATGGATTATAAAATAATCTGGCATTCTTTTGGGTGGCATGCTGATTCACTGATTAGAAACCAGTCTGCCATGCCAGCAGTGTGTATGTGTATATACATATGTGTGTGAGAGAGAAAGAGAGATATGATGACAGATGATGTGTGTGCCCGGCCGATTTATTTGCAGGCAAGCTTAACGTATGCTGCCTGCTCCATCACATAAAGAGAGCACATTTTTTCACTCTCATGCACCCACACACACACACACACACTAAGGCAGTTAATGATAAGCTTGCCCAACACATCCATGCACACAAATACACACGCACAACCCAAACAGGCAGCATACATTAAGCTTGTTCAACAAATTGGCTGCCCAGTACAAACACACACAAACGCAAATACACACACAGCAATCCTGTGATTTTTTTTTTTTTTTTTNTTTTTTTTTTTTTTTTACCCTGCTGTGGAGTGTGCTCAGCTGAACCGTGCTGCTCGGCTCTCCTCATAGACTATTTAACTGCTCCTCTGCTGCGCTGGGTAGCAGCCAGTAAAATGGTGGCACTCATTGTGGAAGGCTGCTGGCTGCCATTGATTTGGCCCAGCAGGCCTCTGAGGATACACACTGTTGCCCTGCCAGGGTATGGGACTGTGGTGTGTGTGTGTGTGCTTGCATCAGCTATAGAGACAGAAGGGACTATAAAGTGCATTTATTGGAGTGTACAGCAGTGCAGCATATGAGGACATCTCTCTCCGTTAAATCCCATTCTGCAGCCCGTCTGCACAAACTATATATTGCGTATTGTTTAAAATCCTTTGGGAAAACTGCAGGAAGGTCCAGAGTGATCAATTAGCCGTAATGCTTTTGATGTGATTTGTTGTGTTTACCCATTGAGAGAAAGAGAGAGCAGCCTCTTCAGACAACTGCTGTGTTCTAGAATATTCCTCCATATTTCCCTCTCATCTCTCCTACCTTTTCTTGCGTTTTAGATTTCCCGCTCCCCCCACATGTAGACAAGCTTTGTAAAATAAACAAAGGGAAGCTGGCATCAGACTATAAATAATGCAGAGACATAGATTGGGGTCAAATGCTTTGGATTCCACATTCACACACATGCCCAGATAGGTGCGCACACACACACACACACACACACACACACACACATTGTACATTTTTCTTCTATGAGCTATATTTATTCTCAGCAGTCAGTGTAACAATTAGGTGTACATGCATACACACATTATATACGCTGTCGCATAACAGCTATGTACACATACAACACACACACAAATATATATATAGTTTATTGCTTTGATGTCCATTGTTGATGACAAAACATGACAAACGAGTTTGTTCAGAACACATTTAGGTCTCATTGCGTCCTCTCCTTCCTCAACAACCCTCTCTCAAAACCCATCTTTCTCTTTTCCCGTCTCCCTTTCATAACTCCGACAAGGGCAACCCAGCCATCCTCTCTACGCACAGCTCCTATCCATCAGCACGCTGCCATAACCTGCCGCTGCTCGCTGATAGATTACTTTTCCTTTGCTGATGTATTGGCCTATCTGAGTTTGAGGAAGTGACAAATTAGATCATTATTATCTGTTTATGATTATATGATTTTTGCTTTTCATATTAGTGTTTATCTAATGCAGGTTTATGTTGCATTTTATAAGAAGCATTTTTCATCATAGCATACTGCAGAGGACAGAAAAGAGGAGAGGCAGTGTCAGGTTTTTCCACCCTGTGAATACAAAGAAGAAACTTAAGAAAAGAAGTGGGAAAAGGCTATTTACTGTAATTCGTGTCTTGTTCTTGTATTTCAAGAATTTATTTTGCTCCGATTTAGTGATTCTCTATGTTTCGCATAAAGCTTTTTGGCAGCCTCTGGGGAATTTTATCCACGTGGGTGGAGAAAGCAATGCCAAATAGTGATACAGTAGTTCAAAGGAGGGAGTGCCTTTTTTTTTTTTCCACTTGAGTGAAAGTGAGAGTTGTGCACCTCACTCAGACCACAGCATGTCTTGCAGCTGCACATTCTACTGTCAGTGGAGAAATTGGTAAGCGACCCTATTTTGTGCTTTTAATTGATTGTCATTGCATTATTTTAAGTATTTGAAAATACTCTTATACTGTTAGGAGGTATTTAGCATTTTTTTGCAAATATGTGTCATAGTTATTATGACACATTGGTATACACATATTTATGCTGATATATATATATTAGCATACTAAATTTATTAGTATACACTATGGAGCATGTTAAGCATGTTAAATTAATAATGGTATTCGATGAAGTTCATGACATATAAAATCAAGTTTAGTTGATTAGGAATTAGAGGCACGAAAGCATTTTATAACACATAATAACTCAAAAACTGTACATATTTTTTCATTTATTTATTTAGCTTTACAGGGACCATCTACATTAATTAACATCATGCATAACCATGGTGTAAATGTATCAGATTTAGCCAAAAGAAGGCTNCATCTACATTAATTAACATCATGCATAACCATGGTGTAAATGTATCAGATTTAGCCAAAAGAAGGCTTATTTTCATCCGCAGTCCCTGGGCAGGTTGGTGTTACAGATTAGTAATCATAAAAACAAACACAAGCACATATATAACAAATATAGCAAGTACACAATATTTTAAAAGATGTAAGTATAGAATTTTACAAGGTGCCATTTAGTGTTGTGCTGGTTATTGTTTGCATTCCTGTTTGCATTCAAGCCTTTCTTAAACAAGGCAAAATTTTCTCTCTCTCTCAAGTCCGGAGGCAGTGAATTCCACATACAAGAAGCTCAGTAAGAAAATGCTGATTGCCCAAAAGAACTTTTCCTTTACAGTATTAGACAATTTCCGCTTGTGACAGACCGCATGAGTCTATTTGTGGATTTATTTACAAATTCATTCAGCACCGGTGGAGCAATTCCATTTCAAATTTTAAAAACTAACATGACATCATAAAATTTGATTAGATTCTCCCAGTTAAAAAATATATGGTTTGCTAAAATATTACAACGATGATATCGATTTGGATTTTGTCCATGATCTTCAAAGTTTGTTTATAAACTGTTTCCAGAGGTTTAAGAGCTGTAATGCCTGCTAGCTTATAACTGGTTATACAATAGGCAATATGAGGAAGAATCGTGTCTTCATAATGAGCTCTTCTCCAGCTGATCGCTATTCAGTACTGAGTATTTTGCAATTTGAATGGAGTTTGCACTGCACAGAACACATGAGATATAAAATAAATTGCACTCAGTTAATTGCAATTACTAATACATTACAAAACTCATAGTATCTCATAAACTATACAAGTCAGCATAAAGAGCTTTTGTGCAGTTGATCAGTGTGCAATAATGAACATTTTGAAAGCTGGAAGGAGCTTGTACTGTTTATAGACACTGAGTTGCAAATACAATGGTCAACTATGGGATTTAAATCAACCTTAACCTAAAAAAATATAAACATCAATGAGAAAAGTCTTAGCACACTTCTACAATGAATTCTGGTTTGACATATGACTTGTCTTGGTAAGAGACACATCAAACACACTTTTTAAAAAACAGTTTTTTGGAATATCTCTTTAAGTATGCAAAAGTATGCAGATTTTATGTAAAAGCAGGAAACTACATGGACTTATGCACACATTGATATATGAACAGTATATGTGGTATTTACAATTGTTGAGTTACAGGTGAGGAAAAAAGGCACGGAAGAATAAGAAGTAAGCTTTCAGCAATCACACAATAGGGACTAAAAAACCTACAGGTTATTGCCAGTTGCTGCTTCCTTAGCACTACATTTAACTGGATTTTCTCATGCTCATTTTTGTTGCCAACACTGACGCTGTTTCAATGACTGCCATGGCATGTTGACATTTCAAACTAATGTGATAGAAACTGAGCAGCTTTTTCCAATTCACATGGCACACAGTCTTGTTTGCCAAATGGAACAGAGGGATCAGGAAATTGCTTTGATGTACCTGTGGCGAGCATGATCATGCTTAATGCTAATCCTACAAAGAGAACTGATGTAATGGTTACAGCAGACTTTTCATGCTTATGGTAAATCATTCATTTATGTGATACATCTGCTTGTCTTTGAAAGTCTACTAATCATGTACATGTGATAGATTACATTGATATAATGACAATGCACATTATGTTCATGCTGCATAAGAGGCCTTGTACTGTTCCTGGGGAAGTTGATTCCAGGCTCTTATTGGTATCGCTACCTTCAGTAAAGATTTCTATTTTCAGTCAATTTAATCATGAGTAGCACATGACTCTCTTGACTCAAGGTGGAACATTCTGAAATGGTTGTATTCAGCTGCTGCGTTATATAAAAATTTCCCCATCTCTAACCCTGAAAAACAAGCAGGACAGTGAAAGCGCACTCAGTGTCAGAGTATGATATTATAGCTTCAGAGTCAGCACTTTAACATTATCGAATGTAACTTTAATACATAAGCCCTTTTTCTTAACCTCACACTGAAATCAATTCCACAAGTTGATGCAGGGGTGTGTTTGTTGAAATACAGCCAGTGATGGAGCTGATGTTTGACCTTCTGTAGAAACAGTTTACAGTGGGATGTATTTACTATTTACTACTGTATTTAGTGCATGTACCATATTTTAGCGTTACACCCATCCAGCCTATAGGCTTTCTCCCTGACCCCTGACCCATAAATCTCCTCCAGTGGCATTGTGACGTGATTAATGACATCATTCGGGACATCAGTGACACAGTGAAACGAGCTCATGCTTTGAT
Organism: Lucifuga dentata; assembly: GCA_014773175.1. Taxonomy (NCBI): domain Eukaryota; kingdom Metazoa; phylum Chordata; class Actinopteri; order Ophidiiformes; family Bythitidae; genus Lucifuga; species Lucifuga dentata. The sequence continues at coordinate 158,546 of VXCM01001051.1, read as the reverse complement.
AGACAGCAGCCTCTCCACATCCATCTTATTCTCGTCTGGCCTTCAGTTGTTGGTGTGTGAGTGTTTGTGTGTGTTTATGTGTTTTTCTGGATTTTTCAAGCAAGAAGCTGCAAGCCGACACAATATCTCTCTCAGCCTTCATCATCACAGAAGTACTTTTCATCTTCTTGTGACTATAACAACATGGCTGTAGTGCATGTTGGTGTACACTGTCATATATGTGTGTGTGCATTTGTGTGTGTGTGTGTGTGTGTGTGTGTGTGTGTGTNTGAGAGAGAGAGAGAGAGAGAGAGAGAGAGATAGACAGCTCCTGATGGTGCTCCTCCTCTCCTCAGTATTCTCCTCATGGCCCCCAGTCACTTCTACTGTAAGAGAAGCTCTGCATTGCTGTCACTTGCCATTACAATATATACAGTAACATACAGGGCTTCCCTCCTCAGAGACCTTCAGATCAAACATACACACACACACACACACAAACACATATGGTCCATACAGTATGCATGCATGCATGGGTTCACACATCATACACTATGCATGCTCTCTGCATCTTCCTTGACAAATATATTTTCCTCCATCTTGCAGTTTGTTCTCTTATGCTCTTACTCAGAAAAAAAGTTCTATCTCTCCATCCTGCCTCTTAATCTCACCCTCACATATCACTTTCTGTCTATTTTACTTTCTCTGTTATCCTCCAACCAATTTGCACAGCAGTAAAATCCATCACTGGTAGATTTTTATAAATTTTTACAGTTATAATGAGATCTTGATCCATTCAACACTCATGGGACTCAAACAAGCCTCCACGATGTTAAATAAAGTATTGTGTTGGATGTATTTGAAAGATTTGCACCTCTGAAAGTAGCAGCAAGAACTTTTGTGATTTTTTTTTTTTGACAAACTATTTTTTAACACTCTTAATAAAACCTAAAAGTTCTTTGTTGTTCCATCTGTCTTGCTCACCTCTCTCCCTACCACACATAATTCCATTTTCTAACCAACCTCACTCACACATGCACACACACATATGCACACACACACACGCACACATACGTCTTTAAACCACAAACACGACAGGTCCAAACTTCCTTCCTCAGTGACATCATTGTGCTCCAGTGCCCCCAGTGGCAGCCGGCCCAGGAAGGGCGGAGGTGCTGGGTGCTGGCTCTGGGATGTCTGATTTAATTCACCCTGACAACCAAGGACCATTTGGGATCCATGTAACTACGGCAACTACCATCACAGCATTCTGGGTGGTTGGTCACCGGGGCCAGTCAGGGCCAGTGTTCCCTGCATCCATTTTTAATGGCTGGTGTACTTAGTTGCTCTTCCTGGGCCTGTCTCCCTGCAGTCCTATCTCCAAGAAGGAGAAGCCGCTGCACTTGGTGGAAAAAGCCCCCATTATATATTTATTGTGCCCAGTCTTAATTATTGAGCCAGAGGGGATGTGGGGTTTTGCTCTCCGTCTCTCCCCCCCTCCCTTTCTCTCTCACTCCTGNCCCCCCCATCCAAGCTGTGTAACTTCATATTTACATAAAGTAACCACCAGTGGAAAATATGAGTTTTTATGTCTGCTCTACTTTTAGTGGTTTGTGTTATGGAAAAATGCACAGCATGAATATTTCTTGAATATTTTTTTAAATATTCCAGCAGCCAAAGGAAATAACACATATATGATACTGTATGTAACACAACGGAGTGTCACAGCTGAAGGCAAATTTTGTTTTGTGATCCTTGCATGTTTTAGCACCTTATTTCTCAGCTCGTATTGGCATCTAGTTAAGCATTTTTATTTTGGGACACCTCACTGAACTACACTGAGTATGGATTCTATTTTCATTGAAATCGACAGCACTGTATGCGGATATAATCCAGTCTCAGCTACGTTACTTTCTAATTATGTTTATGGTTCTTGGCAAATGTGGCTTGGCAAGGATTTTTGAATATGTTAATAGTAATAAAGATGACAGTTATTTAAAAATCCATATTAGTGTTCATGTCTTTGCATTTTTCTACATGTTATTTTGTGTCATATTAATCTACTACCACTTATCCCTGCAGGCTAAAATCAATCTGGGGAAAAAAGGCTTTGTAACCCCATCCGTCTCTCTCAGCCTTTGTAACATGACATTGGAGAAGATTGATCAAGAAATTTATTTCTGTCCATTGCCTCCCCTTTGACCTTCAAGGTTTATTACCTTACAATCTGTATGCCTCATTTAAATTGTCAGATATCCTTTATCTGCATCTCTGTGGTACTTCGATTGTTTTCCACTTTGGCCAGACATGAGAAGATTTAGATTTTCCTCAGGGTGTTCTCTGATCATGCATATGAACAAAAGGAAAGGCAAGATGAGGCATTGATTTGACTTGTCCAGTCAACATGAGATCTGTTGTTGCCTCAGCATGGGCATGGAGGAACTAGGACATCTTATATTCAAATGGCTCTTCTATTTATCTGACATAAGCCAGCAGTCACTCTACTGTTCGTTGGAGAGGAAAGTAGTTCTTTCATAATAGGAAGGCCGTCTCTTGACTTGTGGTGCACCGTGGTATTCAGTGAATGCATGGAAAAGGGTTATGAACTGTTGCATAGTTCCTCCTCCTCCTCCTCCTCCTCCTCCTCCTCCTTTTCCTGTGACTTGGAAAGAACAGGATGCTCGATCAGGCTGGCTTTTTCTGGCTTTCTTTCTCTGCGAATGGATGCATTTATGCTTACAATCTAACTATAAAGGCAGGAATCTCTGTCTGTCTGTGGCGCCATTATCTGTAGAACCCAGCACTGTATGAAGTTGATAATTGGCAGGTTCATTGCTCAGAACCCAAGGACATGCAGTGTTGCGTGTGAAAGTTGTTTGGATGAGCGATTCTCTAATTGAGCTGTGTTGGTAAAAAGTAGTCTGTGTGGCAGGATACGCTCTGGGCACGGCAGCATATGCTCTGGTCCAGTGGCACGTTCTCAACCTGACCCCGTGCAGCAAACAAAGCTAGCTCACAAGGACATGCAGAACAAAATTATGGCAGGCTGCAGCACACACCATAAAGTCTGGCATGTTCCGAACAGGCACATTTTGAACAGGTACTGCACTAGTCATAGATAAAATGCAATTGATACAAGATGTACATTGTGAAAGTACAAAAACTGAAAAGTAAGTAACTGTAGAGCTGGCTTACAGAATGTTCAGTTTATATAGTATATAATAGAAGAGGATGTGGAAGATGGCTTAGAAATGGAGCATTGTGTGGATAAAAGACTCCGTTATTAAAGGGTTAGCCAGCTTCTGGGCAGTAGAAAATCCATATTTTATTTGACGTGAGAGCCGCTCAAGGCCTTTAAATTATTACCGCTGTATTCCACCTGCTTGTGGAGGTCACCCAGGCTGCTAGATCAGTATCTGTAAGTGTGTATGTGTGTGTGTACCTGTACCTGCTCACATGCTTCTTGATGTGTGTCCAGGCCCGGTAGCCCACAGTAATATGTGTAGCATGTCACAGGGCCACAGCACTCACACTGTAACCATACTGCAGGCTCATTCATCCATAGATTTATCCCTTCCTGCATCCATCCATGTACTAAAACACATTACAGAGATGACTGCCTCCGATGAGCCACTTTACCCCACAGCACTAAGGCTCCATACTGTACGCTGCTGGAGGCGGGGCATATCATAGCCACAATGCGCACAAATACAGGGCAGTTATCTATATAGTAGTACTCGAGTAGAGTTTTGAAGAATTGGTACTTTATTTGAGTATTTGTTGCATATTTTCATGTGGCTTATCTGACAGGTGTATTTACTAGTTCTTTTGCAGATTAAGATAACATTATTAAAGGATGATTATTTAATAATGTTATCTTAATCTGCAAAGTAACTAGTTAGCATGTTTAAACCCAACATATACACTCTGAGTGCATGTTATGTTACTGACAATTTCCAAAAACCGGAATTTATTTTTTGTGTATTATTAACCTGTATCACGGGTGGTGGTGTGACAAGACAGTAAATCAGGTGTTCCCTGCAGCTTTTTTCAGGCAACATCCCAGGATTGAGATAGTCTGTAGGTCCTTCATCCTGGTTTACCCTCTCTTAAGCCCATTTCCAGATTGCTCCTGCCTCCTTAACCCATCAGTGGTATTTGTTGTTTTCAGATGTCTTTTCTTTCTACTACTACTTTTTTTCTACCAGTGGAGCTTCATTGAAAACTTGGCAGTTCTTTCCTTCCTCTCTCCATTCACTTCTCTCTCTCTCCATCTTCCTTACTATTCATTTTCCTCTCCCTCTCTCTTGGCCTTTTGCCCCTCCCTTTCCTCCACTCCCCTGCATGCTGATCTCTCATCTCTCTCCCTCTTATTTCCTCCCTCTGCAGTCCTGCTACTATCTTTATGACCCTCTCACTAATGCACCGCTCAATTAGCCTTCAATGAGATTTCCACTAAAGGCAGGGTAAATAGGTAATTACATGTTGTCATCCCCCCACCTCTTGCTAATCCACTCAACTTCACTCCACTCCTTTATCTCTCTCTCTCTCTCTCTCTCTCTCTCTCTCTCTCTCTCTCTGTTTCTCTCTGTCTGTCTCTCCCTCTTGCTCCATCAATATCATGGATGGCTGCCAGAGATGGTCCAATAGAGGCCCAGCGTGGGCCTGTTAGTCACAGCTGGCTTAACCCTTCGATTGGCCATGTTCATGTTCACTCTGCTTAGTCCACCACTTTCAGCAGTTTTTCACGCTACACTTCAGCTCTCTTATTCGGGGTACTTTATCAGCAAAATGGTAAAAAATGGAACCACCCACTAGCTAAATGCTGATAAAATCCTGCCTGTTAATAAAGACAGGTCCGAGGTTCCTGTTGTGGAAACTCTGGTTACTTTAGCTAGCTAGGGATGTCAAACAGCCAGGCGAAATAAATGGTGACAAGTGGAAAGTAGTAGCGGGAGGGATTTGTATGCTTGTGTGACAGACACTCAGAGAAACACAGGCAGCGTGCCTCTGCACTCTGACGGCTATTGATGCGATCAAATTGCCTGACTCGAGCATCAAGGAAACAGTCCCGTGTTTGTGTCTGTTAAAACCAGTAAAAGAAAATGACGATTTATCAGCTTTACTGCTGCTGAGTAAACTGATGCAAACACATTGTCTTTTGGTTGTCCTCAGCTGTTACATCAACAGTAACAATGTTTACTGTGATATAAATGTCTATCCATCGAGGCAGGCTCAGAAATTTTGCTGTTGTCAAGGTCTGCCCATTATTCAGCAGTGCCATAACAAGGTAGATTTTCATCTTTCATGTTTAAAGGCTAGACTAGACAGGGGCAGCTGAAAATAGGCTTCTTTTTGGATGGACCAACTAAAAACATTTATTTATACCTCAAGGAAATACACTGAGTTTATTAGGCACTCCTTTCTAGCAGTATGTTGCACCTCTTTTGGCTTTCAGGATATCACGAATTTGTCTGGGCATCGATTATACAAGATGCAGGATGTGTTGTTGCATTATTCAGTTGCTGCAAATTGCAAGCTTGCCTCATCCTGCTGTGAACAGCCCTTTCCACCTTAAATCAAAAATTGGTTGGATTGAGATCTGGGGACCACGCAGGCCACTGATGCAATGAAAACAGACTGTCATGTTCCTGGAATCATTCAGTGATGATATGTGCTTTGTGACATGGCCCATCTGGAAATGTCCATCTGAGCGTGGATAAACTGTTGCCTTGAAGGGATAAACATGGCCAGCAATGATTTTCATATTGCGGTGGGGCATTCAGTCATTCATTACTGGCTATCAGGAGCCCTAATGTGTGCCAGGAAACATTCGCCACACCATCCTACTTCTGCTGCCAACCTGTGCTCCTGATACCAAAGAGCCAAGGCTACATGGTCTGCTTGAGTCAATTCTGATCCTTCCGTCAGCATGATGCCAAAGGAAACTGTAATCTTCAGACCAGACAACTTGTTTCCACACTTAAGTGGTCAAGTTGTGGTGCCTCTGTGCCCACTGAAAATGCACTTTTTAAAGGACCATACCAGTGGTTTTGTATGTTTGAATCCAATAAATACTACCTGCATACGCGTTATATTACTGCCAACCATTTTCCAAAAAATACTACTGGAGCAGTGAATTTTCAAATAGTTCTTTCCTGCCTTCCAGGCAGCAATTATTCCAGTACGCTATAAAAATCAACTTTTACAAACTTGAAACATGCATGAGATAGGTAATCCATCACAGCGAACAACATGCTGTTTTCATTTTTTGTCAGTTACTTAATTTAACTGATCCAACACATAACTGCACGGAAGAAAATGTGTCTCAAACAGCAAATATAGTCCAGCAAAAAATTGTTTTTACCAGATAAATTAAAACGACAATGCCTTTTGTGTTTGCAGGCAAACCATTGAATTTTTAGAGTAGGCATATCACCTAAACAAATAGTTTTGAAAGATTAAGGGATTTGACACAAAATTAAAATATGGTTTTATAGTCTGAAAAATGGTTGGCAGCAATGTATCGGTAATGGACTTTGGCTGGGGTACAAAATTTATGGCATTTCGTATTTACTAGAAAGTAAATTCAACACCTCAAAAATGGGATACGTTGATTGACATTCTAGTCCCATGTTTTTCAGAGGGAAGGCCAGTACTGGCACGACTTCAGTTTGTCTGGGCCTTTGCAGATAGGAAGAAAGAATGAAACAAAGAGCAAGGAAAGAGGTAGGCTGGGAGCCAAGAAGAAGCCAGAGATGAAGGGAATGAATAAGAAACAAAAGAAGAAGAAGAAGAAGAAGAAGAAGAAGACGGAAAAGAAGCAGACAGAAAAGAAGCAGAGGAAGTGATGAGACAGACTAAATCCTCATCTCAATCAATCACATTTTCTCTTTTTCTTTTCTCAGTTTGTCTTATTGATTTTTTTGTGCCAGTGTCCTGAAAGCTAGCTCTGCGTTTTTGGAGGTGCATCACCCAGAAAAAAACTACTATTTGATCATTTATTCTTACAGCTATATGTTGGAATCTAAGCGTCTTAACCAGCAACTGGTGTAGCAACTCTATTGTCTTAGGAATTCTATCTGCAGCTGTTTTAGAATTACCCATTAAATTGACAGGGGAATGTAGCTAGCAGGAAGTAGCAGGATGTTGTTATATTGCAAAAAATAAGTGGACCAGAGGAAGAAGAATTTTTGAATTTTTACTGGAGTGTGGAGGGAGTTTTCCCAACAACTGGAGTGGAACCAGAGCATTCTTGAAGGAAACCAGACTGGTTGATTGGTGGTAAATGGTGTCAGTATTTGTGCCTGTGTCATTATTAGATGTCTAAGAGCTGGATTAAGGCAAAAAATAATAGAGAAAAATAATTGAGAAAAATAATACAGCTTACATGGAGCTATTTCTGAACAGGATTTTTTTGGTGGAAAAAAAGAGAATGATTTCCACTCGTATACTTGCCACATGGATACGGTAGGAATAATTAGTTGAAAAACCCATAATGACGATTTTGAAGAACAGCTTCATCCCATTATGTTACAGTGGCATTACATTTACCCAAAATATAATTAATAAATAGGAAATTCAGTTAAGTGTATATATTCCATGAGCCTCTTTTCACCCATACAATAACATATTCTGACTCCTTTTTGCAAAGGTTAAAGAGGAGGCGCACTAATGGAAGATTCTCTCTCTCTCTCTCTTTCTCTCTCTCTCTCTCTCTCTCTCTCTCTCTCTCTCTCTCTCTCTCTCACACATACATAAAGTACAGACATTATGTTCAAGGAAAGTGAGTCATGCAATGTTTAGCCCGTTAAATCTAAGCTATGGTGTGAAGTCATCAATGCTGTCCCCACAGACACTGACACTGCTTTTAAAGATCTTTTCTCTTTAGAATATGCTCAGGGGTTACTTCTGCAGTCATTTTCAGCCTGTTAGCGTGTGGCAAGGGAGATGACAGATCACTGGTAATCACCATGGATATGAGTGTATGTGTACACAGTACTCAGTGATCATATACATCAAACAAATGCCCCCTTCAAGGCATTTCAACTTTGTTTTGTTTGTGACAGTATAAAAGATCTTATTTCCATACATTCTATCTTTCAGCTACAAGTGTGTGTCTGTGCAGATTTTCTCAAGTGTATGTCTCTGTAGTACCAAAGAAGTAAGAGATGACATGGTAATGAAGATCATCTAAACTAAGACTGAGCCAAGACCAGAAGAATATGACTCAGGCTACTCATATTGCATATGACGACATATATAAATATATATATATATACACAGTATAAATGTGTGTGTGTGGGTTTCCTGCGGGTGCTTTGGTTTCCTCTTACAGTCTACCAACAGGCAGGTTAAACCTAGGTTCATACTATGGAATTCTCAGCTCTTTGGATATTTCCCACAAAAGCCTTAGATCAGAGGAAAATCAGTGTTCGCTCCCGTGAACGATGATCACTATGTGTGAACTATTCAAAAGCACAATCTGAGAGACGCTTGGATGCATTAGCAACACCCAAGAGACATCTTGCAAGCTAAATATCTGGACTAGTCAGGGAGTCTCCAAAGCTTGTAGCATAAAATATGTCGGTCCAGCAGTGATGAGCCATCATTGCAGGCAGTCGGGAACACCTGCATCAAAATGTCAGCAAGCATGGCTAGGAGAAAGGCTCTGTCATTTCCTGTGTGGCTTTGTGTGCATTGTCTGGGCTAAACTTGTGTTTTCGGGACCAGATTCATGAGCAAAATGGGGTCTTGTGATCCCCCCTATCGCTGATCAGTCAGTGACTTCAAGATACCAATACCAGTTATGAGACAGAAAGTCGTGTATTGTGAACAGATCTACGGACTTTGAAGGTCATGTCATGTGCACACAACCTCACGGGAAATGGAAATGCTGAAATGCTCATATAGGTATGAATGAGTTTATTCTGTTCTAATATGCTTTTGACCTGTCCAGGGTATACCCTACGGGGTGGGATATGCTCCATCATCCCACAGCCTAGCACAGGACAAGTGGGTATAGCAAATGGATGGATGGATGGATGGATGGATGGATGGATGGATGGATGGATGGATTGACTACTCAGCACAGATACATTCTTACAAAAAGCTTTGTACTCGACTGATTTAGGAAAGAATCTTATTACGTACGTTCAATTCAAGCATGAGTAAAACTGAGGCCTAATTCAACATGTGGCCTTGAGGCTTAGATTGAATAATAACCTTAATGGAAAAGTGGTGAATACTGTTGTTCCCTTAAGCTTCTCTTGTTTTTTGTTTAGCACTTATGATGCCTCAAATTATCTCTACATTGACGTTTCCGTCAGTCTGCCACTTTCAACGAGGCAAATAGAATCAATTAATTAAATATGTCTAATTGTATTTGGTGGCCCGGCTTTGGGAATATCAAATCAAATTAAGATACACAGTGTTCTTCTTCATGGCACACGGTTTGCCTTAAGCTCCACTTTTTATGCATCTGTCTTTTGTCTTTGTCTCTATCTTTCTCAAAATCCTTTCCAACTGTACTGTACCGTCTCTTTTTAGTCTGTCCCTCACCTCATCACCCACACACATTTTCTTTTTCTTTCTTTCCATTTTTGAAGCATTTTTCTCTCTCTTTCAATTTTCTTCATTTTTGCTTACAACTTTCCACCCAATTTCTCAATAAATGGTCCTCTTGCATTCTTTGCAAGTGATAGTGTAATAATTATTGGATAATGTCATAACTGATAATATATAAGCAGAACATAAAATGGTAATATAATAACACTCAGATTTTGTAATAACAAATTGATGTTGATGACATTTTCCTGAGTGGGTGACACTTTTTTTTTTAAAGTAATTTACTTACATTTTGACAATTTAGCCCATTATCCATATTACATTATCAGCTATTCTACTCTGTCTTGGCTTGCTCTGACTTTTGAACCCTTTTCTGTCCTTCATCCTTTTTGAGACAGTCTTCACTGCCTCTTTCAGCTTGGGGGCGGGGTTACACATGGGAGAAGAGTAGCACATGCTACCTCAAACCGAACCCACTCAAGATGTAACCTCGCCTTGCGGACAGTGTGTCCATGTGTTACTCCATTCTCAAGTATAACCCCACGCCAGGATACAATACACAACTAAGGGTAGTTGTCCTTTTTCTCTTCTTCCTGTTCACCTTCCTCCTCTTTCACCAGGACCATACTGGTGATCTTGCAAGTTTGAGCCCAATTTATACAACCCGTAGATATGATATATGACTGACAGTTTCAAAAACAAAAAACTGTATTTTAGTTTTCCTGTTATTTTCTCAAATCCCTTAATCCTTCAAAATCAAATGTTAAGGTGACCTTAAAATTCAATGCTTTGCCTTCTAACACATATGCACGATTTTAGAAGGCACGGTCGTTTTAATTTCTCGGTAAAAGCCGTCTTCTCCAGGGATTATATTTCCTGGCAGAGACATACTGTACATCGTCTTCTGTGCAGCTCTGTGTTCGATTGGTTAAATAAAGTTACATAAACTAAAACAAAAAAAACAGACAAAAACCTAATAGATATTGTCTTTGCTGTGATGGATTACATATGTCAAGCATATTTAAAGTCTCTACAAGTTGATTTGAATAGCATTCTGGAATGAACTGAAGTCAATGGCAGTCTGAAATGTAGAAATAAAAATCTACAATTTATCACTAAAGTAGTATATTTTGGGAAATGGTTGTCAGTAACGTAATGTATATGTGGATTGTATATATTGGGCTCAAGCATCTTCCTGTAATATTCTGCAAGAAATACAAACCAGCCTTTGAGTCTTTCAGTCCGTCTTTGTTCTGTCAGAAGCTATCCCAGAGATAACTGTGACTGGGCGCTGCAGGCCCTCACACACACACACACACACACACACACACACACACACAGCCAGTGTATAATTGAGAGTGACTAAAGTAAGTGAAAAGCTTACAGCTCGATTGATCCACAGAAGCTCAGGCACTGGGAGGAGGCTCTCTCTTAGGCCGGCGGTAATACTAGCAACAACAGCCACCCAGATTACATTCTGGTGACTGCCGTGGTGTGTGTGTGTGTGTGTGTGTGTGGCTCAGGTTATCTGCTTTTTGTCTTTTTTTTTTCCATGCTCCTACTTCTCTGTTTCTTAGCTCTGTTTACCACTCTACTTTCATCTCTCTCTCTCCCTCTCTCTCTCTCCGTTATCTTGGCTCTTTAATTAACGTGACATGCTGTGAAGTGAGATACTAAATAATGCAGGCTTTTCCAGTGACACTGAATTGGTCAAAGTGATTAGTGGCCACCCAAAACACATGCACGTGCACGTGCACACCAAAACAGATGCCTTTCTTTATCAGTGCTCTATGACATTAAAATGTTTACAATCTATTATCCATGTTCATTTCACAGAAATTTTTCATGCTCAGTTATACAAGTATTTATAACATCCTCTATGTTTCACTCTGCTCCATCAGTAAACATAGGACTCGAACCTGCTGTCACTCCCAAGTTAATTGACTTGACTGAAGTCTTTTATTACAGGACTTAAGACGGCGTATTAGGGCCATATGAAGAAAAAAAAACGAGGGGGCATTATTTCGAGTTTTTAAACACACAAATTTGCAAGTTTAAAAACTCATAAAAAAGTCTGTATGCTGTCCGTATTCTGTAGGTTTTAAAAGTCTGTGTGCTTATGATAATTTGATGATCTGTATGTGTATGATAATTCAATGATTTTGCGCTAAAAGCACAATTTGCTTTATTGCTAAATCCGATGGAAAAGTATAATTTAATAAGGTCATGTACTGCAGGCATAGACATAACGTAATTTGCCAGTTTTAAAAGTCAGTATGCTTATAATAATGCACGATTTTACACTAAAAGGACAAGTATTTCCTTATCATTAAATCCAATGGAAAAGTAGTCACAACGTGAGGCGGTTAATTCCGATTCCCGATTTCTCCTTATTTTTCTGAGTTTTAAAAACTCCAAATTTAATAAGGTATAATTTAATAAGGTTGTTACTGCAGGCATGGCCTCAACGTATGGCGGTGATTCCCCTTATTATTTTTCTGAGTTTAAAAACCGGCAAATTTGTGAGTTTAAAAGGTGGCAACTTTGCTATCCCTTATTAAATTATGCTTTTCCATCAGATTTAGCAATAAAAAAATACTTGTGCTTTTAGCGCAAAATCATCAAATTATCATATGCATACGGATCATTAAATTATCAAGCATACAGACTTTTAAAACATACGGCATACGGACAAGCATACAGACTTTTAAAACATACGGCATACGGACAAGCATACAGACTTTTTTTTGAGTTTTTAAGCTGGCAAATTTGCATGTTTTTAAACTCGCAAATTTGCGAGTTTAAAAACTCAAAATAATGCCCCCTCATTTTTTTTCTTCATATGGCCCGAATACGCCGTCGTAAGGACTAGTCAACTACAGTAAATATAACTAAGCAATATTTTCATTTGCTGTTAGATAATGTTTACGTCAGTAATGTTAGTAAACACAACAGTAAAGCTGGCGCATGTGTTTAAGTAGGATCCAAAAAACAACATGTTTACATTTAGCTCAAACATTTAAAAAAAAAATGGACATTAACTAAATAACACAATAAATGAGAATCAAAAAATGAAAATAAAAATGAAAATATGAGCTAAAAAGTAATTAAATTAAGATATAAATACAGAAAAATGTGATCTTTTATGTTTTCCTTTGTATGTTATTCTGTTGTTGAAATTTAGGTAGATGAGAATTAAAGTTTAAGGTTAGGGTTAGGGTTAGCCCTAACCCTAACCCTAAATATAAAGTAAGTTTAAACTAGAAATTTCCATAACATATAATAAAATAATAAATATTTAAAAAAATAAGCTAAAACAGTCATTAACATGCAATTGATATCTCAGATACAAAACTAAGATAAGAAAACTATTCTGAAATCAATAATGAATCTAAGTTTGTGCCTTTTCAAAGAGCAGAATTCCTTTATCCAGCCATGTAAATCACAGCGAGAGGACTCCATTTGTGTAGGGAGAGATCTAAGTTATCCCACAGCAATTGTTTCAAACCAAACCAAGTGGAAAATCCTGAGCGGGTTTAATTGTTTGCTGCCTTGGCTGCAGCGATGCAAAGAGCTCCGGATCCCAGCATCCCCTCTAGCACACCCCCACCCTATTCTCCCACCCTTGTGTTTTTTTAATCAGATAGCTTGTTCAGGAGTGGAAAAGATTAAGACTAATGCGACTGCTGCTGATGACGACGACGGCGATGCTGAGGATGATGATGATGATGATAACTCCAAGTCCAGTTTTGGAACACCCAGAGCCATGCATAAACATTTCATGCATCTCTCTGGACACACAGACAGAATAGGCACATTTAAATTAAAGTAGTTCAGCAGTATAAGACAGTTTAAATATTCATGCACATACAGAGGCATAAACATATGCTTGAAGTAGCCCATAGGCATGCATATGTACAGTATAGAGATATACATTCATTCAAGCATGCACACCACACATATGACCACCAACTCTGCTCACTTTCTGTCCCTTGCTTAACACTGTCGGTCGTCTCTGGACAGCAGCAGAGATGTGCCATGTCGTGTTGTGTCACGTGTTTGAGCCGTGAGATTTCTGACACACAGACGCCTGGCTCTGCTAATACCAAGCATTCACACCAAGCACTGAGAGAAAAAGAGAGAGAGAGAGAGAGCACAAAAGTACAAAGCAAACATATCAGAAATGGGGATGGAGAGGAGGGAGGAGGGTTGGGAGAGAGACAGCAGTATAAGACAGTTTGAAAGATGCATTCAGACGGAAGGGAAAGAGGGGTCAAAGAGGAAGGGAAGGAATGAAGGAAGAAATATTTGGAATAGAAAATCTTATTTTGCAAACCAGGTAGCTCAAGGCTGAGCTCAATAGGTGTGTGGAAGGGACAGAGGCTCTTCCCACTTTAACCTCCCTATCATTCATTTCTCCCTCTCTCCATCCTTTCACCTCTCCTTCTTCTAACAATTCATTCCCTCATTTTTTATCTCCATTAATCAGAAATCAAATTTTGATTTATTTATAATATTTGGGAGATGTCAAGCACTGAAGTGGAGTCTAACATTTTGCTTGTATAAGAGGTTAAACTAAAGCCGAGCATTGCAGCATTTGTTCTTGAAAAGCAGTGCATAAGCATTAATGCTTAATGTTTGCCATAAGTTGATATTCACATGCTAATTTTTGAGCTCTCACATATTTGCATGCACACGCACATACATGTGCATAGAGACGTGCACACACACACACCTCTGGCAATGAGTGTATGGTCCTGATGAAACAAGATGGGGAGGGGCAGCTTCATCACTGGAGTGTAAGGCCTAAAGCGAATGCACACACTTTAAATTTGTTTGTGTGTGTGTGTGTGTGTGTGTGTGTGTGTGTGTGTGTGAGTGAGTGAGTGAGAGAGAGAGAGAGAGAGAGAGATTGAAGTCATTAGAATTGTCCCAAAACCCAATTTTAAGATTGTGATATTCCCTCTGTGATATCTCCCTTTCTCTCTCTCTCTCTCTCTCTCTCTCTCTCTCTCTCTCTATCTATCTCTCTCCGCAGGTTGTGAGGGTCTGTTTCTATCTTTCTATTGTACAGTGAGGCAGTGAGCTCACGGTGAATACAGCATGCATGTGTCGACCTATCCCATGATGCATTCTGCCAGTCCAGGCCTGCTCCTCCTCAGCTTCCTCTTCCTCGCTGATGCCGACAGTAAGACCTTTTCACATGCATGTATATGCTGGATGCAGACATGTACACTTCATCTACACAGAAACACACACACACACACACACACCTACACATAAGGTTGGAATGACCTGCTTTTTTGTTACACACTAGTCCATTCTTGATCACAACATAATGTTTCTGTGTGTGCGTGTGTGCATGTGTTTGTGCGTGTGTGCGCTGTGTGTGACAGAGAGAGAGAGAGATTATGGGTTAGGTTTGTTTGAAACAGGGCCAGCTGTTTTTGTCCATCCCAGTATTACTTGGCATGGAAAGATAATTTCCCCCACTGCTTGTGTGTGTGTGTGTGTGTGTGTGTGTGTNGTGTGTGTGTGTGTGTCTGTGTGTGTCTGTGTGTGTGTGTGTGTGATATCCTTGATTATGGCTATCACAGCCGCATGTATTTTTGGGTTTGGCCACATGCAGACCAAGATTGAACTTGATTTAACTATACATACCCTTGTGCACAAAGTTGCTACATGAGCAGCGTTGCTCATATTCTTGTTTATATCCATACTTTATATCCATCTTGAGGGTTAAATACTTTTTCAAAAGCAGGCATGGTGAGGGCCGAAACATAAATTATCCATGGTTGGCAACAGAACATATTCAAATTTCCTCATGCTTCACTTTAGAGGGTAAACAAAATTGACAACAATCAAGGAGATTGGCATTTTATGTTACGAATGCAAAAAAACAACATAGATGTTGCATGAGGCTATTACACAAATCCATGCTAAATTAGCTTGTAGCACTGTAGCTGCGCTGCTGATGTCCCAAAAGTTGACATTGCTGTCTCCACGATTTTTGTAGGTATTACACATTTGTGAATGTGTAGCATTAATTCTGGAGGATGTACACAACCAACTCTTCTATCAAACGCAGGAAATGCATCATGCAAGCAAGCAGCCAAAAGTGGAGAAACTGAGAATGAAGTCAATCATGAATTTGTACTCACCATGCAGCTGTATTAACTTCTAGGAGTTATGCTAGCAAACACAGTTACAGTAATCTGTATATGTGTCTAATATAGTTGTCTTCTGCAGAAAAAGAAAAAGCTCATTCCATATGTATAAATTATGGCTGGGAAAATTAACAAATTAATTTTCGTGATTAATGTGGACTGTTAAATGCATTTAAAGAATTAACCTATCTGCTTTTTCACTTCCTGAGGCTATACTAATGTTTTGGTTTTTCTTGCACTTCCTGTGACTAACGTTATACTGTATGCTCACACTAATTGTGGAAGGAAAAAGATCAGACTTTTAGATGTAAAATTCCATATTAAAAAGTTAGCGGATGAATCTTGTTGAGCCTCTTGTGTTCAGATGGAAGGGAAAGAGCGGTCAAAGACACAAATTCAGTCGCTCAGCAGCGTGTCGTTTTAACCGAGATGTGGCTTTATTCATCAAAAACACAGAAACAAGAAGAACTTCACAGCCTTTTAAACTTACTTTTGCTTTACTGTGCTGCATTGCTCTTCATGGCTACACTAATACATTCAAGCTAACATTAACTAACTCGGCACAAACAGGATTCAGTCTTTTCAGAATACGACAAACTTCCTCTTGAACAAAGTCATATTTTCAGAATAAGATGATTTTCCTTACATCAAGAACATTTCAACCTTGACCAGTTACCACCTTGTGGCTGAAGCCAAATAACATGCAGACATCTTTTAATAAACCATGGTAGTTTGTTCTCTGAACTTAATGAAAGTTAGCCCAAAAGAAAGCATATCACATGAATCCATTACAAAATAAATTTACTCCTTTATGATAAAATAAATCAAATCAATTCAGTTGTGGGGCCTCTTGTTTCTGTGACAAGCTAAAGAAACGGTTCAATAAAGCATCTAAAACAGGGATTTTAAACAGGGAATTAATGCACATTAATTTGGTGATTCGATGTATAATGATTACAAGTTTACAAGTGTCTGCGATTAATCTCGTTTAATCTCGATTAATCTCAGAAATCTCTGATTAATTAGTTTTTTGTTTATTTTAAATCAATTCAGAGCCCTAGTATAAATATCTATAAATAGTCAAAAGAATAATTTTGAAAGAGATAAAATACTTGTATTACTATTACTATTACTATTACTGTATGTCTATTGGTCTATTTTTCTGAGAGAAAAATGCAGCAAAGCACCAAGCTAGAAGTTGTGTGATGCTGAGTATATATCATCTCCACCTTATAGACAAATCTGTAACACACACACATACACACACACAAATGTGTGTGCACACAAGGATAGGCTGAGGCAGCTGTGTCCGTCCTGCAGTGTTTTGAAAGTACACAGTCACACCAAGCACAGTAAAAGCACACATCCACAAACCACTCTTGTTTTCCTTTCAGCCTCCTGCCCTCCTCTCCCCTGGGTAAGTTTCAGGGTTGCCCAGTAAAAGGCCCAGTCATTCATCAAAATGACGATGCTCCCAGACCTCCTCTATAAGAGTGAGGGGAGGAGCACAGACACCGTGAGGGTGGAAAGGATTCGTGCTTTGTCTCCTCTGTCTGTTTCCCTGTGCCCTCTTTTCATTCACTGTGACTTTCTCCATTGCCTTGCTGTTCCTCTGCCCATTTTATGCACATCTACTGTATATAATCTGGTGAGAAGGGGGAGATGTGATCTTTAGGGGATTAGAGGAAGAAAAGACTGTTTTTTTCTTCTCCTTTTAGCTCCTTGTGTATGATGTGCAATTCCTCCTTCAATGTCAGCAGTGGGGACTGAGAGATTTGAATGTTCAAACAGAACCTGCTGGCATGAACATCTTTGGTGCTTGTCACAAATATATTGTACATCTTGAAAAGTGTTAAACACACTCTGAAAATTGCTCTCATTTATGCTTATCTGCAGCAAAACCGAATGCCAAATTAGTACATAACAGATTTTCAACATACTGTATTAGGGTTTCAGCATCATTTTTTTCTTCGATTTTGGAAACACCATGAAAACACACATACAGTACCTAACACACTCGTATACATACTAATGGACAGGGGGTTTTAAGAAAAATTGCAAAGGAACAGAGTTGTCCCATGTGCAAAGTTGGAAACCATGCATGACACGGCACCATATGTGCAAGCACTACTGTAACAATGCACTAAGCTTTGCGTGTGTGAATGTTTGAAAATCAGTGTTTCCATAGTCACAGTTCTCTAAATCTCTTTTCTTCCCCTCTCTCTCTCTCTCTCTCTCTCTCTCTTTCACGCCATTTTTGTTTCTCAGTGTGTCTGTGTGCGCGTGCATGCTCATGACATCTATCTGGCGGCTTAAGAATGAGAAACTGCTTCTATCTGCGTGTCATTCACAGTGACATGAAACCATGCAACAACTGGGTTCTTTCCACTGACTTTCATTTGCCCCAAAACCAACAAGCTGTCATTTTTCCCATTTCAACTTGGATGAAATAATAAAAATTCCTGCTGAAATACAACAGAACACAACAAAACGGCTCAGCTTTTCAGAGGCTTCAGTAGGAAAAATCATTGCTTTGCAACCAAGTTTGATACAAGGCGAGAGTGGTTTAGAATTCTGCCTAGGGAGACTTTTTACCTTCCATTGACATCATGTCATTTGTATTTTCTAAAAGCTGCCTATTTCCTATTTCCCAGAACTCTATATACAGAAATACAGGAACTTCAATAAGAAACTGAACTATTTTTTCTCAGTTACTGAAAATCTGACCTTTTCATACACAAGATATTGTGTCTGAGTACAACATTGGAATCGCAGATTCCAATGTTGTAGCTCATGTGATGACTGATTGACCTGTCTGCATTCTAACGTATTGTGGGCATTCGCATGACCTTGAGGTATGAGGGGTTGACTGGAATCTGAAAGGTGGTTGGGTCAGTCGCCCACAATAACAGCACTACGACTTTTTCTTACTGTCAGCACCCTTGAGCAAGGCACCCAACACCAGCTGCTTTGACAAGAGTCTTTTTAGTTTACTTTAAAGGACCATACTATCCATTTTGCATGTTTGAGCCTAATATATTCAATTTTCATACATGTTACGTTACTGACAATCATTTACCGAAGCATAAAACCATATTTCAGCTTTCCTGATATTTTGCAAAATCTCTTAATCTTTCAAAATCAAATATTCAAGCAATACGCTCACCTTAAAAATCGATGTTTCACCTGCTAATAGTTATGCAGCCTTATGAAGTCACGGTCGTTTAAATTTTTGGATAAACGCAGGTCTTTTTTTGGGACTATATTCCCCGATGGAGACATACAGTCACTTCGCACTTTTTATTGCTCTTAAATGCTAAAATTACATAACTTATAAAAAAAAAAAAAAAAAAANAAAAAAAAAAAAAAAAAAAAACCTGAATACACGTGTTGTTTGCAATAATGGATTAACTATAATGAGAATGTTTCAAGTATCAACAAGTTGATTTTAGAATGAATTTCAGAATTTTAGATTTTAGAATTTCTGGAATGAAGTGAAACCAATGGCGGTCTGGAAGGTAGGAAAAAAATGTTTTCACTCACCGTTCCAGTACTATGCTTTGGGAAATGATTGTCAGTAACGTTATGTGTATGAAAGTTGAATAAATTAGGCTCAGATGTGCAAAATGGGTGCTATGGTCCTTTAAGTTTTCCATTCAGTTTTTCTCTCAGGCACACGTTCAATGTCTGATGTGCCTTTAATGATCAACTAGTGCAGTGTGCATTGAAAACATGCTTGTTCGGACAGGGCTGGACTTTATGGTGTGTGCCGCAGCCTGCCATAAGAGCGGAGCATATATGCTGCCGCGCCCGGAGCGTATCCTGCCGCGCGGACTACTTCTTACCAGCACATCTCAATTTGAGAACCACTCATCCAAACAACTTCACATGCAACACTGCACATCCTTGGGTCCTGAGCAATAAACCTGCCAAATATCAACTTCATACAGTGCCGGGTTNAACACTGCACATCCTTGGGTCCTGAGCAATAAACCTGCCAAATATCAACTTCATACAGTGCCGGGTTCTAAAGATATTCGTGCCACAGACAGACAGATGGACAGAGATTTCTGGCTTTATAGTTAAGAGTTAGATGTATCCATGAAGCATGTACTCCTTAGAGCTTAGCCTTTGTTCAAAACATACCGAAGCCATATTTTTAATATTTTAATAATTGGTGCCTCTTAAGTGAGGTGAAAGCCCCTGACTACAAANCCATATTTTTAATATTTTAATAATTGGTGCCTCTTAAGTGAGGTGAAAGCCCCTGACTACAAAAACTAGATTAACATGAGGGAATTCATCAGTAGATAAGTAAGGGTTTTAATTAAAAAAAAAACAAAACAATAAGGAACAAAGACTGTTAGTATTGAATGACCAATGCACACAGGACAACCCTTTATTGTACAATGTGCAGTCGGCTCTCCACTAAACTTTTTTGCACACTAAGCAGCAGAGAGAGAGAGAGAGAGGGGGGTCCTGCACAGTCCATATCTTTAGTCATTTTTGTCTCTCATACTGTCGTGTCTCTCCATCTGTCCCGAGACAGAGAGACACAGGCAGTTCATTTCATTCAATTCATTTCATTACAGTCAAAGCTGGCCAGCCAGCTTAGGCTAATGAAATGAATTGAATTCACCCTGAAATGTTTCTTGGACCCGAGTGCGTTTACCCAACGTGAACATGTTAACCTGAGCAAAACAGAGAGACGTCTGCTGCAGCTACAGAACCGCTTCTACCTGCAGCAGCACAAACAGGCAGTCCTGACTGCATGTTTTCAAGCACCAGGAAATAACTGGTGAAATGAAGGAGCCACTGTGACTTTCGGAGCGCATAGACAAATACGCAAGTGTGCGTGTGTGTGCATGTGCTACTATTGCACTTATAAACAGGAAAGCAAAAAATAAAGAAATATGCAAAAAGCAAGAAATTTCCTTTGTAAAGCTGGATCACCTAAGTCTAGCAATATTAGACAAAAAGTGCAGTAGGCCTACCTGTTCCCGCAGCCTGCCATTAATGCCCATGTAGCACAGCATATGCCAGTATGCCTGGAGTGTATCCTGCTGTGCGCAGACTACTTTTTACTGGCACAGCGGAATTCGAGAACCGCTCACCCAAACAATTTTACACGCGACACTGTACGTCCTTGGGCACTGAGCAATAAACCTGCCGAATTTCAACTTCATACAATGCCAGGTTCTGGAGATATTAGTGCCACATACAGACAGAGTACCTGTAATTGTAATAAGGTGTGTTTCTCCATAACACATGGCGAATACGCGTGAATTCATTTTCTAATTTAGATTTAAATTTTCATATTGTTCTAGCTAATTTTTGGCTAAAAAAATGTTTGTGATATTTGATTAAACTATAGTGAATGGTGTGTGGTGTGTGTGGCTACATGACATATACAGCATTTACCCTGTGTCAGACCTCATGTGCACACTAAGCAGCTTAAAGTATAGCTTGTGTGGCATTTTTGATGGATTTGATACACTGAATAAAATACAAGAGCTTTATTAAGTCAGGTGAAAGGTGACACCATTAAAAGGACACAAGACAGAGAACCCGCAATATTGCAATTAAAGATATGTGCAGAATATGTGTGTATTTGCATGTGTTTTCCTGTGTGTATGTTTTGTATTTGATTGTGTATTTCATAAATACACATAAGAACATGTATAGAGCTTAGTTAGGTTAGAGGAGAGATTACACTGTGATAAGTATCTCGTTTTGTGCAAGCGCCACAGCTCCTTGTTGCTGATGGATGAGGTGAAGTCAAGATTCATTGAAATGAGATGAAGCAGCAGGGTCACAAAGTTCAAAGGTTACTGCTCAAGGGATTAGTGTAGGGTGTGAAACTGAACCAAGCAGAGTTATTTTCTTAGATGGATTCTGGTTCTTTTCTGTGATTGATTGGTATTGCCTAACACAGTGACAGTTCAAAGAAAAGGCAAAATCCTGGGTGACATTACCACAAAATGTCAAAATGTTAACATCTGCTTCTGGCTGGTTAGAACACAATGGAATCAGTGGGTGATTTCTGCTGTGTGGGTAGAGATGGTTAAATGGCCCACAGGCCACCAGTGTAACACACAGACTATATATAAAGCATGTAATAAAATAAATGATCTAATACTGGTATGAAAAAATAAAATTAAAAAAAGAGAAAAGAAAAAACAACTGGTTAATACTTTAAAGACAATTCCATGATTTATATCTAAAATCTAAAAGTAACTACAGCAATTAATGTAGTACTGTAAAAAAGTACCATATTCCCTTCTGAAACGCAAAGGAGGAGTATAATGTTGCACAAAATGTAAACTGAATGCAAAATGAAACCCAAAAAGTTTACATAATTACAGCTTAGATTGTTGATCAGATCCCTTCACTGGGAGCAGGTTGTACATTTAGACAGTGTTTGTTTAAAATATTTGAAAATGTCATGTAATAAATCACTGTAGAACAAACTACAATGTTAAAATAAATTAGGAAATGCAAGAAATGAACAAAAATTTAATTTCCTTATTTTAATTAGCATGCCACTTATCAACTAATTTCAATCATTATCTAAATAATTCACAGTATATTTTCTGCAATAATTAATTGTATTGTGTTAAAATTATCTACACATCCCTACTAATGATGTGCCAGCTCATGTTCAACGAAAATAAATGACATTAAACCTAAAAAAACAGGCTAATTTAAATGCTTCAATATGTTTTTTGATCAACTCCAGAGCAAGTAAGTCTCCATGGAATGCAAGAGAAATGGGTCACACTATAAACGTTTTCAGAAGTAGTGTACATACAAATTTAAAATGCTAATCATAAGTATCTGCTCATGTCATAATTCCTGTTACTAGGGGAAACCCTACTGTTAATATTATGGGTAGAAGGCACACAAATATCACTACAATCCAATGATGGAAGAATTATTGTTTTCTCATACTCAGAATTAAAAATAACACCTTACCACATGTATTAGCGGTAAGGTGTACTCAAGTATCAAAATTAGAAGTACTCATTATGAAGAATGTTCGGGCTGAATGGTCACATTAAGACACAGTGAATGCATGGAAACCTGAAATTTTCAGGCCAAATGAATCTTTATGGCTATTTGAAGGCTTTCATACTCTACAGATTTTTAAAATTTATTAATAACTAAAAACTATTGTGTCATTGGACTATTACAGTGCTGCCGACATTTGCAGACACAAGATATTTACCTCATAACTGCCTTTATTTTGCATTGAATATAAAATTTTAATCTGCAAAGTAACTAAATTCAGTAGTAAAGGGGAGTCCAATGATTATAGACATCAGATTCAGTCATGGGGAGCAGTATTCAGCATTTGAAAATAAATTTTTTTAAGCCTTATTTAGCTCTACAGGGCGATGTGCAAAGTCAGCAAAACCAACTTTAAAGGGCTACTTCCCATTGGTGCTGAAAAGTAAAGTACAAGTACCTCAAAATTTGTAAATATGTTAAGGTACTTGAGTAAATGTCCTCAGTTGCTTCCCACCTCTGTTGGAATCAGTAGAGTCAAGCTCAACTCAGTTGAATCGTTCAGTGAGTTCTCCATCGTTTGCAATTAAGGTCAATCCATGAGCGAGACGGATTAGACTGGCACAGAGAGCGTAACAGTGTGTGATGATGAGAAAGAAAATGAAGCGTCCCAGTGTGCTTCAGAGTTGGCCTACAGCAGTGAGGCTGTTAGCAGCTAGCATAGCTGTGCATCCATCTGTTAATAATAGGATCTGATTAACGTTAGCTTAGCGTTAGCTTAGCAGAAGCACCCATCTGTTAATAACATAGGTGTGGATAGCATTAGCTCCACTTTAACTTAGCAGAGCACTGGAATGTGATTAATGCACTGAGAAAACTCTCTGTTCCGCTTTATGGGAAGCCAGATTTGACCCAGTAAAGTGCAGCACCCACTGGGTGCCCATGTGATTCTAATGACCTGTTTATAAAAGAAGACCCCATTTGATTAATTCCTCCCCTTGTGTTTCGAACAAATTAACCCTGATTAACTTGGCAATAGCCAGACCTTGGAGCAAGCATGGTGGGTAAACGGCATGCTAATTAGGCATACATTACTATCGGCAATAGAATGCATTTTATAATGCATCACCTTACAAATGATTTTGGTTAAATAACGACTGGTGATAGGATGGAAGATATCCAAAAAAAGTTACATTAAATGTAACTGAATGTCTTTTTTCTTGTTTTATTTATGATAAATTTAACAAAATAAGACACAATATAACAAATAACAGCAGAATCTGACACTATCCATCCATCCATCCATCCATTCTCTACCTGTTCATCTGGTGCAGGGTTGTAGGGAGGTGGAACCTATCCCAGCATTCATTTGGGTGGGAGGCAGGGTTCATCCTGGACTGGTTGCCAGTCTGTCACAGTGCCAACACACACAGACAGGCAAATTTATTCACACATATGGGCAATTAGATTTTCCAATTCATCTGCATGTCTTTGGACTGTGGACCAGAGCACCTGGAGGAAAAACATGCAAACTCCACACAAAAGGAGGCAGAGCACTCAAACCCAGGACCTTCTTCACTCTGTACAAAACACAATTATTCTGGACTTTTCAAACTAGATTTCTAACTTCTTACGTATATACACACTGAGAAGTGACACAGTGACCACAAATCACAACAAAACAAGCAATTTAATGCGGCATAAAACTGTTCTGTGCCACATAAAAATCAAATAGTTTGAAACTCCAGACTGAAATGAGACACTGTTCAAATAGATGGATGCTTACACTTTGAGAAACCTGAATCAGGTCTTTTATCAACACTACAGCATTTAATTGTGTATAATTAAATTTTCGTTGTTGAAATAGCCCATTTCAGTAAATGTCTTCCATTTAACACTTATGTGTGCTGCAGAAGGATGATAGCTGTCTCTCTGTGTTTACTGGCCCCAACAATCCAATTTAATTTCCAGGACGAAAGTGAGCAGCTGATTATTTGCTCTTAATGTGTCGGTTTGATGTTAATGTGTTTTAAGTTATGGCGCTGGCCAGCTGCCCATCCACTCTCGAGGCTGGCTACCAAGGCTCTGGCTCTAGCCCCAATATTGGCCTCATTTCTCAACTTGTCTAACAAGCCTTACTCAGTTCTCATTTAGGGAGTCATCAGCTAACCGCCCACTACCACGCACAACACTGTGCAGCTGGATCTTTCCCTGGCAAGGACTGTAATTACTCATTACATGCCTAACTATCGACATAACACACACAGGAAAATATGAGGAGCAGGCACAGATGCCTGGCAAGTTGTACCAACATCTAGAGCAGTCTTTTCACATCATATCAAAACTTCCAGCACAAACACGCATACATTCACGAAAGCTCGTTGTGCACATAGACATGCTCACACACATACACAGAAACAGCTAAGATCAGCGATGAAAGTCTCCGAAAGGGGATGCGCCTGATATCGACCTGATCAGGAAGGTCAATAATCATTTATCCTCTTCCTCCTCTGAGGGATGATCCACTCTTCAGCTTATGAGCAAAAATAGCCAAGCATTCAGCTCAAACATACACATGCACATACCCATAGGGTTCGCTACTGCTC
The DNA here is from genome assembly GCA_014773175.1 of Lucifuga dentata. NCBI lineage: Eukaryota > Metazoa > Chordata > Actinopteri > Ophidiiformes > Bythitidae > Lucifuga > Lucifuga dentata. Next base: position 133,219 of record VXCM01001051.1, on the reverse strand, counting down.
GTATCTGGAATTCCCCATCTGATCTGCTCCTTATACCTCAGACCATTTTCATAATGAAAGCTTATTCCTTTTCTATTCCTATCTCTGGTTTTACATGCTGTAATGTGGCTTCTCAGTCAACCTTCTTATTCCTCATGTAGTTCTTTGATACCTGCAGTAAGACAGAGGAGTTTCTTATCTCGCTGTTAAGTCAATAGCCATACATTGATGTGATTTATTTGGACAGGCCAGTCTGCTTTATGGCTTTTCACATCAGATCGGTTAAGTGATCTAAGCATATAAATTGCCACATTTTTGGGGGAGTTTTGGAAAACATCTGTGAAAACAGAGTGAAGAGTTCAGGTCACTTAGCACAGTGCTCCCCAAAATAATTTAGAAGACATGATTATAATTGTAGAATAGAAGAATTCATTTGGATGGCTATGTTTTCCTGCTCTTATCATCACCTAATGTTCAAATTGTGTACTAAATACAGCCAAGCAATATAACTGTTAATTGTGCTGCTTAACACATACTAATAGCTGTACTGGCTCATTAAAAAGCATGGGAGCTCCTGATTTAACAGATTTTTTAACTTCTGTTTTTCCAGCACTTGACATATACTGTGCCTTGTACTCCCTTTTTTTTCCCTCTCCATTCTGAAATTTATACATTTTCCAAATCTTGATACATTTTATTCATAAACCATGTCCCCTGAAGGTTTGTGCTCACATCTGTTCTTACAAACTTGATCACTCTCTCGGTATCCCCCGAGGTTAAAACAGCATCTGCTACAGTATGTCCCTTTAGTCTCCAACATGTTCCCAATAGCATCATTTCATCTTACCATTCCTAAGCGATACTCCAGTGACTCTACATCACCCCATTATTGTTTCCAAGTTCTTTTCAGGACATTTTTACAATCCTAGTGAAAGACTTGCTAGTGCAATGGTTGGAGAAGAAACAGAAGAATGACTCTAGAAAGCATTACCAACATGACGTGCAAGCTTGTAAAGTCTGTGCAGGAAAAGTTCACTTTATTGGAGTCAGATTTTAAGTCAGGACACTATTTTTCAATTTCCAGTGTTGCAGTAGTTCATCCTTCACCCTAATGCATTTATTCCTTGTCATCATTATTAAAGCATTTATTGAATACCAAAATGCTACCAAGGAGATCTTTTGCCCTGACATCAAAGATGATCACACATCTTCAGCTGTGGCTAGAAAGTGGTCCAAAGAGTGGAGCTGACTTTATAATCCCTGCCATCTGTTAGATCAGATCCCACTATATAGCAACCTTTATGTAGGACACCCTACATCCAACCCTCTATCTCCTACACACACACACATACACACACAACAGTAGAAAGATTGGAACCGTCTAATTCAATCTAAGTCTCTCTTTGTGGCCCTACTCAGTACTCACTTCCATCTTTGGTGATGCTGAAGAACAAGAGGAACCCCAGCATCCTCTGGTGATCCAGCTTGTGACTTCCTAAATTGCCTTGTTAGAATACGTTGCGGGATAAAATATTAAACACACAGGCATCCCTTTCCTTCCTCTAAAATAGATGTATGATTCAAGTGTATTTTTCTGCTTAAGCCCCCACAACACGCTGATGATGTCAGTAAAAGAGTCAGTAAAAGACAGGATAGTTCAGATGAGAGCTGGAAGAATGAGGATGAATAGTACAGCTGAAATGCAGGAAAAGTGATCGAGATGAACAGATATGAGAGAAGAGAAAAGAAGCATTGAGAGAGGGAGAAAGGAGAAGTGTAGAGCATATGGTTGCATCCCTCTTCTCATTAAGTCAGTCAATGTGACAGGAAGACGTATGTAACACCCCGGAGATAGAAGGAGGAGATGAAGAAAGAGAAACAACGAGGAGGATGAAAAGAGAGAGCAAGGAGAGCAGCTGTAGAGGAGGAAAGAGGAAGAGGGGAGGGAGGAACCTAAGACAGTCAAACACAAGATAAATGAAGAGAGGGATCAGGGTTAGAGAGATAAAGAGAAAGGGGAGAGATAAAAAGTGATTCTAAGATCTACCGTGCCTTTTAGTATGGCTCTGCTGGCTTTACACTTTTCATTTGTTTTCTGGTGGAGAGATTAGCAAGAGGATTAAGAGAGCGATTCTCCCACTCCTCATTCTTTCTCTCCCTCCCTCTCTCTCTCTCCCTCCCTCTCTCTCTCTCTCTCTCTCTCTCTCTCTCTCTCAGATGGGCACACACAATGTTCTGTTCAGCCACTGAGGTAGATTTGGCTTTGGGCCAGCGAGGTGTAAAGGTGATTGGGCAGCTTGGGGTTCTCTGACCATGTTTGCCAGTATATCTGGCTCATTTTCTCTGCGCGNCCCCCCAAATTATCTTTTTCCTTGTTCGTTCTTCTTTCTTCTCTCTTTCTGCTCTCCATCTTTCTTTTTGTCTCTATCATATTTGCCACCTGCTCCATTTCCTCTCTCATTCTACTGATACTGTTCATGATTTTGCGTTCTCCTTACCCTTTCCAGTCTCTCTCTCTCTCTCTCTCTCTCTCTCTCTCTCTCTCTCTCTCTCATGTATTTGCCTCCTGCTGTTTCCCTCTTTCATCCAACTTCTGCTGTTCATTCCTTCTCGTCCTCCTTACCCCCTCTGCTCTCCATCCCTCTGCCTTACTCATTCCTTCATTTTTGTTTCTCTCTTCTGTTTTCCTCACTCTCACTCTGTCTTTCTCTGAGAAGCTTAGCTTTTCTCCCTCTCTCCCTCCCTCCTTTTAAACAGCAAAAAGCAATTTCTCTCCCTTTGTCAGGGCGGTTGGCGGTAAGCCTTTAAGTAGGGATTTTCTGGTTTGGCTGGAATACCATTAGTAGGCGAGCTGGCGGTGACGTGCCGTGACTGACGTGCCGAATCTTTTTGATGTCATGATGTCACAATCTAGCGAAGGCCATGGTTATGATATTGTTGGCGTCCCCGGAACGAGGGGCTTTAGTGGTCATGTCAGGAGTAAGTCTTCATAAATCCTTTATGGCACATAAATATTAAGCTTCTTTGGTGATACAGGGACGGAGGGAGAACATGTGGAGCATTCACACACATACTCATGTGCACACAAAGCCTCACACACACAAACACCAAAAGACCTGCACACTATAAACATTAAGCACCTTATAGGTGCTTAATGTTTGTGGTCATGCACACAAAGACACACACAAACATGCAAACTGAAATGCACACATCATCAGTCGTGGTGTTTGACATTGTTCTGATCTGTTTTCATTTGGATTTTTGAAACCATCCTAGCGAGTCCATTATTGTCCTTTCATTCTCTCTAAAGCCGCACGCTCACACACCCATGTGGCATTCCACACTGACACACTCATTGTTACCAGAGATGTGTAAATGACAGATTATGGCAGGATATTACTGATTCTGATGCTTAAAGGACCATACCATCCATTTTGCATGTTTGAGCCTAATATATTCAATTTTCATANATGCTTAAAGGACCATACCATCCATTTTGCATGTTTGAGCCTAATATATTCAATTTTCATACATGTTCATACTGACAATCATTTCCCAAAGGATAAAACTGGATTTCACTTTTCTGATATTTTGCAAAACCTCTTAATATTTCAAAATCAAATATTCAAGCGATACACTCACCTTAAAAATCGATGTTTCGCCTGCTAATAGTTACGCAGCCTTATGAAGGTCAGTTGCTTAAATTTTTCGATAAACGCAGGTCTTCTTTTGGGACTATATTCCCCGGTGGAGACATACATTCACTCTACGCTTTTTATTGCGCTTAAACGCTAAAATTACGTAACTTCTAAAAAAAAAAAACCTGAATACACGTCTTGTTCACGATAATGGATTACCTATCCCAAGAACTGGAAGGTAGGAAAAACATTTTTAATTCACTATTCCAGTAGTATGATTTGGGAAATGTCAGTAATGTTACATGTATGAAAATTGAATATATTAGACTCAAACATGCAAAATAGGTGGTATGGTCCTTTAAGTACATTCAGAAAATCACAATAGTCTATTCAAAAATACTTGTATGTGTGAACATTTAGACAGCGTATTATCCATAGATAATGAACAATTACATATAGTAGTAATGGAAATGTGATTGTTGTCCTATAAATGTCCATCTCCTATGCTTGTTGACATGCAGGCTTATGCACACACACACACGCACACACAGTATACACTCACTGGCCACTTTATTGTGCAGTCCAATTCAACAGCACTGCAATCAGTCGTATCTTTTTCAAGCTTATAGTATTCATATTTTTGCTTTAATGGCTTTAATGCTGATAATTTTGAAGTGGCAGATATTGTGGAATTGGATCTTTGATTTTGTCCACCCCAGTTTTACACACCAGATATTAAGAACACCTCTCACTAGAATACAGTCCAGTACAACATTATTATAAGCCACTTCTCTGTTATTTTATACAAGCAAAAAGTATTACAATATAGCAGTATAGTTAGAGATAAAGTAACTTTTGAATACCTTTTTTCATACAGCACCCCCCAGATTCACACGAACTCCAGAAGACCAAACAGGAGTCCAGGGGGGAGTGGCCTCCTTTGTGTGCCAGGCCACAGGAGACCCTCAGCCCAAGATTGTCTGGAATAAGAAAGGCAAGAAAGTCAGCAACCAGAGATTTGAGGTAAGATGCAGAGAAGAAAAATTGCAGTTTTTTTGTTGTCCTTTTTATGACAATAACTTTGAAATACTCATCCCATAACATACTGTACACTGAAATTGGAATGGGACCACACCACTGCAGAGTCAGAGGCTGTGTGAGCGACACACTCACATACGGCACTGAAGGCATCAGGTCTTACTGTTTTTCTGTCATTGTTTGCTTCATTTTTGTTTTTAATGCATGAAGATTGAATTTCAGTCACTTTGGTGCATTATCTGAATGGTATGAGTGTTGCATTTCTGTTGTCATCAGTAAATGTATAACAAACACATTTACTCCCACTGGAAATTAGTGAATGCCATTGATTGTCATATTATTTTTGTTTAATGTAGAAAGCATATGGTTAGATTAAGATTTAAAGTAATTGGTCCATCTGCCAAATGATGTCTTGGCTTTAGCACATAAGATTTTTATATGATGACCTTTGTTAGTTTCTCAGGTAGCTATAACTTTTGATTAAATTTCCCAGCTCAGAAGTCTTTCTTAGATGGAGATGCTCTCTCCTTCCTGCTCTCCTCCCTACCTCATAGTCACCCATAGCTCAGGGTGCAGTTCAACTTTTACAAGTCTAGTTAGCTCCCAGGTTTAGATTCATCCAGGTGTGTGATTAAATCAACAAGGGGAATATATTTTATTTTTAATTTTAATTATTGACTGAGATACTACTTTCAGATTTGTCAGCCTCTGTCCTCTCAGGTTCTCTCATATCTCACTACAGTAAAACCAGAGAGGCTTTCAAAAACAGCAAATGTGTTTCTTGATTGATGTTTATTATCCTGCAAACTGGAAACTATCTTAAACACCAAAATGAGTGTCCAGCACAGAACCCAAACATAGTGAACCATGTCTAGCACAATGCTGAAAGATTTCCTTGGTTTTGATGTTTTGTTTTTTTTTTTTTTTTTTTNTTTTTTTTTTTTTTTTTTTTTAAACATGTTGTTCCCAAAACCAGGTAATAGAGTTTGACGATGGATCTGGTTCGGTCCTGAGGATCCAGCCCCTGAGGACCCCCAGAGATGAGGCAATTTATGAATGTCATGCCTCCAATTCAGCAGGAGAGATCACTGCCTCCACCAGACTCAGTGTGCTAAGAGGTCAGTGTTAATACACACACACACACACTTTGTTTTTGTCCATGTAAATTTTGCTTAACATTGCTTCTTCCACACGTGTTCCATGTGTCAACTGAGACCATAATTAACACATTCATTTTAATATTTTCTATGAGTTATTTTATCCAAGTAATATATTTACATCCCATTAAATAAATTCCATTATTTATGAAATATATATAGTTATTCATTTATCATTAACCAACTGCAGCTCCTCATAAATACTGATGAATTATAAATTAAGCTCGCTGATCATGTTTACTTTTATTCAAAATTTTAAGGAATCCATTCTTTATAAGCCATTAAAGGTATAATCTGCTCAAAAAATGGGTTTTGCACACTACGTCAGGTATCGTGCTATTGTTTTAGCAATGTTCTTGTAGCATAAAAACATCTTTCAGAGAAGAAATGAAAAGGACAGAGGAATAGATGCTTGTGCAAGTCCACTGGCGTGGATGGTTATGCTAGTGTTAGTAAGAGTCCATTAATGCAGATAGTGATGTTAGTGTTAGCTGGAGTCCATTAGGAGAACATTATGTCGTTGAAGCTCAAGAGTGTCTTAGTGAGTGAAGCTGCCCGACTGTGGATAATCACATCGCCTGCCTTTACATGCTTGTGGGGAAAGGATGTGCACCCTATTGTTCTCCCATCTCATCTCACACTCTTTTTCTCCCTCTCTCCCACTCTACACCCTCTAAGGGATAATACACAGTCTTCATTTGCTTCCGCCCTGCTATGCTCACTCGCTCTCTCTCTCTCTCTCCTTTCACTCTTTTTCTCTTTTTCTCCCTGTCTGCTTTCCCTCTCTCTTTCCCTTTCCCTCTCACTCTTTCTCTCTTTTTTCCTGTCTGCACACTCACTCTTCCTCCCTTCCCCCC
>VXCM01001051.1:51845-126233 GCA_014773175.1 Lucifuga dentata | reverse complement strand
CACAGATATATACATGCAAATCTGTGCACCTATGTGTCTTGTCTATTTTTGTTTTTCCTGCCACCCGTGATGCAAACTCTTGTCCGCTCTTCTCCGATCTTTTTCTTCATCAGGAACATTATAGCATGTTCTCTCTCTCTCCCTCTCTCTCTCTCTCTCTCTCTCTCTCTCTCTCACACACACACACACACACGCACTTGCCCTCAATCTAAGACAGCCAGTCTTTATGTAGTGACTAGCCTCTTTCTGCTCCTCTGAGGAGTCATTGTGTTGTGGATGAATAAGAAGCCACCTGGGAGCAGCTAATAGCCCCTGATAGACTGTCAGTGCAAATGTCAGTCACAAACATACACACACATGCACACACAGACTCACACAGGCATATGCACAGGGTCTTGTCAGTCATGTCCCCTTGTCTCCCCTGGCTCTGTAACGAGACAGCTCCAGTGACTGATTGACTGACAGGAGGATCCAGTGTTAAGGTCAGCCGGCTTAATTACTGAGGATTAGAAGCAGGCTAATTGAAACTTAGGCCTGCAGTAAATGGCTGTGATTGGCAATGGCTGAAATAATAATGAACCTGGGAGCTGTTATAAAGGCATTTATATCATTTAGGATCCAATATCAGTGAGATATAATTTATGGCTTGTTAAAGTTGAATGCCTCTTTTTAATTTAATTCAGTTTGGTTAATCGGAATTAGTTGTAGACAACACTGTTGTGTTGGGTTGGTAAAATTAAGTTTTATTCATTATTATTTTTTATCATATATTAGTTAATAAGTACAGGTGTTGGACACAATATCACAAACTGCTACTCTTCCCATCTTAATAAGTCAGATTTTTTTTTTTCATCGTGGCCTTTTTAGTTCATTTTATTTTTACTCTCTTATCTTGAAGAAAGTAATAGTTTTATGATTAAATTATGCAGAAAAATTACATGTTAACAATAGGCTGTAACATAATACTGGCACACATTGCAATGTAAGACTTATAGTATGAATTACAGAGCTGTTGTTGATGGCACTATTTGTTTAGTTGATAAGGTTATTAACTGTACCTCCCGTGAGCCTGACTTGAATGACAAACACAAGTGTTTGCAAGTGCACGTGTACCGCGCACGTTACATGTGGGATTCTGATAAAGCAGCCAGTTCTTGCGTTAGTTCCCATGACTGGACAACTGCACTTGCAGATGTGCAGATGACACATTCAGTGAGGGATGTCTTTGTGTGTATTTCATTTGGGTCTTACATAAAGAGGACAGTGTTCACACACCAGTTCCCTGCACTGTGAGAGTAAGCTTTTCTATGAGCTGTGAAATTATCTGGATCTTCCACAGTGGAAACACTGAAGTGGGAGCATATCCAAATAAAACAGTGGGATGTGTGGAACGCTCTGTCAACAAGGGAGAGTAGGGTTACGCATCTGCTATGACCTCAGGGGGTTCTTAACTGTTCCTGAGCTCAATCTCACACATGCACCCAGACACACACACAAACACACACACAAGCAGCTATACTTCAATCACACTTTGGTGTTACTTACACCTGTCCTCATGATGGATGACAGAAGGTGTGTATGCATATCTGTGTGCATACATGCATGCGTGTGTGTTTTTGTGTAGATGCATCTGGGAGGGTGAGGGCTTATGGTATGTGCATCAGCTCATTCTATAGTGCTCAAACCTTTTCACTTATCACTTGTTTCACATCGCATGTCACAACTTGTCCCACCTGCTTCAATATTTACACAATAAAAACCTTGTGCATTACACATATTTGTTTGCACAGGGGCGTGTGATGTGTTTGCATGCGTTTTTATGTTTTATATGTTTGCATGTCTGCATATTTTTGCATGTGGATTCCTCCGCATGACTGTGTATACCTTCATGCAGCGCAAGTGTGAGTGTTTAAGGGGCAGAAAGAGAGCTGGAGATGCACGATCCCAGCTAGTAACAGTCAAAATGTGCGTCTTCAATGTTTAGTGACATGTCCCACCCCAGGTAGATGAAATAGAATCCATTATTCCTGCCCATGAGGGGCTGGCTTTGAAGTGAGCATTAGCATAATGAAAGCGGAGAGAATCAGGATTGTTATGCCGTATGGTTCCCCTGTGCTCCCTCTCTCTTTGTCATTTTCTCTCTCCTTCTTCCTCTGTGTCACACTTGGTCATTCTATTCTATTCTATTCTATTCTTTTCTATTCTATTCTATTCTATTCTATTCTATTCTGTTTTACTGTGTTTTATATTTTCTCACTTGTAACCTCTTTCGTGTTCCTTCCACAGAGACACACACTTACGCAAACAGCTTCTCATCTTGTAGTCTTGGTTTATTATGTCCATGTTTCCATTTGTCGGTATTGTGATTGATTGAAACCGGAGCTGTTAAAAGGCCACACACGCGCTCACACAGCTAGTGTCTCACGACCCGTCAGCGATGGTTCGATGGACTAGTACCAGAATTAGCATCTCCTTGGCGTGGTTCAGCGCTAGAATTTCCCATTAATGAGGCTCTGTGTGGTTGAGAGGGATAAAGTCACAAGGGATTGTGGATAAAAAAAGAGGTAAAAATGAAAACAGACCGCCTTTGACATCAAATACAGCAACACACGCAAGAAACTACGCTTCTTTCTCATCTGTCCTTTTGCACCAAGTCTATCTTTATCTAGTTTATTATGGATGATTCATGAATCTGGCATTTTACCTAGATGTTTCAAAGTGCAGCCTTAAATAAAGTTCTCTTACAAGGATTCTAATAAAGAATAAAGTGTCTGTTCAGTTTGACTGAGTTCAGTCTCCTTTCATCCCTCGCCTCCTCTTGTTCCCTCCCCTCTCTTAAATCTCTCATTTCAACTGAAGGAAGCTGGCCCACCGTCTTTGATTTCCTTTATCACGGTGAAATGACTCTTCATGTTTGATTTAATTGCCTTGGATGTCTGTGATTCACATTTGATTTGCCATCCCAAAAGGGTGTCAAGTCCCAATGCAAGTGATTTTATTGGACTTATCCATGCTCCTGATTCTCAGTAGAATATTATTTCATTCTCAGTTGATTACTTATTCACACAGCTGTCACCCTTAAGTTTTAATAAGATAGTTTTTCAAGTGGAGTATTGCTTATTCTTGTCTTTATTACATTCTTTCAAAGGTCTGACGTATGGTTTAAAGCTGATGCAAACCATATTTCACCTGTATTTTAATCAATATTTTATTCTTGCATTTGTTTAATCTAACCAGGCAGTTTCCCTTAAATTCTTTCTCCACCAGAGTAGTGATCTGGGAAACTTTAACTCAGTGCCTAATGTATGTCTTTACAAGTCTAAAACGTATAAGGAAATACATAAATAAAATATACATATTTGTTACCATTATAATAAACACAGACAAGCTCCTTTTGATAACATGATAAAAATGACATTGTATAGTTTAAGGTGAAAGCCTGTGGATTGTGCCCATATCTGAGGCTTAGTGTGAAAGGCTAAGTGAAGCTTGAGATAGTTGTAATTTATCTGTCAAGTGTATGTGGATATTATCTAGCTTAATCCTGTGAGGAAGACAATTCACGCTAAGCCATATGCATGGGAATGTGCTTCTAACTGGCATAAAGAGAAAGAAGCAATCATAATGTACGTTAAGGAATCATTTTAATCAGAGTTTGATTGAAATTTAGTGGTCATGTTCCACTGTCCACCAAGTTTTGTCAAAAATCAGGGCATCAATTTTTGAGAAATTCAGCAAACCAAACCAAACAAACCAATAGACAGGTGAAAACTTCTTTGGTTGAGCTGATAATTGAAATTTCAGAATATTTTTTTCAAAAATCAGGTTGAGGATATGAGCAGCATTTGATTCCTCTGTTTCATCTTTCAGAGGACCAGCTGCCCTCGGGGTTTCCCACCATAGACATGGGTCCCCAGCTCAAAGTGGTGGAGCGCTCTCGGACCGCCACTATGCTCTGTGCTGCTAGCGGCAACCCCGACCCAGAAATTACCTGGTTCAAGGATTTCCTGCCGGTCAACACGTCCAATAACAACGGACGAATCAAGCAGCTGCGCTCAGGTAACGACTGAGTTTTTTTCCAGGCTCCTTAATCCCGCCTTTTATTTCTGCCTCCAGATTTTTCCTTCTACTTTGCTTTTATCCCTCCTTCAACTCCTTCCTCTTATCGTCTGCCTTCCCCTGCCTATTTTCATTTTCTGTTCCTTAATTTTGCCCTCATTAACCCTTTCTTATTCCGTACTCCTCCTCCTCCTGCTGTGTTTACTGGCTGTTTTCCTCAGCTGCCCCACTCTGCTGCTGTCGTTATGAGTTCTCCTTCTCCTAAATTCTTTAAGGCCCTAAAGTTGAACCCAACGGCTCTCTCCGCATTTCTCTTAACTCTGTAAGATCTCCCTTTGCAAATCACCATCACGAAGGGTTTAATTTTTTTGCTCATTAAAACACATCTGCAACAAAGTGCATCCCTCTATTTATATCTCAATAAATTTCTCCACTGAGCTGATTTATAAGTTAAACCTCGGTGATGGTGGCGTGCACTACGGAAATGGCCTCTTCGAGATCGCTCACTGCTGTGTTGTCTAAACAGTCAAATAGCTTTTTCTTCTTTCTCATTTTCATCGATCTGAATGTGTCTTGCGTGGGTGTGAAATTGACTCACGGATATTCAACGTTATTTAAAGTGAAATTAAAAAGATATTCTGTTAGTCAAGCCACTCAATCAGTTTCAGACTGTTTCTCTGTAGCCACAGTAGTGTGTGTAAAACCACAAAATGTTGTAGCTTTGCCGAAGTTCCCTCCCTCCCTCCTCAATTCTCTTCCCACTTCCAAGGACCAAACCAACTCTGGACCCAAAACCCCTTTTTTTGTGATTGGAAACCCAACTTTCTGGCTTCTTTATGGATAACAACCTCTTTGCTTCTCTCCCTGTATTTTTTTAATCTCTGGCTAAACCCTCTGCTAAGCCCTGCTCCGTCTCCCTCGTTGACCTTTATGTTCCAAAAAGAAATTAAAAAAAGGATTTAAGCAATTGTTACAAGTTAAAATGTCAACGCAAATACTTAGTATGTTAGTCTTGCTCTTCTATGTGATCACGACAGAATTAGTTTTGATTTTAATGACTCTTTTTAGCGCAAAGTTCTGTTTAGATACTCGATATTCTTGACTTTTTTGGACTTCCAGTGCTTTTTCAAGGTGTTTCTACTAAGTCAACTCCTGTGTGTAACCAATGGTCCAATTATAATGCCATGTCTGTGCTGTTTCTTTTCTCTTTGTATCTTTTTAACCACAGAGTCCTTTGGTAAGTGCTTCTGTGCTGAGGCCCACACCCTCACTGTCCACTTCTCTATATACTGTACACTAATGTTGTTACTGTTGCTGCTGCTGCTCACCTTTACATTACTGAGGTGTTATTAAAATGCATGGCATGCATTTTACTAACATATAATCTGAAGCACACAAACACTTAGCAATTGTAAAACAAGCCTGCAGGCAGCCGCACACACTCTTACTTAGTGTAGCATATTGTAGGATATACACACACACACACATATACAGACATGTCTCAGAGGCCTCACCCTCACCTGTGCATCTGCAGCCTTTCCACTCCCCCCCAAAATGACTTTGTCCTCACACTCACTTACTTACTCCTCAACTCCCTCACTTATTCAATTATTCTTTCCCTCACTCACTCTGTCATTCACTCACCCACTTATCTCTCCACTCTGCTGTATAGAGTTACCAGTCAATAAACCATCAACTCTACGTGGCTATTTGCTAGGCTTCTCGTTAGGAGATTACTGGCTGCTAGGTTTCAGAGTGCTAGACTAGATACCACAATGTGGTATAGTTCTCTAGCCTCGTCATAAATGGTGGACTTATTGACTTTTTAACATCAGCATAAGTGAGCCAGATAAATACATAAAAGAAAAAAAAATCCACCCTTTGATACTCTTATAGTGTTTTCTACCATCTGTACTGCCGGAATAACTTTTACTTTACCAGAATGCGTTTTGATCATTGCATTCTGGTCTATGAGGCTACTGTTGGAGATGATTCCCTAATTTTCCTCTACATGACTGTTGAGGTTTGGTTGAAAATGTCAAATCTACAAAGACACCCATGTTCTTTGATTCTGAGCAGCTGACACTTAGACTTGACATTTACTGTTGATGTTTTATATTGTTGCTGTCAAACTTCATTTTGGCATGAGGTGACACTGTTTACCTTTCGCCAGTTATCCAAAATATTAAGACAACAAAATCAATACCAATGTGACGTAAGCTGCATTATTGCTGTTTTAACAGTGTTAGAGGGTGGATTTTTCTTCTAGGAATAGATACACATTACTTTTACATAATCTAGTTTGCATTATACATCTATGAAGATTCTCAGTCATCCAGGTATTTGGATATCTGGCAGTACTAGTTCAAGGCATCTGGACTTGCTGTTAAAGGACCATACCGGTGGTTTTGCAAGTTTGAGCACAATAAATCCTGCACACATACATGGTACATTATTGACAATCATTTTCCAAACCACACTATATTTTAGTTTTTCCTTATTTTGCTCACTCTCCTAATCTTTCAAATCAGATGTGATTCAGGTGATAAATCTACCTTAAAATTAAATGTTTCGCCTGCTAACACTTGCACCATTTTTAATTTCTCTGTAAAAGCAGACTTCTCCTGGGAGGACTACATTTCCTGGTGGAGAAATATTTTCTTATGTGTAGCTCCATGTTGGATTGGTTAAATTAAGTAACAGTAACAAAAAATAGTAACGGCGTGTGGTTTGCTGTGATGGATTACCTATTTTAAGCACGTTTCATGTCTCTACAAGTTGATTTTTATAATGTACTGGAGCGAATTGAAATCAATGGCAGTCTGGAAGTAAAACAAACTATTCTAAAATGTACTGCTCCAGTAGGTATATTTTGGAAAATGATTAGCAATAATGTAACATGTCTGCAGGTGGCATTTATTGGATTCAAACATGCAAACTCACCGGTATGATTCTTTAAGTCTCAGAACATTTTGCCACTTACAACTCCCAATGATTGCATTAACATGCAGTCTGTATCCAGATAATGAAAGTCGCATGTTAATGCAAGCAAATGCAATGCAAATCACAACTAGCCAGGTGTAAATGCAGTTGAGACACAATCCCCTCCCAAATCGAAAATGTCTCGTCTTCCCAGCTCCACTCACTTTTGTTAATGAAATTATTTTGAATCAGGAGTTGTTGTTTGCCATAAACAGGTACTGCACCTGATGCACGATGCAAAAAAAGTTATTTATTAAAATATGAAGCGAGGAGGAATGATGGGTGTAGCCACTAAGATTCAATTACAAAGCTGGCAAAATCCAGATAACAAGAATGCAAGTTAATGCAGGATGTAAATGAAAGTCCCGTCATCGCATGTCATTAGCTAGGTAACATATTCGGATACAGAAATCACATTTTAATGCAAGAAAGATGTAAAAGTGGCCAACAGCAAGAAGTCACCTGACTCAAGTTGTGACTGAATCTCAGAGGATGAATGGTGGTCTAGTTCTAGTGCCACCATACTTGACTGCCAAGACATCTTCAGGACTACCCAGTCAGTCCATATGCCTTGAACTACTGCTGCTAGACACTATATTTTGCATTTTACATGACTCTGAAGAACATCTCAAATTTGTACTGCATGTGCTTTAAGAAACAAGGAGTAGAATTAGACTTGACTTTGATTAGCATAGAGGATGAAAACGAGTGTAATTAGACCCAGTCCACCTCTTAGAGACCAAGGTGAGTCCCCCACAGGAGGACTAGGACTCAGATACGTGATAGTGTAGTGTAGACACTGCTCACCTCCTAAAGCCACATCTGCCCCTGTGGCAAATCAATGAAATCAAATCAATAACCCATCTCCTTATAGCTCTGTCACTGTGTCACTCCGTCTCTCTCTATCTTTCTCTTTTCAAGCTAATTCTGTCTTTAATTATTCTGTCGTTTTCTTTTCTCACCTCTCTCTCTCTCTCTTCCTCTCACTCTCTAAGGATCTGTATTTTGAGTCTCTCACTCTAATTTGATTCTTCCCTCCCCACCCCCTCCCCTTCTTTCAGTATACCTCCCTCCTTCTCCCCTTCTCCTTTTGTGGTACTAACATTTTCTTCTTCTTCTTCTTCTCTAATCTCGTGCATTCATTGCCCACTCAGGTGGCACGCCCATACGAGGTAAGACTGCTGGGAGGACCAACATCACACAGTGGCCTGATTCCATTCCTAACCCTAGTTCCTACTTGTCTCATTGATCTGAAAAGCTCTGGGTGGGTTAATCAATATGGTTTTAGTCCAAGACTTGCTGGTTTGCAGTTATAGACATAAGACTCAGCCATATTGGTGATACTTAACCAGCTGCTTCAGATCTTGAAGAGGTACGTGGCAGTAGGGGCAAGAGGGGGGATGGGAATTGAGCAAGCAATTCATATACTATGACTTTTAATCACCTCCCCTTCTCCATCTTCCACATCTCTTCACCCCCTCATTTTTCCCATCTCAGCTTCAACATTCCCTCTAACACAACAAAGCCATTGCTTCCTTCCTCACCATCTTGTGATTTCTCTTTGGTATCCATCAATTTAACATCATTGTAGCTTTTTTTACGCCAACTTTGTTTCTCAATCTTCAGCATGTTGTGTTTACAATCTGGATTTTCCCTCTTCGTTACTAAGTTTGAGGTGAAAAAGCATACTGTCACCTTTTCCACTGTTTGTTTGATTCTTTTTTTTTTTTTTTTTTTTTTTTGAGAGGGGGATGGGGTCTTGACCTGATCTTGACCCTGTACTCTCCTCCTAACTTGTCTATATTTGCCCAATCAAACGTCCCAGTTTTGTTTTCCCTCCCAGCTGTTATGCGCTAAGCCTGAAAAGTCCAGATGGTGAAGACACACATTTTTGCGTACGCTATTTCTCACATACACACACGCACACACACACAAGCCACATTTCACGGTTTTTACCATTCCTGTCTCTTTTCTCTCTCTCATTACTGATAAAAAGCCCCAAACAACCACTTTTTTGATAAAGTTTTTTATGGGCGCTTTTTTGCCTTACCACTCCATCTATGAAGAGCCTCTTGATGACTTTTTTTGACAGTTTTTCTATTTTCAGGGAGCGCGAAAGCATCGGTCCCTTCCCAAGGCTTTCCGTATGTCGTTCCTTTTTTTTAATCTGTTGGCCTCGATGGAGGTCGGTTGATGTCTTTACCTCCTATTGGGTGTATTTTACATGACATCACACTCCTGATCCCATTGGTGGATCCGAAGGGTTGGGGGATATCTTATTGCCATGGCGATAGCTTGGTAACATTTTATCCTTGAAAACCAAAACATGACTTGCTCTCTAATATAACAGCATCTCGATTTTCAGCAATGAATTTTCAAAATACTGATGTTGTGAGTGGATTCCTCAGCATTTTTGACTTGTTGGTGCATTTGTGTCTGGCTTGCATGAAGAACATTCTTTGTTTTTGTACAGTTTCTATCAGTGCATTTTGTTTTTGTTTTCTTCCCATTTCTAAATAAGGAAGCTGACCGTTGTTTGGGCAGATTTTTACTGAGTGACAAAAACTTGTTAATGACTCCCTGTACATCTGGCTCCCTTTTTAGCCCCGTTTTCCTCAGTCTGTTTTTGCTGAAAATGTCCTCAGTTGATCCAGACTCATTTACACTTAATGCAGTTCTTACCATTTCTGTGTTGATCTTTAATGCACTATATACAATTATCTGATGTCCTCCATTTTTGTGTGATTGCCCTTTCTTCCTCTCTATCTTCCTGTATGATTCTCTCCCCTCTTGCTCTCTCTCTCTCTCTCTCTCTCTCTCTCTCTCTCTCTCTCTCTCTCTCTCCATCCATCCTCTACTCTCCCTCTTTATTCCTCCATCCATCCAGGTGCACTCCAGATTGAGATGAGTGAGGAGTCAGATCAGGGGAAGTATGAGTGTGTTGCCACCAACAGTGATGGGACACGCTATTCTACACCAGCTAACCTCTACGTTAGAGGTAAGTCGGGGATAAAACCAGTCCAGCGACCTGTCCTCTGAGAACCAGACTCCAATTAGAGCATGTAGCTTATTTTGATAATGGACATCTAGCTAGGATATGTGCACTCATTTAAGCTTTTGACACTGCAAAAGATTGTTAAAGATGTGCATTTATCATATTAATGTGATATAGCACTATTAAACCTGCTGTGTTTAATAGTTCTTTATTAGACAGAAAGACACTACCAAGTCATAAAACAGGATCTAGGTTCTAAAGTGGAAGCTCCCTGATGTCAGCTAAGGGTGGGTTGAATATTTCACCCAGGCCATTATTCTGTCTGCCCTGCCTTCTTAGCCTTTAGACCTCAGAGAAAAACCAAATCATTGTCTGGTTAAGACTTGTGTTTCTCCCCAAATCTGACAGACAGCTCACCTCCTCAGGCACTGTTTCCCTCCACGGTCCTTCCACACACACACACACACACACACACATACATACAGACCAAGTGTCTGAATCTTGTGGACGTTTTTATTCCCGCAGCCATTTGCTCTGTTGTCTGCCCATCCAAAGAAAGGCTTTAAACAGCGTTGCATGCTTTTCTGCTCCCAGGGATAAGAAACGCACACAAACACACATTTGTGTCATACACTAAAAATATATGGATAAGTACACATGTGCACACACACACACATACACACACACACAAGCAGCGCAGACAGAGTCAGTGATGCGAGTCTAACAGTGCTTGCAGGGCCAGTAGAATCTCGCAGTGGTGCTCAGTGAGTGTTTGACAGGCGGCCTATGGAGACAGCCAGCAGCGGCGGCAGCGGCTGCCTTAAACAGGAAGGCTTTCACCAGCACACTGGCCATGTATAGCCTTGTCTTTTCTCTGTCTTCTCCCCTCTCACTTCTTTCTTTCACATTCTTCATTTTTCTGCTTGGTGTTGTCACCTTGCCATGTTCTTTTGTCTAATTATAATTCTCTCTCTCTCTCCTTGTCTCTTCTCTGATATTTTCTATTTTTCTTTCTTTGCTCTCCTCCTCCTCCTCCTCCTCCTCCTCCTCCCGCCATGCTCTGTCCTTCCTCTGCAGAGCTGCGAGAAGGTTNCTCCTCCTCCTCCTCCTCCTCCCGCCATGCTCTGTCCTTCCTCTGCAGAGCTGCGAGAAGGTTGGTATAGTAATGTCTGTTTGGCTCTTTGAGTCTCTTCCAAGTTTCTTTTCTTGCATTAAACTGCATTTTGTGATTGTGTGTCTGCAGTGTTTTATGTGTGATATTGAAGGTTTAAACCTGCCAGTACAGTTTGCTCCTTTCAGATATATTCTACCCTGCATATATCTTGTTTTATTTTTTCCTATGAATGTGGGTTTGTTTGCTGTGAGCTTTTTGTGAGCATCTTTTGTCTCAGTTCATAAAATATTTAATGGAGCACACCTAAAAACATCATGAATAAAACATTTTGAAATCACATGCACCCTTACGGTGAAGCACAAGATTATCTGAATCCTTGCGGTCTTCTTTGAATGCTATAAAACTCTCATCCAAATGCACGTTGCTCAACAAAAATACCCTTTATATGTAGACCCTGTAGGTATAAACCCTACAGTACGTTACGCTTCACGACATTGCTAATCATCCTCTCCCGCTTTCCTGCTTTCATTGCTATCCAGTACGTCGTGTCCCCCCTCGGTTCTCCATTCCCCCNTCCCGCTTTCCTGCTTTCATTGCTATCCAGTACGTCGTGTCCCCCCTCGGTTCTCCATTCCCCCAGCTGACAGCGAGATCATGCCAGGAGGAAATGTCAACATAACTTGCGTGGCAGTGGGGTCACCCATGCCATATGTGAAGTGGATGCTGGGAGCAGAAGACCTGACACCCGAGGATGACATGCCCATCGGTCGGAACGTTCTGGAACTGACTGACGTACGCCAGTCCAACAATTACACATGCGTTGCCATGTCAACACTAGGTGTGATCGAGGCAGTGGCACAGATTATTGTCAAAGGTGGGTTTGTCGGTGTGTGTGTGTGTGTGTGTGTGTGTGTGTGTGTGTGTGNGTGTGTGTGTGTGTGTGTGTGTGTGTGTGTGTGTGTGTGTGTGTGTGTGTGTGTGTGTGTGTGTGTGTGTGTGTGAGTCATATGGAGTGACGAGGGGAGAGTAAGAGAGGAAATGATAGTCTGACATTGCCTCCAGTAAGACTTTGATTATTGCTTTTGTTTAAAGGGCATCACATTCTTTAAGAAGAAGTGCTGTGCCTCCTTTTTATGGATCTCTCTCGCTCGCTCGCTCTCTCTGTCTCTCTCTCTCTCTCTCTCTCTCACTCTCAGCTCTGCCAAAGGCCCCTGGCACCCCTGTGGTGACAGAGAGAACAGCAACAAGTATTACGCTCACCTGGGACTCTGGCAACCCTGAACCTGTCTCCTACTATATCATACAGGTGTGTGACAGTAACAGGCACATTCAAACATTTTTCACGGACTTATGCATGCCTACATATTCACACTGTTTTTAACATGTGAGTAGATTGTGTCCCTCCAAAGCTGCCCTTTGTCAAGATTGTGAGGAGAAAATCCACACTAGGGCTGTTTGAGACACCATAGCATCTCCCTCACACCACCCACAAGGAAACAGCCTCTGCATGAAGTTGACTAATGCAGCTTTAAATACAGCATATTTTACTTCCCTCTTCCTCTTTTGCCATCTCCAGCACCGTGCCAAAGGCTCAGAAGACCCCTATAAAGAGATTGATGGCATCGCCACAACTCGCTACAGCGTGGGCGGTCTCAGCCCTTACTCCCACTACGATTTCCGCGTGGCAGCCGTCAACACCATTGGTCAGGGCCCCTCCAGTGACGTGGTGGAGGCACGCACAGCCGAGCAGGCTCCCTCCTCGCCTCCTCGACAGGTCAGGGTGATCACTTGACAGAAGATTATATATCAAATTTCATGGACTTTTAAAGGACCATACCATCCATTTTGCGTGTTTGAGCCTAATATATTCCATTTTCATACATGTAAGGTTACTGACAAGCATTTCCCAAAGGATAAAACCGTATTTCAGCTTTCCTGATATTTTGCAAAATCTCTTAATCTTTCAAAATCAAATATTCAAGCGGTACACCCACCTTAAAAATCCATGTTTCTCCTGCTAATAGTTATGCAGCCTTATGAAATCACGGTAATTTAAATTTTTCGATAAACGCAGAGGACTATATTCCCCGGTGGAGACATACATTCACGCCGCTCTTTTTATTGCACTTAAATGCTAAAATTACATAACTTCTAAAAAAAAAAAAAAAAACNTTACCTATCCTAAGAATGTTTCAAGTATCAACAAGTTGATTTTAATAGCGTACCAGAATGAACTGAAACCAGTGGTGGTCTGGAAGGTAGGAAAAAAATTTTTTAACTCACCATTCCAGTAGTATGCTTTGGGAAATGATTGCCAGTAATGTTACGTGTATGAAAATTGAATATATTAGGCTCAAACATGCAAAATGGGTGGTATGACATGACTTTAATGACAATGATATATCTGTCACATTGAAGTAAAAATGTAACATTGAAAAGCAAGTTCAGTTCATTTACAGTATTTTATGATTTGGTTTCCTTTAGAAACACTTCACCTAAATCTTAAATTCCAGGTCCTCTTAGTTTTGTTAACATACTGTACCAGCATTATACATTTCAAGTTTCAAATTAGAGCTCTCCCTGCTTGCCCTTCAGGTCAGGGGTCGTATGCTGAGCACCACAACAGCTATCATCCACTGGGATGAGCCAGAGGAGCCTAACGGACAAGTGGTGGGCTACAGAGTCTACTACACCTCTGCCAACACCCTGCCAGTCAACCAGGTGTGTGTTTGTGCATTTAAGCCTTTGACAGCCTCTTTTTCTGTGTGTATTCCATGAATGAGAGTGCCTCTTTAGCTTTTACTTGTATTCATGTGTTGTGCTGTTTATTTGTGATGTGCAGTGGGAGAAACAGATGGTGCGCAGTGCCAACTTCATCACCATCCAAGGTTTGACTCCCAACAAGACTTATTACATCCGAGTCCTGGCCTTTACCTCTGTAGGGGATGGACCTTTATCCCAGGACCTGCAAATTATAGCCAAGACTGGAGGTAGATGGATGTTTGTGTGGAGATTTGCTTGTCTTGTGCGCGAAAAAACAATTTACAAGGATCTAACATCTGAGCATCTGATTTTACTAATCCTGTTTATCTCAAATCTGTAGTTCCATCCCAGCCATCAGATTTTAAAGGTGAGGCCAAGTCAGAGACTAGTATCCTGTTGTCCTGGGTGGCCCCACCTCAGGGTGGCCCTGATAACCAGATCACTGGATATGAACTGGTCTACAGACGAGCTGATGATACAGAAGAGGTGAGAAGGGAAGTAGATACAGATAGATGGGTAGCTGGTAAGTCCATGAATGGGTGATGCATGTATGAACAGGATGGTTGGATATACAGGATGAACTGATCTTAACACTTAGTACAAGCTTGCTTTTCCTGCAGTCTTATCGTGACCACATCCACTGTTCTGTTGTCCCCGTTTGCTTTTATGTTTTAGAAGAAGGTGAGCTTTGAGCCTACAACTTCCTACCTGTTGAAAAACTTGAAGCCTTTCTCCACGTACACCTTCCAGCTGGCTGCCAGGAGCAAGCATGGGATCGGGGCTTATACCAACGATGTTTCCATCGACACGCCACAGACACGTAGGTCCAACTGTAGACATTGCTCTGTGTGATTGCACGTGAGCATGTGTGAAAGTGAGAAGAGAAAGACAAAGAGACACAGGTTTCATTTTTGACAATGCAAAAATGATAATTCTTTATATATGTTGTACATTTAATGCATTGTGATCCAACCATGACAGATTTCTGTTCTGTCAATACTATTACAAACACTATTCAATAAAACATTTGGCAGTTGATGTCATTATTTTTTTTGCATTGTCAGAAATGTGCTGTCATTAATCCAGACCTTAACTCATTATGTTTACATGCATGTTAAAACTTTGATTTTATTCTGATTAAGGCAATAAATCAATTTTTGTTAAACATAATTGACACACCATAATGAGATCGTAATCAGCATACATTGGCATTGGTGTACTCCGAGAAACAGAGCTTGATTATGTGATTGTAAATTATGTATTTCCTCACCGGGAGTACTTCCTCTCATACCCATTAAGCAACGGGTCATGTATATTGTAACTGGAACGCAGCATAAGCTAACATTGTTTATAAATCATATCCAGTGTCGTCTTCGAAAAATATTTCCTTGTTGGGGTGTTGTATCAGGGGTTGAGCTTTTTAAAAGTTGCTTTAACTTCTTTAATTCCTTTT
This sequence comes from Lucifuga dentata, assembly GCA_014773175.1. Taxonomy (NCBI): domain Eukaryota; kingdom Metazoa; phylum Chordata; class Actinopteri; order Ophidiiformes; family Bythitidae; genus Lucifuga; species Lucifuga dentata. Next base: position 110,867 of record VXCM01001051.1, on the reverse strand, counting down.
TCCATTGTTTGACCTGGCATCATTTCTTTAGCAACAAAAAAAGGTCACTGCTTCGCTAATTTCACTCCACTGTTAGCTTTTTTCTGTCACAGGTAGTAAAATTAGTTAACACTCCAGCTAGCTTGATTGAGTCAGCATCACTTGTCTGTTTGTTTTGCGTTGCAAATTAGCTTACCTCCTCGTGAGACTTCAAGAGACTTTATTTGCTATTTTCACAAATATAAGGTACATGCGCATCTGGATTCTTGTGCGGTTCACCTTGTGACTTGTGGGCTTTCTTGGTATTCACATGGGTGTGTCTGCTTCAAGTTAGGCTTGGCCAGTTCACCGAATCATCGATTCAAAGATCCAATTCTTAGTCCATGAATCGGTGATCCAGATCACAGCCATAACTGAACCATAGTTCCGGTTCATTCTGGTCCGTGGTATAAATGAATGAGATTCAATATATTTATATGCTTTTTTTCTTTCACAACATCCCGTCTTTGAGATTAATCAACACATTCTAACTCCAACCATGAAACTAATGTCTGTTTGGCTCAGGCAATCTAGTTTGTGTGGGCATAAACACTGCTTAAGTGGCATTTGATGTAGTGTACATGAGTGTCCACTGGTGGGGGGGGCATCCTCACACTCACACTCACAGACAGGCTCATTGAGTGGAAACACAGACACAGAGGGCAGAGCCAAGAGAGCCACAAGTACACCGAGAGAGCTGCGAGAACCAAGAGAGCCACAAGAACCTAGACAGCCACGAGACTGGCGAGAACTGAGAAAGTCATGAGAACCGAGAGTCGCGAGGACCGAGAGAACCGATAGAGCCATGAGACTAGCAAGAACCAGGAGAGCCGCAAGACTGGCAAGAGCCGCTAGAACCGAGAGAGCTGCAAGAACTACGAGTCACAAGAACCGAGAGAGCCACAAGACTGGTGAGAGCCGCTAGAACCGAGAGAGCTGCAAGAACTACGAGACTAGTGAGAACCGATAGAGTCAAGAGAGCCACAAGAACAGATAGAGCCATGAGACTGGCAAGAACCAAGAGAGCCGCAAGAACCGAGAGAGCCACAAGACTAGTGACAGCTGCTAGAACCGAGAGAGCTGTGAGAGCCAGGAGAGCATGGAAGTGCGGAGGTGTGCGGACATCCACCAAATCAGTGATTCAGTGCGAACATGAACCTGTCTTTCTTCATATGACAATCGGACTGAGCCTGTTCTCATAAATGAATCAAACTTTCCATGCCTACTTCAAGTGGAGAAACAAATGTGGTTGTTAGCCAGTCAGCCTGGTAGCCGAACCATTTCCAAACAACAGAGGTAGCTTCTTTTTTAGGAACTAATTCATCAGGTGTTGACCCTGCTACTTTTGCTACTGGTGTGCTTATTTAGTTTCTTCTTCTTATGCAAGTTATAAAAATGCATCAATATATCACCATACAGCAATATTAGCAATATGACAAATTTTTATCATATACAAAAATGACACCAGTACTATCATGAATGATATGGAACAGCCCTAGTATACGGCTTACTTTGCGTTTTTGCCTTAATCACACAGACAAAAATCGGAGTACACTGTGCATGTAAACATACTGACTGACCTCAGATTTGGTATTTCAACAAATATCTTCCCAAACAACTCAATGATGACCAGAATTTCAACAAAGATAATACTGAGCAACTCACTGATGAAAGACTGAGCACTCGGAATACTTAAATTGTTGGTTATCAATCTGAGGTCTGTAAGAGATTCAGTAAAAGCAAGGTAAGAGCCAAAGGTTTTGTAGATAGAGAAGAAATCTCCATCATGGATGAAGCACAGACTTGGCTAGGCTGTAAGGACAACTAAGTTATGAGCAGGTATGTTTGTGTGTTTAAGCTCTAGTCAGTGTTTTGTGTTGCATTTTTTTAATTCATTCACTCATTTTCATTGGTCAAACATTTCTGTCAGACAAAATTTGACACTCATCATTCAGTATGATTGTTCAGCCATCTTGTTTTCTAGCAACAGGGTTGTTTTCTTTAGAGCTTCTGTTCGTCAGTGTTTTGTTTTCATTTTATGTTTCTTTGTCTTTTGTTCTCTGTCTTTCGTCTGCTCAATTTCATCCCCCAAAACCTAATTTCCTCACCTCTCCACCCATCAATTACAAACCTCACACCACCAATAACATTTTCCCAAATGATCCCGATTTCCCCAAAACTGGCCAATCAGTTCCTTCAGCACCTCCCCAGGACATCATATGCACCAGTCCCAGTTCTACCAGCATCCTGGTAAGTTGGGCCCCACCCCCTGTGGAATTTCAGAACGGCGTCATTACGGGATACTCCATCCAATACTCCACCACCAACGGCAACAAAACTTCAAAAAGAATTGATGGAATTCCACCAGAAAGTTCTCCATATCTCCTGGAAAACCTTGAGAAATGGACTGAGTATGGCGTAACGGTACGAGCGCAGACACAAGCTGGGGACGGACCTGAAAGTTTACAGCTTCTTATCCGCACCGAGGAAGATGGTATGTTCAAAAACAAACCCCATGTCTGCTTTAGGATGGTCCGCCCCACTAACAATGGCTACCTCTAGTCCATTAACATAATACTAACTAGCTCAAAGCATCCTAAACTAACACCACTTTTCTTCCACTGATCAGTGTTTGTCCCTGAGCTACAGTCCAAATGGATGAGAATTTAATAAAAAAATAACCAAACCCTTTCTCCTGTAGTCCCTCAAACCTGCCAATACCTCCATCTTAAAAAAAACAAAACAAAACCTCCTCCTGTTTTTCCTTCACTGCTGCTTTCTCTAGTCAACAGCAGCCCTTCTTTTTTTTTTCCCCAGGAACCATTTTTGTCCGACTTTTTACCACCATCTTTTCCTGCATTTCCCTTTTCTTCTAAATTCCCTTCTTTTGAGGAAAGGGATGTTTAGGATTACCTTGTCTAAGACTCTTTTGTGAAAACTGTACAATAACATTGTTCATCACTAACAATACCAAGATAAGCTCTAGCTTGGCCTTCCCCTTACTTTGGCTTTTGTTGCTTTCCACCCTTCCAAGTCCTGATTCTCATAAATATTTCCAGATTTTTCATCTAACTTTAATATCAATAATGTTTTTTGTCTTCAGTGTTTTTAGGAATATTTTTTCAGTGCATAATGCTGCCATTTTCCCAATTAGAAATTTTTTCTGACTCTAGCCATGCTCAGAGTGCTTATTATGAGGGTCAACAAGAGGTGGCTTGAGTCTTTTCCTTGGAGTATTTTTTTGTGTGAATTGTAAAAGTAGTGTTCTTGGCAGCATGAGAGAGGTTTTTCTTGATAACAGTATTTCTCTTTGACTGTCTGCCACTGTTTATCTGCCCCGGGCAACAAATCCTTTTCTATCTGCCATTCTTATCTTTCTCTACATTTGCCTCCTTTCCTCCACTGCTTTTTTCCTGCCATGTTTTTCCCTCAAGCACTCCCATTTTTTTTTTCTTTTTTACTATTTTGGCTTTTCCTCCCCAAACATCAGGACAGTNCACTCCCATTTTTTTTTTCTTTTTTACTATTTTGGCTTTTCCTCCCCAAACATCAGGACAGTTTTAGACTTTTTTGGAGGGTTATTATTTTTTTTTTATATATATTTTTTTCAGCTTTCAAGTATTTTTTATCTACTCGTAAAGCAAAACTATTTTTGATAAAAAGCTAAAGTGAAGGCCTCTACTTGAGAGGTTTGAGTACCCATCATCATCACCTGTGACACTTGACCTCTATCCCAAAATGCATTTGTAGTTCCCAGCGGTCCTCCACGAGAGGTGGAGGCAGAGACTGTGAACGCCTCGGCTGTTAGGGTGACATGGTGGGCACCTGCGCCCGAACGGCAGCACGGTCAAATCCGAGGCTATCAAATCCACTATGTGAGGATGAACTACGGCAAGCCTCAGGGTCAACCGCTCATCAAAGACATCCTCATCGAGGATTCTCAGGTAACAGCCATTTACTCTACCATCTTATAATCAACTCTACATCAAATCTTGATGTTTCAACAAATAAAAGACTTAACTTAGAATATATTAGCATGTATGTCAGTATATTAGAGTTTTCCATACACTGTCCATGCCCAGTCTTAGCATGATAGTTTTTACCAAACATTATTCAAATGAGTATTAATTCCAATGCATGTTTTCAGCCATGTAGCAACACACATTTGATGCCGTAGGGAATAGTTGCAGAATCCAGACAGATTCCAGATAGACAAGTGTGATGAACAGATCAAGCCTGTGTATTGGGAATCTGTCTGGATTGTCTGCAAAGCTTGTAGAATAAAATCGCACTGGCACTGTGTTCTTTATAGTGATGAAATATGTCACCCAAACCAACGGTGAGGCTCTGTGATGTGTTTTTGGAACAAATAGAGAAGCTATATTAGCCTTCGGCTACAGATAATGCTAAAACCTGTTTCTAGGATGAATTCATCGTTGATTTTGGTCTTTCCATGGGATTTGTTGGCAATAAGAAAAAGATAAAACAATTCTCTGTAATGTTTATTGTGAATGATCAGATTCAGTGGATATTTTAACTAAATCCACAAAGTAATAAATTTCCTCAAATATTCTGATTTTACATGGATATATTTTAAAGATGAGAAAGGGTGATGAGGGTTAATTGTAGGCTTTTCTGCCTAATCAGTGCTCACAAAAAAAGCTACTGGTAAAAAAAAATATTAATAATGAAACCCTTTTCAGTTTCAGTTTTTGCAGTACATTCTTCATATAAAGAGAATAATGAATTAGAGTCATTAAAACAGGATATTTAATTTGGATAATTGGGATAATTAAAATTATTTACCAATACTTTTTGGAAAAATATGTTTAGATTTATATTGATTACTTAACGTGTTTTAATGCATTATTTAATTAACTTGTGATCTAAAGGTATATTCATGTTGTGCTATAGAGAGTTTAAAATAAATCCATTAGTGGTCTTGTTGGATTACTATTTCATTATATTAAGTTTAAAATTTTAAAGCATGTCATTATGTATTGAAAGTAGAAAAGAATGAATATATATTTGATCAAACAAATACTCATTTTGTGTGTTTTTCTCCTCTGTTTCCTTGTTTCTTGACACTCTTCCATTGCTCAGTGGGAATATGGTGACTCAACTCAATATGTGAGTAACCCCCTTTTTTAAAAATGCATTATTTAACAATAATAACAATAATGAAGCATGGAGAGTATATTAGTCATGTTTATGAGATTGTGGCATTAACATCTCCTAGGACTGGAGCTGGGGCTTAAAACCCAGTAATGAGGTCCCTGTTTCATGTCTGCATCCTTTATTCCCTAGAATTTTTAATATTGGACCCTGTGAAAAACTGTAGAGATGTTGCCATGACCATTATTAAAAAATACTGGTATTATTTTTCTCACAATCCAAGAAAAATAGGAAGTATTGTCGTGTATTTAGATGGAAACAAGTCCTAATGAGTTCTGAGTTTTCTACATAGTTAGATGGGTACTTTTGTACTGAAAGTGAACTAAATCTTGAGCCCTGTGGAGATAATGTAATAAAGTTCCTTTTTGTAGTTTTAGCTACACGAGCAATGAAACAAAGAGAAGTTTATCTCCTGACCTGAGAAAAGTATTAAGGGTATTAAGTATAAATCACTAAAATAAAAGTATTAAGTATAAAATCACTTTATATATATGCTTTTTAATTAAATGTAAAGCCCTGGTCATGACATTTAACCTTAAAGCACAGAGGAAGTAATAGTCTTTACTGACCGTGCTTTGTCTTGTTTTGTACAGGAGGTTCTCCTTGGAGACCTGAAGGCTGACACTTCCTATTCGGTAACAGTCGGGGCGTACACCGCCAAGGGCGACGGTGCACGCAGCAAACCTGTTACAGTCTGCACTGCCCTGCCTCGTAGGTGTCAAAACACACACACACACACTTATCAGAGCAACAATGAACACAACTACATCTACAACATTTAGCATAGTATCTCCAGGGAAGTTTGTGTCGGTGTGTGTCTGACAAAACGTAAACATCCCAGTTGTTTAATAATTGCAGGTTGTCAGCTGCAGATAATATATTTTCAGGTTTCTGGTGTAAATTTATGAGGTCGCTGCTTCCAGTAAAGTCTGTTGGGGGTATTCATAAAACATAGCCCCAGTTTTAATGTGTCGATAAGGACAAATAGCATCACGCAGCCACGTTCCCTCATTCTTAAATGCCTGTTACCTTTTAGTGTTTGCAGTCAAAGAGGTAGTACTACTGTATTTCCTTTCACATTAAAACCTGTTTCAGTCTGGTGGTTCTCTCTCTCTCTCTCTCTCTCTCTCTCTCACACACACACACACACACACACACACCTCCCATGCGCCAGACTCACGGAGTGTAGTTTTGCAAAATCAGATTTTACATTCAACAAGCTCAAAAATATAATATAACTAAAACATACAACTGAACATCTTTGCTTTCTTTCTTCCTTCCTATTTCCCCATCTTTTCACATTTCTTGCATTCTTTCCATCCTTCTTGCATTCTTTCTGTCCTTCTTGCTGACTTTTCTTCCTCCCTTCCTTCCATCCTTCCTCTGACCCTCTGTCTTAATGTCTTTCTTTTTGTTTATTTCTTTCTTTCCTTCTTCAAATCCCCAAAGTTAGACACATGCACTTTTCCAACAGCAAAACTTAATATTACTTTTTTTTTTTTATTAAAAGTACTTTTTCTTTTGATAATGGAGTACATATTAATGCATTTTAATGCTAATTTTAATTCAGGATTGTCACTTATAATAGTGTATTTTCCAGTACAGTATTGCTACTTTTACTTAAATACAGACTTAGGGTGCTTCCACCAATGACACTTATAGAAACATACAGGAAGACACAGAACAATTGAAGCACACACACACACACACACACACACACCATGAATAATGATGTTTGAGACTGTACCATCACTAAGATCATTAGAGGCCATTAAATCATTGAATGGGTTATGTTTTATTCTGCTTTGCCAGTAAAAGGCAGGTCATTTGGAGCCATAATAATCATATTTTCCATGAGGTTATAAATAATGTGCTTTGTAATTATCCTGTAATTATTGTTTCTTTTTCATCGCTGTGTCTCCCCAGTGCCAGAGAAGCCCAAACTGATGGTGAGCACCACTGATTCAGGTACCGCTCTGCTTCAGTGGTACCCTCCACCCAACCCTCCCACCCCACTCCTGGGTTACCGCCTCACGTTCGGCCGTATCGATGTCCTCCCCTTCACGGTGGTGGAGTTCCCCACCAAGCAGGACCATCACACCACCCAGGACATCCACAAGGGAGCCAGTTATATCTTCCGACTCTCCGCCCGTAACAAAATGGGCTACGGAGAGGAGGCAGTGAAGGAGGTGACAACTCCAGAAGATATTCCCAGTGGATATCCAGAAAATATCATCTCTGAGGAGGCTTCTGCCACCTCCCTCCAACTGGCATGGAAATCAGTCCCCCTAATTGAGCAGAATGGGAGAATTGTTAAATACTCTGTGCTGTACAAGGATATAAACAGTCGAGGAAACGCCTCAGAAGTCGTGGTGGCAGCTCCACGATCGAGTGTTTTGTTGGAGGGCCTGAGTGCTGATACAGTATATGATGTGAGGGTGTGTGCGTTCACGGCTGTTGGCCCTGGGCCGTATAGCCCCAGTGTCCAGTTTAGGACACAGCGGCTAGACCAAGGTAGGACACATTGGTGCTCATTTTTTAACAACCCATCTTCACTGCTGAGAATGCAAGACATGCTTCTAAATATACATTTGTCTTCACTGACATACATGTACACGTGTCCCCCACACAAACACGCACTCCTAAGTGTCCTTTTTTGTTGTCTTGTCACTGTAGTCTTAGGCCCCACATCCTTTTCCCAAAGCAAGGTAAGAATTTTGGGTCTTGGGCAAGTATTTCTGTCGAGTCCCACTGATTATGTTGATCAGGGCAGGTCTAGACTAACTAGATAGCTACTTTGAAACTCGAACATGAAGATGATGAACAGGTAAGACATTTTGAGTCAGTAGAGAGAATGGCTGAGTCTGTATCATCATATTAATGTTCTTTGTATGTTTTTGTTTTTGTTTTTCTTAGTTTTTGCCACCAACTTCAGAGTAAAAGCTGCAATGAAGAACTCTGTTCTGCTGTCTTGGGAGATCCGGGATAAGAACCCTGTCCAGCCCTTCACTGTAAGTACATTGGAAATTGATGTGGATGGATGATGGACGGATGTACTGATATAATAAAAACATCCACATATTTTTCAGTCTTTATTTGAATATTTAAAAGTTGTGTACCAATTGGAGTGAAAAATCAATAATAGAAAAAATCTGGGTGGAAATTCAGCACATATTTTCACACTTTCTATTCCGGAAAGCATATTCTGAGTTCTTGTTGCTGGTAGATGACATTTGTTCTAAACTGTGTGTGACAGCTTTTGGGTACATTGGGAAATAAAATCTGGGTAAAGATTGAAACCAATGATTTTTTTCTTACAGGAAAAAAAATAATAAAAGCTATCTTGTTATTTTTTCTATGAAAATCTGTAATACTTAGATTGGTTTGGCTTATCTATAATGCATGTTGCAATTAAAGTGATTTATGTGTAGTATGCGATTTAACTCCAACAAATTTCCTGTCCAGATCTTGTACGGTAAGGGCCAGTCTGTGGAAGTGGACGGGAAGCAGACTCAGAAGCTGATCACGGGCTTGGAGCCAGACACCCAGTATTCCTTCCTACTCACCAACCGGGCCAATAGCGCCGGCGGCCTGCAGCACCGTGTCACCACTACCACCGCCCCCGACATCCTAAAAACCAAACCCACACTGGTGGGAAAGACCAACGCAGATGGCATGGCAACTGTGCAGCTGCCATCTGTACAACCCACAGCTAAAGTCAGGTAATGATGAACGAGCGAGATGGTGTAATTAGTTAATGCACTGGTTTATTTTTAGGAATAGATGCAAGAATTTCTTGACACACCTGAGTCTTCTTTAATTATGGACAGCCAGTGCAGAATTTGCTATGACTATACTGTCAAAGGAATTGTCCTACTGTCCCTATGAGATGATTTCACTGTTCCCCCTCTTTGCTGCTCTTTTTTTGCTGGTCCACCAGGAGGGATTTCTCTGAGCTGGCAGCAATGCAAGTCGGAGAACTCCCACATGCATTGGGCCAAATGAAAGCACAAAGCTGATAATCTCATCTGCTTTTTGGAACCATGAACAAATGCAGATACCAAGTGGATGCAGCCTTTAGCATTCAGGCTGAATGCTACTTTTGTGTTCTCACAATCATTTTGCTGTAGTGGTCCCTGTCACATCAATACCATTTTGGGATATTGAGTCCCAAATAGCATTTTGCTGTTTCTCTGTTTACTGATGCAAGAGTTTATCCCAGCGTACGTAGCTTTGTCCAAAATAGCAACATTAATTATCAGCAGAATTTTTGAAATCATGTAATAACAATGACAAAAGTATGTTGTATGAAAACTCAGTCAGGTCAACTGGATTCAAGTTTTTTAAAATTCTGAAACATTTCACCATCCATCCAAATGGCTTCGTCAGTCAGAAAAGTCATTTTGACTGATGAAGCCATTTGGATGGATGGTGAAATGTTCCAGAATTAAAAAAAACTTGAATCCAGTTGACCTGACTGAGTTTTCGTATAATATATCTACTGCCTGGATGACTGAGAATCTTCATCAAAACAAAATGACAGAAGTAAAAATATGATCAAAGTTTTTGGAGATGGAAACATTGATTAGTTATCTTCTGAGGGAGTTGTTCTCAATGCTGGTCCTCAAGTATCACAGCACTGCATACTCTTCATTTCTTCTTGCTCTACACCATCTAACTAGCTAAATCATTTGGCAAAAAAAAAAAAAAAAANAAAAAAAAAAAAAAAAAAGGAAAACTATTATATTGGTTTAGGTTTTAGAAAATGGTTGGCAGTATTGTAACATGTATCCGGGCAGTATTTACTGGGCTCAAACATGCAAAACCAACATTTCACTTATATTCTTGTTTTTGTCATCACATGTCGCTTCAGACATGGCTTTCCATTCCCATGCAGCAGCTGCACTGCTTTATAATGATAAAGTTCAACCTCAGGTGTCGGAGCAGTGATGTTCCTCCAAAAACTAAAATGAGGATAGTGGGATAGTGAGACATTTCCTCAGTCCTCATCTCTTTGCATGCTGTGTTGTCAGGGGTTACTATGTGGTGGTGCTGCCATTGAAGAAGCAGAGAGGAGGGAAGTTCCTGAATCCCTGGGAGGAGCCTGATCAGATGAACCTGGATGAGGTGGGACATATATATTAAAGTACACTGATTGTGACAACGCTGATGATGATGATGATGATGATGATGATGATGATGATGATGATGATGATGATGATGATGGCAATATAAGTAATAAATGGGATAGCAGGTGCACAGACAATTGTGTCTTGTAAAATCCACGACGGGCCATATAACAGAAAATATTAGGATAAGGAATTTTTATATTTCTGTTCACACAAGTTATGCGACATGTCATAAAAGCATAATGTGTTTTGATAGAAATTGATAAGAAAAAGAATGACAGACAATCTTTTATTTTCAGTAAAAACCCTAGTGTTTCATACAGGTTGAACATTTATGATAGCTCTGCCAAAAAGTGGATTTTTGTTGTTTGATGTGTGTCCTGTTTAAAAAAAAAAACAATATCTCAAGATGCTGAATGTAAAATATAATGGACTGATAAATTTCAGTATAAAACAGTAACTCAGTTCTTAAATTTCACCATAACTTTAAAAAGCAGAGTGTTGGAGCACTTCATCCTTTAGTTCTGGTTTATTTAGGCTACATATCTGTCGTAAAATAGGTATAATAAGTAAGTAACTGAAATCTTACGAAACCACTATACTGCAGAAACATTTTATGTCACCATCATCTTTTGATAGTTGATGTTCTTTCTCCATGTTCTCGGATTCTACTATCGTCCCACATTTTTAATTTGCAACATTCCCGCCATCCTCTACGCTGATTTCCATATGGACACACAATGGTATAATGGTGCAAAGAAATTAATTTTATTCCTTCATTTGTTGGGCTTTTGGGGTAATACTGACCTGTTCTTGCAAAAAGGACTGGTAATTCCAGTGTATATATTATCCAGAAATGTCAAGTTCATTTTAATCTGTAATTGAGAAAAACCAGATAATCATTGTTCTGATTTCATAGCTCAGCAGTGGGCCTAGTAGTACTGATTATAATGTTACGGCAGAAACATTTTCACATAGAAAAAGAAACATTGATTCCAATTTGAGTTTTTGTAAAATTAATTCTGGCCTGTTTTATCTGAGATATTATTATGTAAATCGGATCATCATTGTCTGTTCAAACAGCACTTTCTCCTGTTATGTACCTTCTCATTCCACTTCCTTCCTTTTTCTAAATATTTATCCACCTCATTCATCTGTTCTGAAGGCACATTTATGTGTGTGAGATTAGTTTCAATGGAGGATTTAATGGTGCCCACTGTCACTGTGGATAAATGTGATGGCATTTCAGTGTTGATGATGACATTCACATTTAGATGATGATGCTTTATAGCGCATTGTTCCTGCACTGAGGGTTTTTGTTTGGGTAAAACTGCCAAAATTACCTTTTTAGGAAATCAAAATGAAACATAATATTGCTAAGAAAAATGGTTCTCAGTGGCCAATTGCATAAACCTTTGGCCTTTGATGTTGCACTTTGGTGAAAATTATACCCCTCATTGTTTCCCAATTTTTGCATAATTTCTTCTCTCCCTTTGTTACCTCTGTTTCCATCCCCTCCCTCTCATCCCTTCTTTTGTCTTCCCTTTATCGCTGTCCATTTTCTTCCATTTCAGCTCCTGAAAGAGATCAACAGGACGAGTGTAAGCCGAGCCCTCCGCCTCCGCAGACAGGCTGGCCAATCAGATCCCAGGCCATACGTTAGTGCTCACTTTAAGACCCTCCCCCCTGAGTTCACACTTGGTGATGGCCGAAATTATGGTGACTTCCAAAACCGTCCACTGCAGAATGGACAGGAGTATGTGTTCTTTGTGCTCGCCTTGCTTGACCTCTCTGAGAATGTGAGTGCACACAAAAACACATCAACGTGCACACACATGTAATTTTCACCTTTAAATAGCCCCTTTACAACCAAGCTACTTCTTCTTCCAGACCATGTACGCTACTAGCCCTTATTCTGACCCTGTGACCTCATCTGATGTGGATCCTCAGCCAATCGTCGATGAGGAGGAGGGGCTGCTGTGGGTGGTAGGACCTGTGCTTGCTGTGATCTTTATCGTCTGCATCGTCATTGCTATTCTCCTCTTCAAGAGGTAAGGAAGTGATGGAGACAGGAAACAATGTATGTGATGGGTTGAAAGATTCAGAGTTTTTGTGAATACAAAAAAAGAAACTAATTTAAAGGCAGCTTACGCTTTTGGAAAAGGGCAAAAGATGTTGTTGGGGGACAAACTTTGAATAATTCCCAAGCTGGCTTGTTGCTGTGCCATGTATTCAACTCAGATTACTTTTATGGGTTCTGCTTAGAACTATAGCCCCTCCCATCCTCTTACAACTGTCCTTTCAGTCATCTCTGATAGAGCAAGGTCATAAACAAAAGAAAATGTTGGTGCTGTTGTAGACGAGTTAGCCATTCATCTCTTAGACAGGTAAGACAATGAAGGGTCCCTTACATTTGTTTTCTGGATTGTTACACCTCAACTTCAAACTAAATCTAATATCTTTTGTCCATTACCAGCTGAAGCTGATGCAAAGCCTCACTGTTTATGTGTTCCAGTTATTTATAGGGCATAAAGGACTGTCTTACTGCATATTTATCATATGGAAAAACCCAACATTCTGTTCTCCTGTTATACAAACCAAAACCACAGTTCTTTTATCTGATTTACTATTTTTATTGTTTCTGTCTTCTGTATTCTCTATTAGCTCTTTCAGTGCTAATTATCTAGTCTCCTGGCCAAATCTTTGTTAATGCACATAAATAATTGCTGTGGTTCATGTGCCATTAAAAAATGATTAACCTTGCTGGTAATAATGCATAGCTGAAAAGCCATGGAGTGTAACCTGTGGTAATGCCCATCCATAGTTGTGTTGCACTTCGGACCATGTTTCTAATGACATTATAATAGATGTATAGTAATTACCTACACTAGTGTTCAAAAGTATGGAATCACCAATAAATTTACATGTTGTTTATAGAAATTGATATTTTTATTCACCTACTGTAGTTGGCATTAAATTGACTTAAATATATATATATATATATATACGTTAAAAATGTTGCAAATGGCTATATAGCTGGAAATGATTTCTAATTAATTATTACGTAAAACTACAAAGTCCAGTTTTCAGCAACAATTACTCTAGTGTCCTAATAATAATCTCTTAGCTCATCCTTAATTAATCATGTCCATTACCAGCTGAAGTTGATGCAAAGCCTCACTGGTATTTGGCTAATTGCTAAATGCCAGTTAGTTAATAGAGACACTTTTGTAATTGTGTTAGCACACCTGAAACCCATTGTTCTGTTAAAATGAGCGAACATTGTCTTTACTTGGGTTGCAAGGCACTGGCATTCCCAAAGTTCAATTCTGGGTTCAAAAATGGACAAAACAAAATAGCTTTCTAAAGAAACACATCAATTGTTTTGAAAGATGAAAGTTAGTCCATGTGTCAGATTGCCAAGAACTCAGAAGATTTTGTACAAAGCAGAACAGGACAAGAAGCAGAAGACCCAGATTCACAACTGGATAAGAGGATAAGAGCTGTAGTTTGAGAAACCAGATGCCTTACAGTCCAAGTACAAGCCAAATACCAGTTTCATCTGCAACAGTGAAAAGACAACTCTGGGATGCTGTCCAATGCTGGCTATCTGAAACTAGCAAATAAACAGGAAGGTATTAGAATGGTCAAAAAACACTGACAGTGGACACTCAGTATCTTTTCTTGTTATTTGCCAGTTTCAGATATGGCTTTTTCTTTGGATCTCTGCCTTTAAGGTCAGCATGCCAGTGATTCCAAACTTGAATGCTAGTGTATATAATTAACTATATATAACTATAAGAAAAACAACACTTTGATTCGATTGACATCACAGTGAGGGGTGTGCTGAGGGATAGGGTGCACACCTGTATGATGTGATGTGTGAAACTGGATGTAGTTTTTGTTAATTTAATTTATATTGTGATTTTGCATTTGTAGGATGTCCTATATCTGTCATAGCACATTGTTACATGGAAACGCTGATTAGTTTAAGTGAGAGAAGTAATATGTGTTGGTGGTTAGACACTAATGTTATTCACCCTTGTCTGTTCTTTTATCCACACTTCTCTCTGTTTGGATCCAGCAAACCTGACAGGTAAACAATCTCTACCTACACTCATTTCCTTTTCCCTGTAGGGGCTGCACAATGTGTTTTCAGTTAAAAGTCTTTTCTGGGAATTCATTTCTAAAGCTAATACCATGATAGATAAATAATGCTGTTTATCCCTGTAGATTTAAGATGACTCTGTCTCTGAGAATTGCATCGTAATCTACAGTGTAAACACCTCATCCTTGGAGCATTAGGTTCACATACATCAGGTTCAGGTGCATTTAAAGGGTTTTTCTTGTCTTATTCCAGGAAAAGAGCTGAAGCTGAGGGCAGGAAGGGAAGTTTTCCCTGCAGCAAAGCCATGTCCTCCCACCATCCCACTGATCCTGTGGAGCTTCGCAGAATCAACTTCCAGACCCCAGGTATACTAGAGACACACATGTAATTAGGCTGGATGAATGATTTCCTACGTATTAATTTTCTTTCTATTGATCAGTTTAACCCTGATGTTATTTCCTTTTTCAGTGTACCGTGTATCAGTGTACCGTGGTTATCGCCGTTTGTCAAGTTAGTTGGTCTTAGTCCACCATAGATGCTGCATTATTTGCCTTTCTTCTGTTTCATTTTCATGCTAACTAACATTCCATCTCATATAGGATGAAGCTGCATAGAATAATAGCATTTCATCAAAGTGTCTCTGGAATCATAAAACATTTCTTTACAAATTGAAATATTTTTTCACAATGAATTTGTAACCGCTTGTGTCATGGTTGTTTTTTTTTTTTTTTTTNTTTTTTTTTTTTTTTATCCACATCAGCCGTGTGCCTGCACTCTGAGGACATGTTATTGTGCCTCAATAACTTTCACAACACTCACATTGTTCTTTCCGTCTGCCTGGAGAGAAAATGGTCACTTAACAAAAACACTTCCATTTGCTTCCTTCGCTGACCACGGACAGAACGCTAAACAACACCTCCTCTGAGAATCCTAACTCTTAACATTTCCTTTAAAACAGTTTAGTTGTACATGAATCAAAATGGCCCCTTTCTTTATTTCTCTGTTCGGCAGGCATGGCCAGTCACCCGCCTGTCCCCATCTCTGAGATGACAGATCATATTGAGCGCCTGAAGGCAAACGACAATCTCAAGTTTTCTCAGGAGTATGAGGTAGGACTGCTGATTATGCCCTAGAAAATCTTTAACTGGAGAAATTCATCTGGTTTTGATGTGTTTCTCCACAATTAATAATTTGCTGAGTCGTTATTCTTGCTCAGTTTCAATTTCAGTGGCTGAGACTGTCGATTGAATCTCACATATTCTTCAGTTAAGTTGTGTTTTGATTCTGTCTTCATAGACAGATACAAGATAAAGCTCATTTTTACTCTGTTCCTCTCGCTGCTATGCTTTTATCTGTACGAATATGAGAGTTTCTCCTCTGAATGAAGATTCCCAGTCCAGGAAATTGAAATTGCAAGCTCAGAGAGAGTTTGCTTACAGCCCAGATGGCTATCGAACTTTCATTTCAACGCTCTGGTGGAGAAACAGAGATAGAAATAAAGAGGCAGCGACAGACAGCAGAGTTACCAAGAGATACAGAAAGAAAGTGTTCTCTGCAAAAAAGAAGAAGCTTTTTGATTATTTTCCTTTAACTTGCAGCAAGTTAATGTGAAAGAAAAAAAAAGCCGTCTGCTTGGAGATAACAATGTGCTTGTACTTGGTGTGCTGAAATGTTGAGCTATATAGCTTTACCAAAACAAACCATCAGTAGAAATATTTCCCAACATTCTGGCTGCGTAGCAAACAGCGCTACCATTACAATGAGCTCCACAGAGAGCTATTAAAGGGGTAAAAATGTTTTCTTTTCTCTGAAAAAAAAAGATCTGTTAGACCAACAGCCTCTGGGTGAAGAATGAGACATGAGGCTCTAATTGGCTGCCACAAGGGAGAGAGAGAGAAATTGTGTGTGACGGAGATACATACGCAGAAGAAGACAAGGACGTATTATGCAAAGAGTAAAAGCCGGAGTTAAGGATGTTTTAGGGAGAGCGAATAAAGGAGGGTGGAAGAGAGTGAGGGAGAAGCCTATGTAATTGTGGTGGTGAGTTGGACCCACTCTGTTGAGCCACACATTCTCTCTGCATGACTGTGTGCTTTGTTCAGTACTGAACCCTTAACGAGAAAGCGAGAGATGGATGGAGGAGGGACTGAGGGAGGGAGAGAGAGGCCAGAAATGATTGTGGTGTAATAATCACACACACATGATGCTGAGCAGCGAACAGAAAGCATTTACACACACACACACTCATCCAGTACCACTCCTGTCCATTTTTCCCCAACCAAACCATAATTATGTGTCGTAAAATATTCTGAATTGCTAAATTGCTCTGGCTTTCTCCCTCTTCGTCCCTCTCCATTGACAGCCCCATAATGACCTCATGTCTGCCTCTCCCAGCTAACAGCAGTGGTTACACTGTAATTACCCTCCAGGAACTTAATGTGTTGGTCTAACACAACCATCCTTTCTCTCCCAGAGGAATTTATTGTGTTTTTTATCATCTTTCCCTGGAAGACGATTTTTCTGTTGAAAAGAGAAAGTCCCTATATCATCACCGTTTCTTGAAATTGGATATAGTGTTTGCCCATTTTCTTGTCCAAGTTTAAAGCTGCCCTATTAACTTTCAATTTTCGTTTGGTTTCTTTATGCCACATCAACACTAGACAATGACTGTAAGCTGAAATTGATTGCATTGTCGGCTCTATGTGCCAGAGAGAAACAATGAGATAACACTGTAATGGAACACTCGGTTTTAAATGTCAGCTTCATATTATATGATATTATTAGGGAATTGGGCATATTTAGGCTGTACAGCAACTGTAGTTTTTATAATACCACAGGGGCTGAAAAGTTGAACACAATTGATGCTTCCCGGTTTCTTTGGCAGTATAATTCAGCATTTCACACAAAATAAACATGAATTACTGAGATTACACATGCTGTGGTCATTTGTTAGAGTATAATAAGTGTTATTAACACACTACATACAGTTATGATATTTTTTGAAAACCAAACCAAAAACAAACTGTTTCTCAAAAACATTAATAAAATGTGCAAAAGCTGTATTAAAGAAAAAAAAAACTGCAATAGCCCTGTTACGCTGACTTCTTCATTTATTGCCCGTGAATTTTTGGACTTTGTCCTCTAGTTCATTCCATTGACCTTTGATGTGTGTGTGTGTGTGTGTGTCTTGTAGTCCATTGATCCCAGTCAGCAGTTCACATGGGAGAACTCCAACTTAGAGGTCAACAAGCCAAAGAACCGCTACGCAAACGTCATTGCCTACGATCACTCCAGGGTTATACTCTCCAGCATTGATGGTAAGACACTGTGCCAGTGTATTTTTGCAAATATGTGTGTGTGTGTGTGTGTGTGTGTGTGTGTGTGTGTGTGTGTGTGTGTGTGTGCGCGCGCAGGTGGGTGTCTGTTTTGTGAGTGTGAAAGCTGCTATTCACGGGAAATTCATTGTCCAAAAATGGATTTCGTGGCTAGCTGCCATACAAAACAGAGGAAGTGCTGTGCCTGCATCAGAAAGATTAGCTGGGAAAATGATGGTTTGAGTTTTTTACATTTTCAGATTTGTAAATTCAGTAGTTAATGATATGGTCGCTCACTTGACCATTTTATTGTAAAAGTCTGCAGGGATAAGTTATACTCACACTTTTACGGCTATATTTTCATGGCACATCCATTATTCCCTGGTCTACAATGAGAAGTAAAAATGGTCCTTCACAGTCCTGTTCTCAGTGTGTATTTTGAAGCGCACTCACCACCTCAGTTGGGAAAGACCTGAGGCAGAGACTGGCAGCTCCAAGAGAGGGATGCTGTGGGAGGCCAAGCCCAAACAGATGAGCCTTATCTGGGCAGAGCATGTGTGAGCACCCCTTCCACCCCCTCTTGTCCTGGAGCTCTGACTGTCTGGCTTTCTTTTAGCTTAAACAACACATATACACTTGAGCATGTCCAAACACATAAGAGAACATACACACACACACACTATAAATTAAACGTATGCACAAGATGCAGCACAAGCACAGATATGCACTTTTGCTCTTAGTCTCTTGCGCACACAGTCATAAAAACACACTCATTGCCAAGCCATTGTAGCCACCAAGTGACTTGAAGTGTGTGTGCATGTGTTTGCTTGCTTTATCCACGAGCTACACAGTGCTCTGCTGTGGTTCCTTGCAATAAAATTTGTAGCACATCAAAGCATTAAGCCAAGCTGTCTTTTATAGACTGGGGTTGATAAACATATGTTAGAAGCTCTTCTTACCGTCTGTCCTCATGCCATTTAAAATAAGTAGCACAAACAGCCAGTACTCCTCTGTCATTTAAATGTATGCGTGTGCCACAGCAGCATGGGGTTTTAACGATTGTATGGCACTGAGTCGTAGCTGTTTGTAAAATAAGCTGCCAGAGGAGAGTCAGCTGCAGGAGTTTCTTCTTCTTGGGATTTTACTGTTTGTTCATTGACTTATATCGTTTAAATGTAAGTCATTATCAGAAGTCATTATCAATAGGAGTTTGTGTCCTACTTCGGCAGAATCAGGTCATTGCTGAAATTTTAATGTGCATGCGTGTGTGTGCGTGTTTGAGCTGTGACTCAGTGATTTTGGGGATTATAGTATTAGACCCCAGAATGCAGGACTGATCCTGAACCAAACACACACTGACAGTCTCACACAGACATACATAGACACAATCCCCTCCAGGACAAGCAGTGTCAGCGTCTTACACAGAGACGACCTCACAGTCATATTGCAATTCAAAGCGACACATCCAGAATATACTAAGATTAGTCCCATGATCGTCTTAGCATTTATTATAAAACAAGACGGCTGAACAATCCAACACCAAAGGACACTGGGCTTGTGAAAACATTAATCTCTCTGCCTCGACCTTCAATCATCTCCTCCCATTATTACTGGAACATTCAGCTGCTTTGATGACAGTAAATAATCCTTAGAGATTATTTAATTGTGAATAAGAATAATGTCATTGCAAAAAACAAAAAAAAAAATACATTGACAAAATTGTTTTCATGTGATCAGTGCTCATGCCAGTCATCATACACATGATCCGCTTTATACACTTCTTTTCCCGTTCTCCCTCCCCAACTTCCATTCTTTTCTTATCACACAGGTGTGCCGGGCAGTGATTACATCAACGCTAACTACATTGATGGCTACCGCCGTCAGAATGCCTATATCGCCACTCAAGGCTCTCTCCCTGAGACCTTTGGGGACTTCTGGAGGCTGGTCTGGGAACAGCACACAGCCAACATTGTCATGATGACAAAGCTGGAAGAAAAGTCACGGGTAAGAAAGAGGGAGTGGAATAAGAGTGATAAGGGAAGGGGAGAATATGAATGGAACAGATAGCATGGGATAGCACAGCAACCAAGCTGACCAAAGGGAAGAGGGTATGGTAGGTAAAAGAAGAAGAAGAATGGAGTAGGTAGGATAATAGTAATAGTGTAGAGCAGGATATCAGGGGACTCAGCTGGACAGGAATAAAAAGAGAGACGGGCATAAGATAATATAGGTATGATACGATATGGAAGCATAGACTAGGGTAGTTATAGCAGGGTAGGATTAATTAGAATAGCACAAGTTATATTAAGATAAATTAATAAGCTTTTGCCACTTTTTACTTTTTTTTTTGAACACTGGATAATTTGAAGGTAAACAATTGTCCGTTAGTTGTCCTAAAAAAAATATAAGACCTTAGCTACATTTTGTTATGCTTCTAGTGGACATTCCAGATGTCAGGTTTCCTCAAATTAATTTACTAAAGGCTCCTATAGACTGTCCTCAGAGATGAAATCTTTGGTCATCAGTCCAAAACGGTGATCCTAGCTCGCAGTATGAGAACCATCCACCAATGGAACTTTAGCAACAAAATTCAGAGTATGAAGTTTGGGACCAAAATCTCACAATCTGACAATCTGACTGCTGCTATGACCCATGGCTTTGCGATTCAACAGGCATTTATTGCACAGTCTTACATGAATCAAACTTGAAATTGTGCAGACTGTTACAGTTTATGACTACAATTTTATCATCTTGCACAATGTGACATGCAGTGAACGTATGAGATTGCTTTTATCACAGTTTGCAAGAGGCATAAGTGATGGAGGAGACAAAAACATTGAGACATCTTAAAATTTCAAAAACCTAAATTTGAGAAATTTTCCATTTCCTGCATCTTCATGGTTTATGCTATATTACTAAGCAAGTGTCTGGAATAGGCTATATATCATAATATGGAAGTACATTATTCTTTTACTTACCTATACTAGGTTTAACCCCAGTCATTTTATGGACCAGGAGAAACGTGGAAACAAGTGTGTATAAAGAGCAAGAGGTCAAATAAGTTGTAATGTAGAACAGTATCACACTGGATATGATATACAAGCAATAAATTACATAGAATAAGGCAAAAAAAACAGCTGACATTAATAATGTTAAAAGGTCAAGAAAAATAGAATAGAATAAAATAGAACAGAATAGTGAAGGAGATCAAGGGATTACATCTAAATTTGAGCGGGTAATGAAGCTTTTTGCTTGTGGGCCTTCTGCTGCAGTTAACAGAATATCCGCTTGAGTAAAAATTCAAATGTAATGAGAATGTCATGTTAGAAAACAAACAAGTATAGCTCGAGGTGTGAATCATGATTAAATGCTAACTAATTATATCCTGAGCCTTGTTCCTCTCATCTGTGCTTCTTTTCCTATTAACCTGTGCTTTGTGTTGAAGCTCTGTTTCCTTTTCAACTTTTCCAACTGTCTCTTTGTATGTGTTTGACCCTCAGATGCCCTCTTATTTCTTCTCTAAGGCAAGATGTCTCTTTCTCTCCTTTGCTAATCCCTTGTGAAATGCAACTTCTCCTTGCATAGTTGTCTCCTTAACTGTTTTCCTATTCAGTGGCTTTTTCTGTTTCATTCCGTTTCTTTCTGTGCAAAGCCAGTCCATTGAGTGAGAATGTTGAAATGTTTTCAACTCACCACAAGGCACTTAGAGTGAACTTGGTCTGAAATGGGCTTCAGTTTAACCACCCCAGAGTTCACAAACGGAGCATGTTAGCGTCCACGGTTTGCATGATCACATCCTCAACTGTTTCTCTCTTTATGTAGCTGTAGCCTTGTATAAAACAGTTTTACATGCTA
The DNA here is from genome assembly GCA_014773175.1 of Lucifuga dentata. Classification (NCBI taxonomy): domain Eukaryota; kingdom Metazoa; phylum Chordata; class Actinopteri; order Ophidiiformes; family Bythitidae; genus Lucifuga; species Lucifuga dentata. Next base: position 89,268 of record VXCM01001051.1, on the reverse strand, counting down.
GCTGCATTATTGTAAGGAAATGTATTAAAAACCCTGCAGAATCACTACAGGGTGAAGGACTTCAGAACACGTAATGATAGCTAGTAGTTAACTGTCAAATAAAATGTTGAATCTGTAGTCTATGAATATTTGCTGAGCTTTAATATCCATTACTGAATGCAGGTCTTTACAGTACGGTTTCTAGCTCTTCATTATCAGCCTACTCTCTCAATTTCTCCAGTTTGTGGAGGGAGTGGAAAAAATTATTTAATCATATTTAACACCTCTACACATTATGCGTTACAGAGTGTGTTTATTCATTAACAGCACAGATGATCACAGATGGTCCCACTGTGGGACTCTTGCCAGTATTCTTCTCATTACCAGTAAAACCACACAACAACAGGGCCAAATTATGCCATTAGCCAATATTTCAATGGATAATAAACTCTATACACCAGGCATTTACTGCAATCCTGTACAGTCTTTGGTAGTGGTCTGGCCCCCCTACGTGGACAACCATTCCAGTTCCCACCAGGCCCACAGTGTCTCAAGGTCTGATGGGAAAATGACAGTTGAAAAGCTGTAATTACAGCCTGAACGTACTAGGCCAAAACGCATTATCCTAGTCTGGAGCAGTGGAATGCAGAGCGAGTTGAGCTGAGCTCCCTGCCGCCTTTGATGTGAGGACTGCAGGGATCAGCACATAACGTTTGGATTGGCCCAATTCTGCTTAGGCCTTTTCTCCCCGTTTTCCTCACGGTGGGATTTTTCTTTCCCCTTCTCCTCTGTCGGTTCTGAATGTGTGCTAAGAAAAAACTACAAATATGGCTGCCTGATATAGGGGAATTGAAGGTGAAGCATGCTGGGACTTGGTGTGCTGTGTGTAGTTTGTAGGGATTTGAGAAGGTGAAATGTAGGCCAGCGTCAAGCGTTAAATATATCAGGACTGAGTGTTGAGAGCTCTGTGTTGGATGCTTGGGCTATTCCACTAAACTATGACAATTTTAGTTCATGCCACACAATTTTTAGTAATTGAAACAATTTAGGAAAAGCTCTTTTTCTCTCTTTCTTCTTATCTATCTCTCTCTTGCCCAACACACTTACTAAAACCCCTTTCACATGCTGCGTACAAAATTTTTTTTGCAATATCACTGTGTCACAGAACCGCTTCAGCCCCCTCTCTTGTTTTTTTTTTTTTTTTACCACTGTACACGTGTGCACACAGCCAAGTCAGCTCTCTCTTCCTCCTTCTTTTCACACAAAGACAACGTTTACACACACATATTGGCTGCTTTGTATCTCTCACAGCTTTTCCTGTCCTTCCCTACAGGTGAAGTGTGATCAGTACTGGCCAACGCGGGGCACAGAGACCTACGGCCTGATCCAGGTCACTCTGCTAGACACGGTGGAGCTGGCCACCTATTCTGTCAGGACCTTTGCTCTTTACAAGGTATCACAACATGTGCAGTGGAGTGTGTGCATGTGTGTGTGTATGTGCACTTTTATGTCCAAGAGATTTTGCATACAAGTTTGTGTGTTTATCAGAGCTGGAGTAGATGTCTGTGTTGTAAAGTACAACACAGAAAGTACATTTGGTTCAAGCACTGTAATATGTAAAATGGATTCTGTCAATTTAAATAAGCCAATGTTGGGTCATACATACATGATGATGTCTGATCAAACCCTTTGTCTGCTTCTACAGAGTGGCTCCAATGAGAAGCGTGAGGTTCGTCAGTTCCAGTTCACGGCTTGGCCAGACCATGGGGTCCCTGAACACCCCACTCCCTTCCTGGCCTTTCTACGCAGGGTCAAAGCCTGCAACCCTCCAGATGCAGGACCTATGGTTGTGCACTGCAGGTGTGTGTGTGTATGTGTGTGTAGGACTCATCCATGTTCATTTTGTTTTAGTTTAGACAATTCTAAATTTGATTATAAAGCTAGTAGTTCATAATTCTTCATAAAAACATAGAGGAAGACATCCTACAATGGCGTATCAGGCGTATAAGACCGAAAAAAAAAAAAAAAAANAAAAAAAAAAAAAAAAAACGAGGGGGGCATTATTTTGAGTTTTTAAACTTGCAAATTTGCCAGTTTTTAAAGTGCTTATTTGATGCTTATGCTTATGATAATTTGATGAATTGTATGCTTATGATAATTCGATGATTTTGCGCTAAAAGCTCAAGTATTTCTTTATTGCTAAATCCGATGGAAAAGTACAATTTAGAAAGGTCATGTACTCGCAAAAAAACTCGCAAATTTGCCAGTTTAAAAACTTGCAAATCTGCCAGTAAATTTGTGAGTTTAAGTCTTAAAAAAAATTAATGACAATTATTTTTAATGATGAATAATCTTTTTTTTATTTTATAAAAATAATAATTTTTTTTTTTTAATAATGAAAAGGGGAAAATAATGAGAACTGCCTCACGTTGTGACTATGCCTGCAGTACATGACCTTATTAGATTGTACTTTTTCATCAGATTTAGCAATAAAGAAATACTTGTGCTTTTAGGGTGAAATCATCAAATTATCATAAGCATATGGATTTTTAAAACTGGAAAATTTTCAAATTTTAAAACTCATATGGCCCTAATTCACTGTCGTACAATCCAGTGTAGTTCTTGATTGAAGAAAAGATTTGGTTCTCGATTGTGTGTGCATGACCTGTTATTTGAGATTTTACTTGGCTCTAAAAAAAAAATCTTTCATAGGTCCTGATCTGAAATGAGACTGATCTGCTATTATGCAAACCCCCCAAAAATTTTGACTGGCTTAGACACTCGTTCCTTCCTTAATAACCTCCATCATCACTTAGGTTCAACAACAGCAACAACAGCCATCATGCTGTCCCCTTTTTCCATAAGTAGCTTTTGCTGTTGAGTATTACAGATTAAGCTGGTGGTAGATCTGGGTTCATAAGTTTATATTTAAATGAGCTGCCGTCTGAGCAGCAGGAGGCTCCTGCATTGGTTGGAAGAAGATACTGGAAACTTGTCATTACAATCTTGGCACATTGAGCTCCAGAGCTGGAATAGAGCCGCTATTTACTTCTCCAGAAGGAGAAGGAGAGGAGAGAGGGAAGAAGATAGAGGATAGCAGAGGGAATATGAAACATTCACTGTTGGGAGGAAGAATTAGTGAGGTGTAGATGTAGAAGAAGAGAGAGAAGGGGTGAAAACAGATTGAGACAGTGATTGAGGGGGAGAGGGACACGGAGTTAGAGAAGATATGTGCAGAATGAGAAAGAAGATGAGGTCAAATCCAGGACGCTGAGACTAGAAATCATGAATTAAAGAAAAAGAAAGGAGGAGAGAAAATGCAACTTAAAAAAAACTTGATAAAGCAAAAAAGTGGTGGGTGGTGGTGAGAGCAGTTGGAGGAGTATTTAGAGAGAGGATAAAGAGACAAGGTGAGGATGTAAAGGTTGGCAGGAGAGGAGCTCTTCCTTATCTTCCCAGCAGTCAGATGGATTATCTAACAGGATTATCAGTCAAATTAAATTACTCCGGCAGGCTCCATCATAATGTGCCTTAACATATCAACCAGCCTCTGTATCACAAAATGGACTGAATCCCATTGCACCTCAACAACTCACACAGTCACGCACATACACATACATACTGATATTAATTTAACCATATAAAGAGGTTTTTCATTCATTCGCGCAAACTTGCTTGGTCAGGGTGTTTCACCATTTAGCGACTAGCGCAGCAGAAATATGAAGTGTTTGGGTGGGCAGCTAAATGTATTATATTTCTGGAGTGTGTGTCGATTAGGAGAGAATATCTTCCTAATGCTGGCGAGATGATAATGCTGACTCACTGCTCATGTCAATTATTATGTCTTTTGTTCAAAATATTGCTGGCTGGCATCTTTGTGATAGTTGATTTAGGCAAAATATGTTACAGCATTTGCAATACGCAACAGCACGCACATACACACACATACATACATACAATTGGTTATATGAGTTGTTCACATCACTATCTGCCCCCCTTTTCTTTTCCATTGTGGTTCAGTGCTGGAGTCGGCCGCACCGGCTGCTTTATCGTGATTGACGCCATGACAGAGCGAATCAAGCATGAGAAGACCATTGACATCTATGGCCACGTCACACTGATGCGCTCCCAAAGGAACTACATGGTTCAGACAGAAGACCAATACATCTTCATTCATGACGCCCTGCTGGAGGCCGTGACCTGCGGGAACACCGAAGTTCCAGCTAGGAACCTGTATTCCTACATCCAGAGGCTGACGCAGATTGAACCAGGAGAAAATGTCACTGGCATGGAGCTGGAGTTCAAGGTGAGGAAGGTTCTGCAGATCATACTGTGACACTACGTTAAGGGGAAAAACTGTTTTGTCAGGAGACATGGTTTTCAGGGAGTCAGTGTCTTGCTCATGGGCATTTCAACGGAATGAATGAGTTGTTTAAGATGGTCTCTCGATCTCCTTTCAACCTGGACTGTTTATAGTCAGTTTAACTCAAAACCATGTGCATTAACTGCTAATGTGTCCTCCATGACTTGTTTGATCTAATATCTAATGAACACAAGAGAAGAATGATATTATGGGCCCCATTGTACCTCCCCACTTAATAATAGTGTATAATAGCGTCCCAGAATAACACACACATACACACCTCTTTGCCTACCCCAAAACACCTAACCCTGCTTTGTTACTGCCTGTATTCCATGTTAGCTGGTTAGCAATCATACTGCTTATATCAGTCTTTTTGAGTTGAAGCGTTCCCAATGTATGTCACGCCACTGCCATTTTGGAGGTAACCATTTGAGAGGTAAAACATTTGAGAGCGAGTGTGGTAAAACAAATAATAGTAGCAAAATTAAGAAGGCACAAAACAGTGTAGACAGGGCGTACAAAGTCAGACTTCATCAAGATGCAACAGAACGCTATTTAGCCAAGTTTGCAATCATTAGCTATGTCAGTATGGTGGATTTCCCAAAATACTGTGCACCTGATATGTCACGTAAAAAAAGAATGAGTAGCTTGCAAAAACTTGGTAAGGTGCTATGATTCCCTGAAGCTAACCTGGCTGAAAATCAAAACCCACAATTGAAATATAACGATGAACATAAACATAAAATTGCCAATGAAAATAATCAAAAAGCGCTCAAGAGCTGCACATCACACCCTAAACGAGTAAGCAAATACACAACCATACTCTGTACAGAACCAATTACAGCTGTAAACGTGAACAGTGTGTTGATGAAGAGTGGTTTTTTTTGTTTTTTTTTTACATCAACATTTACATCTGGCCTTACTGGTTTAAAAAAAAAAAAAAAAAAAAAAAAGATTAATTTCTAACTATACAGGTATATATTGAAAGCAGGTGGTTTAAATTTTCCGAATGGCTTATGTCTGCTCAGACTCTGAGGGCAAAGTAAACAAAAAGCCATTCCAAGCAATCTCCTTCATTCCAGGATCCAGCATTCCTGACCTAACAGCAGCGGTCTGCTCTAGAATGACAATGCTCGCCATTTGCTCAGCCTGATGCTGATGTAAAACATATGCCAGGATTGTCCCAGTCACCAGATTTCATCTCAGTTGAACACTTATGAGACATCCTGGAGCGCCTTCTGAAACAGCACTTTCCACCTTCATCATCAAAACACCAAAGGATGGAATTTCTGGTGGAGGATTGGTGTCACATCTCTCAAATAAAATCACACCGAGAGTTAAAGCATGTGTGTGTGTATGATCTAAAAAAAAAAAAAAAAAAANAAAAAAAAAAAAAAAAAAAACTCAAGCTGTTCTGGCAGCTTTTGGAAATCCAACACCCCATTAAGACACACTGTTTTTGTTTCCTTTCACAGAAAGTTTACTCATAGAGTTCAAAGAGATTGCCAGCAGGGCACAATTTTATCCAAGTTTAACAGATGACAACAACAATGCCACATATCAAAGCTACGAAAAAATCTGTGCGCACCAAACATTACAGATAAGACCATGTCAAATTCAAAGCAAATGACATGAAGAATTACAATTGTTGACGCTGCAAACTGGGTTCATAGTACCCAAATGAACTGGTGAACTTGTGGTTGGTGTGGGATTTTCCAGATCGGTCTGTCTGTAAGAAAATAAGGTACTGCTGTTTCTCCCACAGCGCTCCAGTAGCCAGCGACAGCCTCCGCTTAGTTCATGAGACCCCATTGTTTCTCCCGAGTCTGCGGTCTCCCTCTGTTGTTCTGTCTTTCTTTTTAAACCATGTGAACTGATGGTCAGAGAGTGTATTTGTTGTGTGTGTATGTGCGTGTAGTGCTTGCTCGCGTGTAGTACTTGCCTGTCTGCATATATGCATCTGAATGTGTGTGTTCCAGGGGGTTTTCGTTGGTGCAGGATCAACTGTGGTTCACATATGTGCGTTGAGACAGTGTGGGGCCTTGTGGTTTCCTGNCCCAGTCTCTTGATTTTCTTCTTCCACCCCTCGTTCATCTTATTATATTCCCTCTCCCAATCTCCTCTGCTGCCCTTTCCCCCCTATATTCTCCTTCACCCCTCCTTTGTTTATTCTACTAAAGATGTCTGAGTCTTCTTCTTCTTTTCCTTTCGGCTTTCCCTTCAGGGGTCACCACAGCGAATCATCTGCCTCCATCTAACCCTATCCTCTGCCTCCTCTTCTCTCACACCAACTAACTTCATGTCCTCTTTCACTACATCCATAAATCTCCTCTTTGGTCTTCCTCTAGGCCTCCTGCCTGGCAGTTCCAACCTCAGCATCCTTCTACCGATATGTTCACTATCCCTCCTCTGTACATGTCCAAACCATCTCAGTCTGGCCTCTCTGACTTTATCTCCAAAACATCTAACATGCGCTGTCCCTCTGATGTACTCGTTCCTGATCCTATCCATCCTCGTCACTCCCAAAGAGAACCTCAGCATTTTAGTCTCTGCTACCTCTAGCTCTGCCTCCTGTCTTTTCCTCAGTGCCACTGTCTCTAAGCCATACAACATCGCTGGTCTCACCACCGTTTTGTACACCTTTCCTTTCATTCTTGCCGAGACTCTTTTGTCACACATCACACCTGACACTTTTCTCCACCCATTCCAACCTGCTTGCACACGTTTCTTCACCTCTTTTCCACACTCTCCATTGCTCTGGACTGTGGACCCTAAGTACTTAAAATCCTCCACCTTCTTTATCTCTATTCCCTGTAACCTCACCATTCCACTTGAGTCCCTCTCATTCACAGCCATGTATTCTGTCTTGATAAACTTACTAAAGATGTCTGAGTCATTCAGCTAAATACCTTTAGGCCTGTCGAGTCCAGATTTTTAATTGTCATTTTTCCAGTATGGAAAAGTGATTCTTGAATGTTTCTAAGGAACCCCAGCCCAAGATCCCCAGTGTTCGGGCTTTGCATTTGTCTGAACTTGTTTCTTTCCTTTTTGTTTTTGATATTCCTTCCTTCTTGCCCTTCTTACCCTTCTTCTTTCTGTCTTTTCTTCCTTCCTTGGCTCTTCCCTTCTTTCCTTTTTTGACTGCTCTTACGTATCAATGATAAAGCCCACACACACACTTCAAGAAATTTTTCAAACAGTACATTTTTTACCTCAGGAGAATATTGCATGAAAACTGCAAATGTACCACTACAGGTCAATTTGCAGCCTTTTTTTTTTTTTTTTTTAANTTTTTTTTTTTTTTTTTTACAAATATTATACAGTATTTAACTAATATTTCCTGTTGTATTTGCTAGTGTCTTCAGCCCATATTTTAGCTGAGAAACAGAGACAAGTTTGCACTCTGTTGCTTTCTACACATGCATAAGAAGCATCTTTAACGGCCCAGTATCAGGTTGTTATTATTGGCATTTCATTAAAATAAACTTGCTTGTTTATATTATCAGTGTTAATAAATGCCCTGCGAAATGGAAGAAATGCGGAGATGCAAATTTAGCAGCACCTCCATGTGTGTGTACCTTTTGCTAACAAATTTTACTCTCCAAGGCACAAATTTCCAAAAAAGGGACTATATTGTACCTGGATCTGTACCTATAATGTACAGATCCAGCAACAAGCTGCACTCAAAGGCACAATTTTACTCCTTGGTTTTTGAGTTTACTTTATGATCTGTAAAACCTACCACATCTCATCATTCATTATGAAATTATAAAATATGTACTTCTCCTCTGTTCTAGCGCCTGGCCAGTGCCAAGGCTCACACATCACGGTTTGTGAGTGCCAACTTGCCATGCAACAAATTCAAGAACCGGCTGGTGAACATTATGCCCTATGAGACCACACGAGTGTGTCTGCAGCCAATCAGAGGAGTGGAGGGATCTGACTACATCAACGCCAGCTTCATCGATGGATACAGGTCACCAAAAACTCAACTCAACTAAAGAAATACTTTGCTTTACATTTGAGTTTTCGCCTTTCATTCAGTGTAATTCCCTTGGTGTACATATTTTTCTAGTTACAACCATTGGTAAAACTTAACACCAGTGCAAATTTATTTGGTCTTTAGTGCAGTGAAAATGTTTAAAATCCATTTCTTTTTGTGTAGGCAGCAGAAGGCCTACATAGCAACCCAAGGCCCACTGGCTGAGACCACAGAGGACTATTGGAGGATGCTATGGGAACACAACTCCACCATCGTAGTCATGCTAACCAAACTGAGAGAAATGGGACGGGTACGGGCACATGCACATGCACAAGCATACGCGCAGACATACACACACTGTACTCATATTTTAAGGGCATACATGTTAGCTACAGATTTCCCTCTAATTCTACTGGAGTTGAAACTAGATGCTACAGCATTAAATATGATTACGTGATTAGAACTAGGCATGGAAGCTGTCAATAGCTGATATTTTGGGTCACTTTAATGTCTTTCAATTTCATAATCTTTTGAGCAAAGAACTCACAGATAAATATGGAATAAAGAACTGAAAAAGCCCTGAATTTGAATTAGACTAAGGGCCACTAAATCTCTTTAAAACTTTTGAAACCACCAAAGAAATTCTCTGAGGTGGGTTGCAGCTTTTAGACAAGTTTGCAAGATTTGAGTGCAGGTTTTGCAGACTGACACTTGAAACGGCTGCAAATACCAAAGGCCTGCAAAGGCCGATATCATCTTAAAAATCAGATAATGTTTCGATCTTGATTGCTGTATTGCTGATTGTTCACTAAGCATGTAATATATAACTCACAGTGTAAAATAAATCAGGCTTATGTTGCATTTTTCAAAAATGATTACTTCGAGGAACTGACATCAGCAGCTCTTTTGCATTTCCTCCTCACTTTCTCTTTAATTTCTATTACTGGAGTCATATTCTGGGGCATGCTCACCATGAGAGTGTGGCAAACACATTGATGAGGAAATGGATGACACACTGTATCCTTCAGCTGTGTGAGAGCTCTTAATGGAACTCGTGTATGCCCTCCTGCAGGAGAAATGTCACCAGTACTGGCCTGCAGAGCGCTCAGCTCGGTACCAGTACTTTGTTGTCGACCCTATGGCTGAGTACAATATGCCCCAGTACATCCTACGAGAGTTCAAAGTCACTGATGCCAGGGTGAGTCATACAGTTTTATGAGTGTGTGTGAGAGAGAGAAATAAATAAAGTGAGGGAGAAGGGCACAGAGAGGGAGAGTGTGTATCATTTGCATTACAAATTTAAATAACACATTCTCTTTCTATAGGATGGCCAATCACGGACAGTTCGTCAATTCCAGTTCACTGATTGGCCAGAGCAAGGAGTGCCAAAATCAGGAGAAGGATTCATTGATTTCATTGGCCAGGTGCACAAAACTAAAGAGCAGTTTGGCCAGGATGGGCCAATTACAGTGCACTGCAGGTAAGACCGACCCTTTCCTCAAACGACTCAGTATTTCAACATAGACACACTGATCACTGTATCAGTTCGGTAGTTTAAGGAACTACACAGTGTGCACACAACTGTACAAACAAAACACATTATGCTCCAAGTCCCGTGAGAAGAAAGAATACATGTGGTTGATGGAAGTTCAAAAGAAAGCTCTTTGTGTATTTCTCTAATTCCATAAATTAGCCTGGCAGGTTTAGATGCCAAATGGACTGATCAGACATACTGAACGTTCCAGACACAATGGCATGATTTTGATGCCAGTCCTTTAACTGTGTACAACATGTTAAATATGTTGTGTAGTAATCCCACAAGCCTCTATCAAAATCTGAATCAGTGTCGCAATACTGGTCAGAATAACTACTTATTTTCCAAAGATCGTTCTGACCTTTCTCTCTTAGTCTGGAAACTCCAGAGATGACAGAAAAATTTCAGGCGTCGAATGATGAAAATTCTTAACTTTGCATTTAGATGAGAGTTGCATTTGCAGATAGAGTATCTGATTCCTCTGTAAACATAGATATTTACAGATCTTAGAAAATTAGATTTCTTGTGCTTTTTGTAAACAAAAGATCAGAATTAAAACACTATTACTAGGCAATGTAAATTAGAGCCCTGCACAGGCCCCAAATTTAGGCTTGTACCTGGCCCAGCCATACACAGTTCTGTCTGAACCTGACCAGAAGCCCTAGACTTAATGAAATTCTCGGCCCCAGCCTGACCCGAGGCCCACACTCTTTTTTTTTTTTTTTTNTTTTTTTTTTTTTTTTTAAGTGGTTGTCAGAACCGGAAGTTTGGCTCTTTTCAAAGTAAAAGTAGCGGTTGTCAGCTGCTGCTGCAGTGTTCAGAAAACAACGATGGCTGAAGTTTCTGAGCACCAACATGTGAGCATAGCATCAGGAGGTGTGTGTTATGGCTGTGAGTGGAGGGAGGAGGGGGAAAAAAAAGGCCTGAGCCCGGCCCGGGCCCAAGCCAGTGTTGTGAAATTCAGCCCGAAGCCCAGCCCAATTTGTAAATTACCTCGGGGCCCGACAGGTCCCGAGGCCCGTGCAGGGCTCTAATGTAAATACAGCCAGTATCTCAAAAAGAAGATGAATTTGCACTTTATGTCAGTACATCTAGTACATGATCACTGGTGCTACAGTTAAAAATATATTCAGCTCAAGCTATTTTCTGTTTCTCACCTGTCTCACACTAGCGCTGGAGTCGGGAGGGCTGGTGTGTTCATCACCCTCAGCATCGTGCTGGAGAGGATGAGGTACGAGGGAGTGGTGGACATCTTCCAAACCGTCAAGATGCTGCGCACCCAGAGACCTGCCACCGTTCAGACAGAGGTGACCTTTCCTGCACATTGATACTCTCCCTCTCTTTCTGTCTCTTGCGTATTTTGTGGCTGTCACTTCAGTCTTTTTCTCGCTCTCTAATTATGGTTCTGCTTCCCTCCAGGACCAGTACCAGTTTTGCTACCGGGCCAGTCTGGAGTACTTGGGAAGCTTTGATCACTATGCAACATAAATCCAGTGGCGGTCTCTCATACCACATCTACCTAGTGCGCTTTTTTAGGTCACATGCAACCTAATGAAATGCACTCGTGTTCGATGTGTCTTTGAAGAGTTTGCCATCACATGCAGAGTGAAGGGGGACCATCGGCTTCTCCTGTACCCAGAAACAGCACCTCTAACTGAGCCATAGCAACCCTCTTGACAAGGGTGTTTCTTTCCACCCTCAGTCCAAACACACCCATTGGCCAGTCTGAAGAAGCAAACTTCAACCACTGTTCCGATCAAACTACTTGATCAGATATAGATTCTATTTGTTTCAGTGCTATTGTGAGCACCCAGATTTCCTTACAGTGTTGGAGAAACTCACCTCGTTCACCACCAGTGTAGCAGCACCAACCTAAATACAGGATTCAGCTACAGCATTTAGCTAACAGCAAAGTTTGATTTTTCTATCTTGAGACTGTCTAAAAATGTCTACAAAATCCATCTTATGGAAGCCTCGTGGACTGGTGACCAACTAAGGGACCTTTGAGGACCAGAATTTGCCAATAAGAGTCTGAAAACACAGAGCACGCAGTATTAAAGATGATGAAGACGTCCCAAAAAAGACACCAAGAGCTATTTTGTTGTTTTGGAAACACACTCTTGTTTCCTGTGAATGAAAAATAAGATATTTCTACCATACAATAATAATAACCACCAGTTCAACCTTACGCTTTATGATTTAAGATAAGGGAAATTTGGGACAGATATAAAATAGATGCCACAAAGTAAAACATTCATTTAGTTTTTTAGAAACACAGATATGTCACTATCTTTCCTTTTCAAAAACCGGTATTCCTCGTGTCCCTTTTTTATTTTTCAAATGACTTTTGACTTTGTCCCTGACAACTGCATAAAGACAAGGTTGTGAAAAGGTTTATTTGGTGTAATCCACTGAGTTGTAGCGATTGTAAGAGATGCGGTTGTGTTTTTAAATGAACAATCAAATCTAGTGTGAAAAATGGTCACAGTTTCATGGAACACCACAATTTAGTGTCACGCTCCTGTATTCTCTAACCAGTTACACATACACATGCATGCACACAGGACTTTCAAAACTCATTTGTTTGGCTCGTGATGTCAGAGACCTGAGGATGGTCATAATATATTGCCAGGGACCATAGCAATGCAGTCTGTTTCCTGCTGCTAGGAGACAGTCCCAGTAAGCATCCTGCCAAGTCGTTTCATGTGCAGGCGGTGAGAAAGCAGGTGAAAACACACACAGAGTATGCACAGACAGCAAACTAGTTCTATGAAAAACAACTATTTATGTGTCCAAATAAGCTTCACAAAGACTTCTCAAGCAGGGAGCAAGAAAGGGATGTAGAAAAGGGTTGGAGTGGGGGTCTGGGGTGGAATAATCTTTCTCACTGGAATGCTCGCCTACATGACTTTTCTCTGTCTGATTCAGTGTGCAATAAGTAGATGTATTATATATTTTTGTGTCAAGTCACTAACTGCAGTTATATGCCATTATGATGATGATATCGATGACTTTGCATTATTTTCCAGATACAAGGATGTTATGATTGATTATGGTTCCCGCCACTGTTTAATGTGTCCAAATAGAGGAGTGACCTCTGACCTAGGAAGTAGATCTTTATCATGTCACAGTTAATGATGTCATCCCTCCGTGTGTCGCAGCAACCAACGAATGATCAAACTCATATTTCAACAGCATCTAATAAGTATTTTGATTTTAGATTTCTAGTGCCTTATATTACACGCCTATTTTGATAAAGTTACTTTAAAGGGTTTTTGTGTATTTTATGTATGTATGCTTGTACGTATATGTGAACTGAATGTCAGTGTATGTTGAGTATATGGTTTTGTTATGTTATAATATCTATCTTGTAATAGAACACACAAAAGTATTTTTATGTGTTCTATTTTGGCTGTGAAATGAAACTGTATGGAAGGCTCTGTGTAGGCTGTTATACTCATCACATCCAACCCAGCATCAAAATTATATCTCTTTGAATCAAAAATGTTATATGGGACTCAACTAGGGCAAAAATAGTGGTTTCAAAATAAGTTATTTGGACAGGAAAATTTCTATGTCGACGCCTTCTTTCTTTTCTTCCCGGGACTCTTACACAAGCTTTGTGTGTATATATATATATATATGCTTTCATGGAGACTGCAGTTTGCCTGCCATGAAATTTTGGCCACACTGTCAACTTTGGCACTGACTGAACCGGCTCAGACAAGTCATACTTACTCAGCTTTGCGGATTTCTATAAAAAGCTGAATGGCAGTGACTTTCTTTGTCAGTTTGAAGAAAGGCGGAATATAAAAAAAAAACAATGTGGATATGGTGATGTATCCCACCTGAAGCCCTCACCTAAAATCAGTAAAACTCTTCATGTGTTGCTCGTTCTCATGTCTACGGTACTTTTTTCCTCTACGACAAAGGCTGAGAGAAGTTCAGGTGCTACATCTTCAACAACACAGAACCTGCATCATCAGTTTTTGTATCTCCATTAATGCTTCAACATATGAGATTGTTCACAGTTTTCCACAGTAACCCTGTTGTCATTTTTGTATGCATGGTACCACTTCTGAGATGCCCCTTTGGTCGCACCTGTTATGGGAAGACTTGCACTTTCTCTCTTTGTACTATGCACTAATACCAGTATCCTATTATCTCTGATTGCCCCCAAAAAAGAATTTTACTTGAACTCAGTAAAGATGGACCCTGTAATGCTCACATGGTTGTGTATATGTAAATAACACAAAACACAGAGTTATCTAAAACAGAGAAATGCATAAATAAATGAATAATTAAGGTAAAGAGTGAATAAAAGTCTGAGATATAGAGTGATATAATAAGAGGATGCACCTGAATCACAGATTATGGCACAGCAGTATGTGCAATACATCACATTGTGGATTTGTTGTAGCACAAAAGGTTTTCACAAAACAGTGTTATATTTTACCCCCAATGTATAATGTAGATGGAAAAAAAACTGGAGTTTATAAATTGTATAAAAAAAATATGGTGTGTTACTTGGATCAGTTACCTCCAATTGGTCTGTAAATGTAGGCTATACTTCTTGTTTTCTGCTCTGAGTCAATAAGTGCTTTTTATTTTCTTACATTGGTTCTCGGAGTGTGTGAAACAGAAAAACAGGTCTGTTTGGATTTCTGTTCTTTGTCGACACAAGTTTCATTTGTTACAAATAAACTCAAGTGAAATAACTACTAATGCTGTTCGATTTTTGTAATGTAATGATGTTGTAATGTTTCATGTATTGGAATGCCACAAACACTTTTGAACAGGCATGAGGTTGGACAGCTAAGGCTAACATGAGGGCTGTAGTGTGTATCAGAAGAAAGGTGGGCAAGGGTGCCTGTCCTTACCATACATCACAGAGGTGGAGGTATTTACACTTATTAAGAAGGTAAATGTGTATTGTTTTGTTAGTTTCATTCTGTTTGTTTTCACTGTACTTTCTGTTTGCTCTATTTGTTAGGCGGGCTACTTCAGGTAGCAGGGTCATGAAGAAGCTAGCTTTAGTTAGCAGGTAGCAGGGTGGTGAACAAGCTAGGAACAAGCTAGCTTTAGGTAGCAGGGTGGTGAACAAGCTAGCTTTAGTTAGCAGGTAGCAGGGTTGTTAACAAGCTAACTTCAAGTCTCAGGTAGCAGGGTTGTCAGCAAGCTAGCTTCAGTTAGCAAGTAGCAGGTTTGCTAGTCATGGCTACAGCTTGTTTGTGTACAACTGCCATAGATAATCAGTTGTATCTTCTTTTTTTATTTCAGTGTGTGGGTTTTGATTTTCAGCCAGGTTAGGTCCGGGGAAGCACAGCAACTTATGAAGTTTGTGCAAGCTAATATACAGCTAGCATGATTTCTAACTAGTTAGCATGGTATACAGGTATAAAATGAATTGTTGGTATGTGGGAGCAGGCAAAGAGGAAGTGGTTCTGGTACTATAAGTACTGTTGAGCTGTCTCGCTACTCAAAGCAGCGAAACACTTGAGAAAGTGTCAACCTGATGACTCTCAACACTTGCCTGTACTCATACATTCAACTTATGATTTAAAGGACCATGTCAGTGATTTGCATGTTTGACCCCAGTAAATACAACCTGCACACACGTTACATTATTGCTAACCATTTTTCCAAAATGTACTGGTGGAGCGGTAAATTTTAGAGTTGTTTTTCCTACCTTACAGCCTGCTAATAGGTTTCAGTTTATTCCATTATGCAATAAAAAAGAAACTTTTAGAGACTTGAAACATTGTTGAGATAGGTAATCCATCACAGCAAATTAACATTAACTTTTTTTGTCGAAGTTAGTAAATTTAACAGAGCTACATGGAACAAAATATGTGTCTGCTAAGGAACATAATCCTGCTATTACCAAGCCTTTTACAATCCTTTTGTCCCTTTAAGGTAGGTGTATCACCTGAACATTTGATTTTGAAAGATTGGGGAATTTGGCAAAAAAACACGAAAAATAAAATACGGTTTTATGTTTTGGAAAATGGCTGACAGTAACGTAATGTGTAGACGGGTAGCATTTGTTGGGCTCAAACGTGCAAAATCGGCAGTATGGCCCTTTAAGTGTTGAAGCAAGATACTTGATCTGAAAGGGTTGATAGTCTGGCTTCTAAATGACAATGGCTGAATAACTGAGCGGGCCTTATGGCTTTCATTTGAAGCCAGTATGGTTAGCCGCTCTTAGCTTAACCCTAACAAATACATAAATAGAAATGTGACGCATTAATCAATCATATATATCTGCTTTGTGCTCCGGAAGAGCAGGTTTCAGAGACAGAGCTACAATAGGTTAGGACAGGAAATTGTATGTTCTGTTATTCAGTTCAGCTGTTTTATTTTGGGCCTATTGCAGATGAACTGATTAACATCAGCTCTGGCCAACCATAAGAATGCTCACCCCGACTGGTTGCACAAGCCATGTGTATTGATAAGATATAAACATTTTGTAACTGGATTGAAAGAGTTGTTTGGCTGCTTTTACGTTGGTGGAAATGTAAAAGACATTGTGGTTAGTTTCTTTATTTTCACATTTCAGTGCTATGGAAACGAACTCCAAACAGCCCCAAACGAGGCCTGCTTTTTCTTTTTTGGCTCCTCCTCAAATGAGTCATGGTGTGTGACGACGTCATTAGGGTAAGGATTACCTTTTGTGTTCTTCTTAAAGAATTTTGCTGGTGGTTTTGCATGTTTCACCCCACGACAAATTGCGTACATATTATGCTATTGCTGACCTTTTGCCAGGCATTTTCAGACAGACTTTGTGACTTCCAGGCAGCCTCTGGTTTCAGCTCATTTCAGTCAAATAATGAAAATCACCTTTCAGAGATTTGAAACTTTCTTGAGAGTGATCTACCACAAAGATCACAGCATCTTTGTTTTTGTGTAAAAGGTTACGTTATGGTCATATTGAAATGTGTGCCGTGATTAAGTTTGGAAAATCATCTTGTTGGTGTATTCAAGGATGCTCGGACATCTGAGATGTCAAATCTGCTGCTTGTCTTCTGGATTTGATTATCAGCGCAACAGTCATTTTATTGGACATCCAACAACAACATTTGAATAGGAAGCCAAGGAGAGTTTTAAACAACTCCTTGCAACACATAATATGTCTGGGATGGATGACCATTTCTCAAGCAAGTTAGAGTCTAAGTTAAGTGAAACCAGTGGCTGCACGGAAGGTAGAAAATCAATCTAAGAACATGCTTTGGAAAACTGTGAAAGGCAAAGTACACACAAGTTGTAGGGGCTAAAACACACAAAAGCCCTCGTGAGTTAACTGGGACCTCCCATCGACCTGAGGAAGAAGAGTTTTGTAAACATAGATGGCAGAAAGGTCTGGTGTTCACAAAAGAAATCCGTTATCCCCCAAAGAACCACCCCCTCACTGTTCAACTTCAGTTTATGTTGCACTGTTAAGTCATTTCTGAAGATATCCATATTAGGAAAATGTGTCTGAAAACGCTTCAGTCATTCTTTCCTGTCTCATTGTAAAAGCACGGTAAATTATTTTCCAACGTCTCCAAACATTTGAAAGAGGGTCTGGCTTCGTGGCCTTGGCAGAATAGTTGAGATCCGTCTCTGTTGCATTCGCCCTGAGCTGTGGCATCAGCTGAATCATCTCTTCAAAGTTTCCTTTATTACTGTGTGGGATCTGGAGAACATCAGGTTATCTTTTCCAGCTCTTTCAGCTGGATCTCAGGCTTATTTTATCATGCTGTACGGCTATTCAGCAGTATGTCTGCATTGTAAGAGGGAGTTTGTGCTTTGCTGTTCAAATATTCTACAGACGTTTTTATGTGAAACTATGGAGTGGCAGCTATTTTAATTATACAAGAGGAAAAGCATTTCTTTCTCGTTGAGCTTGTATCTATTCAGTGGCTGAAGCTTTTGTACGATCTTGATCACGAGGATCTTCACCAATTCACTATTCATCTACAGTATCAGAGTTGCAGATGAGGGCAGTGCCACGCCCTCGCCACGCCCAGGTCTTGCTCTTCAGGTGAGTTAGGAGAGTGACAAAGTAGTTCAAAGGCAAAATTGCAGATGCAGCCATGGAAACAGGTAACGTGTGTGTGTGTGGGGACAAACTGAAACTTGTAAGTTAAAATCACTTTGCATTTGATGTGCAAAACATCCAAGGCATTAAATTACTTCCACAAACAATACTACAGTCTTTGCTTTCATTATATCAGACACAAATCTAAATATTACCTTAATTAAATCATGTGCAACCAACAGCAGGCTGCTGCAAAATAACCACACAAGCTTCTGCCTGCATGGTCAAATTATGGTATTCTGCAAGATCAGATTTTTTTCAAAATGGATCCTGATTCCTTGGTGTGAATTGAAGGCAAATTCCTAACTGACACCAGGCAATTGCATAAAACAAACAAACAAAAAAAAAAAAAAAACAAATATGGATTTTTTATTTTGTTTTCCTTACAGCAGGTAGCAATATTATTGATAGCAAGCCAAAAATAAATACAAATATTAAATAATTTCAACAGTGTTTCATTCGAACCAAAGCAACAGTAGCATTTCACGTTAATCGGGAACAGATTCAATACAATAGCAAGGCTTCCTGTTTGATTACCTTTTCCTGTCTGCTTACCTCACAAAGCTAATAACAGGTTATGGTAGCAATTTTTTAAAATTCTGCAATGTTTCTGCAGCAGTTTGATACATCTGGAAGCCAAATTATAGTAAGAGATTCTTTTTGTCAGCAGAGATTAAAAAGCTGCAGAGAGAGGAAGCCGTTGTAGTGTATTTGGATTTGGCCCAGCAGGAGCAGTCAAGAGACAGTGATTAACATGCGGGAAGAAGCAGTAAGACATCATGAAAATACTACAAGCAAAGTGCATAAATAATCAAAATGAAAACTGGAAAATAACAGACCCCTCCAAAAGCTACTCTGTAAGTCAGCTATTTAGAAAAATCTCTAGTTTGTAAATTTTTCATGTACAAAGAAAACGCTTTTGTTGCTTATTTCAAAAAGGGTGATGTGACAAACATAACTTGTCACGTTTTCTTAAATTCCCTGACAGAGGTGAAAGCACTCGGCAACTGACCCAACGCTGCACTCTATTAACCCGTTCTATAAATTCTCACTTCTTGTAAGTTCAAATCCATCTTACCTAAGTGACCCATTCCCTCGAGTCACTTTTCTCACGGTTTCACAGAGAAGTTGTGTGCAAACAACTCACACTCACATGCGCACACATATACACAAACGACCTCCCATTAACATCCAGCGTCAGCTCAGTGCACTCATTTGTCACTGATCCTTCTCCATGACTTCATTTCCCTTTGTGGCTACGTGGCTCCAGTGTGCTTTTGGCAGTTGTACGGAGGCCTGGCAGGGCCACATAGTCTTTTTGGAAGCGCAAATTGGGTGTTCGTTGCCTCTTCCTTTCCCCCTGCATGGTAAAGAAGGCGTCTTGGAAACGCATACTTGAAGCTGTGGACTACGGGACAAACACGGGACAACACCAACGAGTAAAATGTCTATGAAGGCTCTTAGTCATCAGGTCATTCATATCCCTTAGTAGTGGTAGTTCAAGGCAACTGAGCTTGATTAGTCTTGAAGACTCTAGTTCTGAGTCAGCGGTGGGCAGTAATCCAGCATTTATCCTCTTAGGTAACTTCATGTGTCACATGGGGGTGATGTGATGGTCATAAGAATCCCATGGAAGTCTTGCGAGAGTTGTTAAAATGGAGGTAAAAACTGCTATGCAGTTCACGTTCACAATACAGATGACGCTGTGAGCAGGTGGTCAGTGCTGTTACCACCATCTTCAAACTGAAGAAGCTACTTAGATCAGTATTGAAACATTTTAAAGACTAAACAAGTCCTTTTGCCTTGAACAGCTACTAGATAAACACAACACTAGAGACTGGAAGAGAATTTTTACATTTCAGTTGAAATGAAAGTAAGGCGTGATGCATGCTTAGCACGGAAGCAATGTGGAGGCTCAGAAACGCACCATCAACACATCCTCGCACTTTCATGACAACCACGCATTACAACCTAGAGGGATCAAGAGGCTCTTTGGCTCTGCCAGGATCCCCGCTTATTGGTTTTGTCTTCTTTCTAGCCATCACATACGGGTCCCGTAGATTTTTCCAATTCACGCATCAAGAACTCAGACCGCAACACCTCGAGGAGGAATCGTATGGAGGAATCATATAGGTTCCAGTACTTCCTCACCTTCTCTGCCAGTCACTCATCAAAGTTGTTCAGCATTATATATTTTTCTGTCCCCCTCTCTCCCTTTCTCCTACATACTTCCCTTTCTTCCGCATCTCTTCGCTTGGCCAATTGTGAACAAATTTACACATTTACGTCACACGGACGCCATCCAGATTCTTTCAGATTTCAAGTGTTGTGTGACTCGCTGGCTTCCACGGCTGTTTTGGCTGCAATTACGTTGCATTTTCTGCGCACCCACTGTGGCTTCCGTGTCTGTGGTAAGCATAAACCAGCCTTAAGAATCATGTATCTTCATATCAAACACTGCTGTAAGTATCAAACATGTTTGATTACTCAGAGTTTAATACTTACAAGTCTACGCTTCACCTTTTTAGGCAGATCTTCATCTAAAGTATAGACATCTTCCCTCTTTGCCAAAACTTGAGAGCCATCCTCGAACTCCACCTTGGACAACACGAAAGTATTCAATAGACATTTACCCTGTTAGAATGCAACTTTTTTTTTTTTTTTTTTTTGAGCAATCTCATTTAAAAAATTTTTAGGTAAACACAAAACATTCCTTAACATCACAAACGGCTCTGACTATCCAAAAGTCATTTTCACTTCACCTCTATTTCAAAAATGAATGTAGTTGTTAATCAGATTTACGTCCTTAATTTATTTCATAACTTGACAATGGCCAGTTCTTGTTCTGACTTCAGCCTATCTCTAAAAGCTGACCCATCTAAAACGGAGTGTGCGTCAGAGATGCATGTGTGCATAGCTAATGGTTCAACGCCCAGCTCGACTAAATAAAGCTTAAAGTGGAAGCAGCCTGACTCTTAGCTTAGTGAATATTTCAGTGAGTTTGAATAATGCAGATTGTCACCTCCTCCTCATCCCCCGTTTCTCTCTCTACCCCTCTCTCATTGTATATCTGAACATATATATCCAGCTTTTCATCCTCCATCTCTTCTCCATTCCTCTTCCTTTGTCACCATTACCTCCACACCTCCCTCAATCTCCTTCTCAAGTGTCCTCTTTTTCCCCCTCTTGCTCTTTTCCTGCCTCTGACTCTATTCATAGACCTGGGGAGCTTGTTAGTGTCAGCAAAGTCACAGATGTTGTGTTCAGACAAGATTACTGCTGCTTTCTCTTTGACCAACCACTGGGCTTGCAACTTTATTCAACATCCACAGATAAAAAGAGAAAATCTGCATACAGTAACTGGGTCGTGTTTGTCTTTCCCTTGTAAGTGTATTTGATGTCAGATATTTCTCTGTCTACAGTATACATGTGTGTACCTGGTACATGTAGGAGATGTTGGATCCCAGGTATTTGGCTCCATAGAACAGCCCATCAGGCCACTTCACTTTAACAGCTTCCCCCACTTCAGGAGGACCTAACTTCACACAATCTCTGCTCTACAAATACAAATAGAAAATACTGGTTGGTCTGTGTGTGGAACTGAGTGTGTGTCAAACTGCTAAAAGACTGAAAAATAGGACAGTAAGAACATGTTGCCAGCAGTGTCATCTTAGGTTAATGTCATGGTTACGCTCGAGTCAGGCTTAGCTCTTCTATCAACCTGCTTACACTGAGCTGATAAACTTTTCTAACAAATTCTTTATTCTTATTTATTTGAGGTCCTGGTCTTAAATTTTCAAGACAAATTTACATTCTCTATTTGCTATAGCCGTACTATTTCCTGAAAAAGTGAATTTTCTTCCAACTGTGAGGATTTTACTATGCTACATGACCTCGTAGAACTGGGAGATGACCTCTCTGTACACGTCTGATTAAACTTATCTCACCACTATATCCTCAGGGTAGGTGTCATTGGAGAAGGAGCCGTCATCGAACATGACCTCATAGAAGGTCTGGGAGATGATCTGGGTGACCTTGGAGCTGTAGTAGCGTAAGTTCTTGTGTTTGGAGATCACAGTCTGGCCCAGTGAGATGGATGTTTGGGATGCTCGCTGCTTCTGGAAAAGATAGAACACAGAGCAGTTGAGCTGCTGTGAGACAATTCGTTTTGCATTTAGTCAAATTCTCTGTACATCATTATGTGGACACACTAGTCTTACTTTGATTTGCAGTTGAAGGCAACACAACACTCTTAAATAAGTCACTGATATGTTTCAGCTTTTTTTTCTTGCAGTCCAAGCAAGAACAGTGACCTAATAAGTTGTACATTAGGATATCTGTCATAAAACCAGAAGATAAATCCAATAAATTAAGCTTTTGACACCTAAAGGCTGATATACTGCAAAATTCAAAAGACGTGCTGATTTGACAATATTAAAGTGGTGAAAAACTCCATTATGCATCACTGTATTTTTATTAGTCACTCGTTATATATATGTATATATTTTTTTTTTTTTTTCCAGCTACTGATTATGTGTCTACTGGTCTGTAAAAGTTATATTTTCATACACAGAGGACAACTTAGCATATAATTATGTGTGGTTTGAGTAGATAAGTAGTGGCAGGGAACAGTCTAAACACCAAACTCATCATCCAAACGATTAAGAGAATGACACAAAGTCACCGCTCTACTTTTTACTCTCTCATGTGTTTTGACATTCATGTATCCACTTCTACTCCAGTATACATTATGAACCAACCAAGTAGCAAAATTTATCAAAGACAAGAGTTTGATAGTATGCTTTAAAAAAAAAAAAACAAACACATCTGTTTTAACCTTGTAAAGCCTAATCCATGAAATCATTAAAAGAAAATCCTAATTTTTTGCAATTTATTTCTTTATTGAATCCTTTAACAAACTCAAAAAAAAAAAAAATTCCGAATTTTTTTTTTTTTTTTTTTTTAATCACATGTAATATATCAGGCATTTATTTAACTCAACAGGATTTAAACTGCAACTTTTTTAAAGATATGATATAATAGGCATTTTGGTCAATAACTGCTCATGTTGATGATATAGAGCTCTCAGAAAATCGTATATCAAATATGACACAAATGGCGTTATAAAGTTAAATATAACTTACAGCTGAGGAACTCCGTGACTGATGTCTATGGCATGTGATTGACACGACATACGGCCAATCATCAGGCTCCATGGTGACTCCAGCAGCATGGGCACAAGTCACGTGAAAGGAGGTGGGACATCGACCGCATGAGCACTGGATGCACGCACCCGCCTGCCGCCTCCCCACACACCGCTTACGACAATAGATGCACTTCTGTGAATACATGCAGACCAGAGTAAACAAAACAGACACGGACTGACAAAGACTTACATTCAGGAATAAACAGCAGCCAAAACAAAGATGTTCAATCTTGGCAGGCAAATTCATTCAGGCAGGAGCATGCATAGAAATTGGAGCCAGTGGTCCCGAAAAGATCAAAACTACTGAATAATTCTTCCTTGACGTTCTCATAGCAATAACCCAGAGGACAATTTCTAAACAACATACAGCAGTTGTGTTTTCATCAAAAAGCTGTCAAGTTTTTGAGCACCCCCCCCCCAAAAANAAAAAAAAAAAAAAAAAAAAAAGAATCAGTATGTATTTCCTAAATTCACCCAACAAATTCTATTAGGACTTTAAGTAGAATGTATTTGGCAGAGTTAAAATAACAACAGGATACAAAATTGATTTAGATTTAACAAAAGTTCAAAGTAATCACAAGATCTTCTGTCACATCATCACTTTCTTTTCCATTTTTCGTGCGACTCCATTGCAAATTTAATTAAACCGAGATGCTCTAAACTGAGTGTGTCTTTATTGCAGTGATGAAAACCTGACCTCTTTCAAAAATATAGCCTTTGGAAAATGGTCAAATGAGTCATTTTAAATCTGTATTTCCACTTGAGAGCCGTTGAATATGGACTCAATAAAAACAACAGCCAATTTAAGACAAAAGATGAGAAAATGAATCATTGTTTGGTTATTATGTGCTCCAACTAATCATATCTGTGAAATCAGCTTTCTGTTATTGGATACTGTGGTGTAAACAAAACGTAGATAACCAGACTGAAACGAAATGGGAGAACAGAGAGAAACCAGAGTTCTAACACTCAGCAGAAACATATTATTTCATTGCTACAATACAAGGAAACCCTAAAATAAGACCAATCAGATGACATCATTTGAGGTTTCCGCAACAAAACAGCATTGCAACATCTCTGTTGTGGTGTTTTTTTCCCCCTCTTGAGGTTTTTGAATGTTATACAACCGTGCATGATAGAGTCTAACACACGCACGCATGATGCACAAATACTGCCATGCATCTATGCACAAACCCACTCACACCTATATTTCTGAGACTACAGTTTGGTTTTCTACAGCAAACAGCCCATCAAGTCCATTTCCTCCTCTCCTCCCACAAATCCTCTGCTCTCCCACTAAGGGGAAAAAATGACAACATCCTCCCATTATAACCCTGCTCCTATTCCTCTTTCACCCCTTTCACATCCCTCCATCTCACTCCATTTCGTTCACTCTCCTAATAAAAACACACATCTACTGTCTTTTTCACTTCGCTGCCCTGACTCGGCTTCCTTTCTTTTGTAGCGCATTTTCGTCTGTGAAGGTAATTTATTCATTAATGTATTTTCACTGAATTCATGTTGACATCCATAGAGAGTGAACGCTAATAGGCCTATATAGAGGCCAACTCCCCAGAGAATGTGCATCAGTGGTAAGTGATGTCAAGTGAGAATTATCCTAAATAAATATATAATAATGACTATAGTAAATATTAATTCCAGTCTATAAAAGGGCCTGACGATATGTAAATGTCATACCTCTATAATATCACAGTCAGTACAATATTAACGAGACCTCTAGATATTTTAATTCCCAGTATGTATGTATGTAACTTAAATTACTTATAGCCACAAGTAGAATAAGTATTTGATAGGTTTGGATGGTGATGAAAGTCTTTATCAGCTAAGCCTCTGAAATAAATACACTTTGTTCATTTCTTTGAAAAATCAATTGCTGATCTAATTAGTTAATCTCGACAGCATTAATTAAATTTCACCTCTATAGTAGCGCTCACTTTGCCTTTACAATTTATCAGCTTAGCCTGTTTAATTCAGATATCAGCTGAGGATCAGGAGGAACTGTGTTGAAAACTGCTCTTTTCTTCTTGCTAGGCAACCCAAAAGGCAAAGTAATGCTTAATTTAACACAGGTGATCAAAAGCCCAAACTTTATCCCTTTTTCTATTAATGAACCAGCCATCTATGGCTTGGTGCCTCTTTTATTTCTGAAGCGAGGAACTGTGGTTGTCCTACATTTCATAAAGCCCTTTTATATACCTGCTCTATTATAGACACCAGCCCACCTCTGAACTGGCCTGGCTGTCAAATCCAGCGATTCAGGACAGCATGACAAGATTCTAATTGACATATGACACGCCCTGTATGCGTGTGTGATTGTGTATATTTGTTGATGAAAAAACTGTTTGGGAGTTGAAAGGCATAAAGCAGGGTGAATATGTCAACATAGTTTTAATGAGTCCATATTGCCTGTGTGTGTGTGTGTGTGTGTAACCCACTTTGCCTGTCCCATCTCCGGGGTGTATTTAGCTGCCTGTGTTAAGCCATGCGTTAAGAACGTTCCCACAGTAAATTATGAATGTGTGTGTGTGTGTGATAGTGAATTATGAATGTACAGGCCTCCTACAGAGGCAATGGGTCCAATGGAAGCTTCAAAACTTGTGCCTCACTGAATAAATATTCACATGATTAAGTAAGGTTTTTTTTTTGTTTTTGTTTTTTTTTGGGGGGGGGGGCCCTTACAGTATTTATTCAAATTTGCTGCGTTGCATTACATATTTTACTTTAAAGACATTGAGGATGGTCAAAAAGATGCTTATTTAAGGAATCATTAACAGAAACTGGCCCATCCTTGTGCCAACATCTTAACTAGTGAAACATGGCAGCAGAAGACTTTTAGTTATATTGTAGCAAAATTAAACAAATTTCTGCTAAACAAACATCTTCAAATTTTAAAAAGCTGCAAGATGTACTTAAAATGAATCTTTAATACAGTTTAACAGATATTCTGGTTGTTTTTAAGACAAATCTCTTTTCATCAGTGTCCTGCCATTCCAGTGTGGAGTAAAGTTTTCAATTTGTTCAAATTTTGGATGTTGTAAAGTGAAACTGACTTTGTGGATTATGCTTTCATACCCAAATGAGCTTTATTTCAGTGTGGTCTAAGTAGATAGAAAGCATATCCCTGTAAATCCCCTGTGGATAATGTCACCATGTCCACAAAGTTAGTGTCCCATTCATCCCATTCAATGTCAGTACAGTGGTATCCCTAAATTATTTTAGGGTTTGCACCCACGTCTGGCTCCTTCATGGATGGTGGATGAGAGCAAGTATGACAGTGGTGTTATTATTCACCTACACTGCCTGACAAATACTGCAAATATAATACAGATGTCTCCATGTCCTCTTTTATTTCAAGCTTTGGAAGAAGAATGTTCACAATCACATTAAAGACTCGACAATTAAGTCTTTCCCAGTGCCCTAATGCATGTCCTAATAAATCTCACGCGCTTCTTAAAACCCTGAATCCTCCATTTAAATGCAATTCTTCCTGCAGAAACAAAAAGTGTAAGCTGGAAATAAAGAGCAAAGTTCGTATCTGTTACTCATCTTGTGCTTGGATGCACCTTTCCAACTCTGAAGTTTATGCTGAGCTTTCGCAGTGCCTGCAGCACACAGCTAACTATAGTAGCAACATGTCAGGTCTGCTGAGACATTCCAGCTCTCTCATTAAGCAAACAGACACAACACACACAAAAAACAACAAAAAAGCATGCACATACACACAGGTAGAAAGAAATACCCGTACACAGATAAACCTACTCACACAAACCCTGACTGCTGCCCACCAGTGGTTAATTATCCTGCTTTGATTGCGGGCATGTTCTTCTCACATTATTAATTAGAACTGTGAACACTTCATTAATTAGACCGAGCCTGTCCTCAAAGACCAGGGGAATTCCAGCACTGCATCTGTGTATGTGCGCATGTGTGCACACATCTCCTCACCAGTTTATATCTCTGGATGGGGATCCTACTGGTGTCGATGGGACTTCGCTTGGCTTCATCACTGAATCTCACCTCTGGCAGAGCGACTGCACACATCACATGGGCCCATCTAAATGCACAAATTAATATATACTCTTGATTTACGGATGCAGACGATTAAATTGATCATTTCTGAGATCATGAATGAATATGCACAGGTAATTCCAAAAGAATCTTACTTGTCGTCTTTGGCTTTCTTCAGAGCCCCACCTCTGAGGTTACACAGACAGCATTCCTAAAAAAAAACATAGCAATTGGAGAAGTGAACAGAAGGATCAGAGTTTCCATACATTCACTAATGTCCTCTCAAAGATGCTACACACTATACTGTAACTGCATTTTCTGAGCTGCTGGCTTTTGTGGAACATCTACTGGCCTGTTTAAGGTT
Organism: Lucifuga dentata; assembly: GCA_014773175.1. Lineage (NCBI taxonomy): Eukaryota > Metazoa > Chordata > Actinopteri > Ophidiiformes > Bythitidae > Lucifuga > Lucifuga dentata. The sequence goes on along the minus strand of VXCM01001051.1, from coordinate 61,731 downwards.
AAAAAGAGAGACTAGTGTTTTTTTTTTTNCTTTTGTGGAACATCTACTGGCCTGTTTAAGGTTAAAAAGAGAGACTAGTGTTTTTTTTTTTGTTTGTTTTTTGATACAAAATAAGAATTACCTGTTCTTCCAAGATAATGACTCGATGAAATGACTTCCAACATGTTCTCCACCATAGTAAGGCCAGGAATGTTCACAAAGTAACAAAGGACTGGACAATTAACATGTTTGTGACAGGAAGTAGTGGGAATTATAGGAAATGTGGTCTTGATATATACTACCAGTACAACACCACTGTGACAGAAGTTGTCAAATGTCTCAACTATGGTCCTATTTGTTTAAAACTAAACTAAAACCTGGTTAGATCTAGTAGAAAAGAAACATGATCAAGGCATTTACGTCAAATGTTCTGGCTTGCCCAGAGCAACAGCAAGGCCTAAATAATATTAATCTGTCTAGCCTATGTTTGCTATCAAAACACATTTTCAACAAACTTCTAGACAAAGTGACATCAAATAAGAGACTGAAAGATTGTCTTACTGCTGTGAAGCTTCCATCCAGACAACGATCACATGACCACTGTTCACTGACATCATCTGCAGCAACACCATAGCAACCTACAGAAGGCAGAGATTGGTGAAAACTAAGGGCAAAGATATAAATCTATGTAAAAGTTTAAACTACTGTAAAACTGCTTTACTCTAACCTATTTCTACAGAGATCATGCAGACATAGTTTGAGTAAAAGAAAAAAATGACCGGCAAAATTCAGTCGATTTCAAGAACATTCACTGCAAACAGTAGATTTGATGGCAAAAGGTAAATCTATTATCAAGCAAAGAAAAGTTCTCAAAGATTATCATAAATGTAAAAATACCAGCACATTTGTTACATATTTCCTATAGGTTTTCAGTAGAAATGCATCTTTGCTCTATCCAGACAGTCCAGATTTTGTGAAAATTTTTTACTTTATTTTGATTGCAATCTGTGTGTGTGTGTCTTCATATGGGAATGTCAAAAAAAAAAAGTTAAGAATTGAGAAATATTCAAATCCTAAATTATTTTCAGGTGCTGAACAGAGGACACATGCTAACAATAAAAATTGAAGAACGTCTGCAATGGTTTCAGATAAAAATGTTACTTGCAGGACACACAAACAACATTTTGACATATTCATCAGCAGCAGCACGATAGAACCTGAACCAGATTTAGGATATTTGTTTACATCTGTTTATATGTGTATGCATGTACAGAAAAGAGCTTTGTGTGGCCAAAGCTTGCATTGGCATGACATTGTACTTTGCGTTTTCAGACCCTGAAGTTAGGGCTGACATAGACCCCAAAACATTGGTTAGTATGAAAAACAACATAAACTGTGTAATTGTAGTTGTTTGATTTAGTTTGGGTCTGTGTCCTTGGTTGGCAGAATAAGACAAACGTTCTAAGTGCTGGTGGCCTATAAGAGGAAAAAAAACTGGAATTGAAAAGTAAGACAAATGTGATTCTTTTTGAAAGTTGGCAGTTGGTTAGAATCTACTGGCGGAAGGCTTTTAGACACATAAGCCGGGGGAATTTTTCATGGTAACAAACACTTAAGCGTGCATATGTGTGTGTCTGTTCTCTTTTCCCTCCTATCCATCACCAAACCAAACATAAAATCTAAGCTCACCTCGCTTTCCTTTCCCAAGTTCAAACAACAATACAGAGAAAAGGCAACATTAACCTGTACTTATGGTCGGGTCTCAAACCAAACTTGTGGCTTTTTCATCAGAGTCAAATGACATATGCTCCATCTGCTACTCACACCCTACTTCCACACACACAAGCAAACGAATACATGTGTGTAATGTGCATATACATGTACAATCCAAACCAGATAAGCAGCACACACACACATACCCCAATGCTCCCACATTAAAAAAAAAAAAAAAAAAAAAGAGAGGATCAACCTCGTGGTGAAAGCATGAGGAATGGAAACTGTTCATATTTAGCTATAGTTATTTTATATCTGGAATTCAGGCATTATGTGAGAATGTTTGCTGTACTGCAAAAGTATGTCTGTAGGAGACTAAGTGAAGGCTTAAGCTATTTTAAAAATGTGTGTCGATTGGCCAAGAGACCTGGGGCTGTTGTGTGAATTAGGGATTGAGCTAATACACGGTGTATTTTGCCTGTGCAGTGAACGAAAAATCTGCTGGGAGTTTAGAATGTGTGTGAGGGCTTGTTGCAATGCTTGTGGGTCTTTTGGAAGTATGTGTGTGTGTGTGTGTGTGTGTGTGGTGNCTTGTTGCAATGCTTGTGGGTCTTTTGGAAGTATGTGTGTGTGTGTGTGTGTGTGTGTGGTGGTGAAGACAGAGGATTAACCCTCATTCAACTGATGAGGGGAATGAAATACTCCTGATTTTAAGGTTCTCCTTACTTATAAAATACTGCCCTATTATACTTAAGGAACCTTATTACCCCATATGTTCCTCCACGTCCTTTGAGATCCCAGAAGGCAGACCTACTCATTATCCTAAGAACCAACACAGCTGCCCCTCCTCCCAATCATTTACTCTGTGACTCATATTTTAGTCATCATAACATTGATTTCATATTGACTAAACTGAAACTGGATTATTGTTTATTTGCTGTTCATATTATTCTGTAATATTTCCTTGTTTTTGATCTTTGTAATTTACCTGTTTCTACACCTGTGGCTCCTATTGCACACCTGGTCATTTGAGGAGAGGGAATCTCTCTTTGAATAGCCTCTCCCAAGGTTTCTTCCATTTTCCTTATACAATAAGGTTTTTAGGGAGTTTTTCTTTGTTTTCTCAGAGAGCTTGGGCTGGGTCAGGAACCACTAATGTGTGGTTCTGTAAAGCCCTTTGAGACAATGTATGTGATACTGGACTATACAAATAAACTTGACTTGACTTGAATACTCCAAACCACAGAAAGAGGGGAAGAGGAGAGGGCAGCGGGTGGGGGCTGGGAGGCGGTGGGGGTAGACTGAGTAAAGGCTTAAACCCACTCAGTGACATTACAGAGAAAACTACAAAATATAGAAACAAACACTGTGGCTTGCTGTGATGAATATTACTGTCAATGTAAGTGGATAGCATCATAATACAACTAGAGAAATAAATATAACGTTGCTATAAATGATTTACAAGAGACCCAGTATCCAGTTTAGGATGCAGGATGTGTTCTTCGTATTCCCTTTCCTCTCCCTTACTCACAAACACACACTATATTCCCTTTGTGCATACATACTTGCATGTACTTGGAGGCAACAGCCCTGACAGTAGAGCAGAGGAGAGGTGCCATCTTCCTGCAGTAGAGGATTAGTGGGAGTTGGGGGGCAATTCTGCTCCCGGAAAGAAAAGCAGATCTCTGGGATCAAGGGCTTGGTCCTCCTCAGACCTGTATGGGGATCCTTAGCTGAGACTGGTTTCTTGTCTTCTGCTCCGTCTTCAGCCTATGGGAGAAAAAGGTTGGGTATTATCAATAATTTTACAAAATACTCCTATGTGGTCTGCAAATATAGTTGCTGACATCTACGCGGCTAAGAGATGCAGTGATAATTTATTGTGTTTATCCGTATTATGAAAGAGAGCATGACACTATTCCTATTGATAGTACCTTGCAGCAATGGAATCGTAAGACATTTTAAGCAAACATGTGGATACAAGCATTTTGACACAAATGATATTGTCCATATGTTTGTGTTGAACTCTTTACCTGGTAGTAGGGCATGAAGAGTGTGCAGACAGCGCAATATGGCTGCATGGTGGCTGCATTAGCATTGTACTCCCTCTCAGCAGTGAAACAACTCTTCCTATTCTGCCAAAGGTAGACAAGGGGTTTAGCCCAAGCCTCAATTTCCTGCTCCTCTTCCTCCTCCTCCTCTTCTTCGGCCAGGCTTGCTTCTGGGGGTTCTACGTTAACACATAATAAAAGCACATAAACTTACATTTAGCTGTTCCTGTAATGCCTCTGTTGCCTCCATGTGAAACGAAAAGCAAATCTCCTATCAAGCTTGTTAATTAGACAAAAGAGTAACCTGATATGCATCCTCCTCACATTTAACTTCACCAGTATTTACAGACTTGCAGCTAAATTAGATCTAATCCATCTGATGTGTCAACAATTTCTCCAGTGAGCTGAAAAGTTGTGTTCAATGAATAAGGATCTGTCTGTTTATAAAATTACCTAAAATGATTAAGCGCTCTCATCATCATAAAATTGGCTTCTCAGAGCCATGACTGGTCATTTCATGATCATTTTTTAAGTGATAAACAACTAAAATGGCTGCTAGATTATTAATCCTTCATGTCAACTAAGGAGATGATGAATGTGATTGTGTGTGTGTATGTGTGTATTAGTAGTTGTTAAGTGTGTGTGTGTGTGTCTGTCCCCCTGATAAAACCATGGAAACAAATAAAGCATCTATCATTAGGTTATTTTATTGTGGTAGACCTGAGAGTTAAATCGGTTTGGTTTATGTGTGCATTGACGTCAGAAGAATCATTTGGGGGACATAAAATCTGAAACATGAAGCGAGTCGAATGGTTCAATGATAATAAAATGCTGCACTTTGGGATAACATACAATATGTGACCTGACATTAGTTAATACTCAGAAATGTGCTATTAGCTGTTTAAAAACATCAATTCCATTCCTTTCATAGCTTACTTTCCTGCCAGCAGCACAAAGAGGGTGACACGTTTTTGGAGGAATGCTTTAAAATGTCTTCTGGTTTAAAACTATTTTAAAATCTTAAGGTGACTGTATTCTTGTGCGCTGCATTACAAGCCAGGGGATTATGGTTTCTGGCCTGGTGCCACCCACTATAGAGCACCAAACATAACAGAAAATTACCTTGGGAAATATTGAAATATGCACAGCTGTAAGCTTGTAATATGTGCATGCATCTGTCTAAATTTTGGAATGTCATTAAGATAAAAACTTAGAGCTACATTTCCATGATACATTTGCATGTACATGTGTGAGAATGTGCCCACCATCATCACTTGCTGCCTGTTGTTTGACAGCAGTGGGTACAGCTCTGGCAGTAGGTTTCCTCAGGGGGTGACGCCAGCTCTTACTGGTCCTCTTCACTGATAGGGCAGGGTACTAGCATGAGAGGAATCATTATAAGACATTAGAGTGCATAGTATATTTGTGCATTTGTATATGTATGACTTTAGATTGTGTGTGAAGGAATACTTACAGCACAAACCTCTCCAGGTTCCAGGCCCGATTCATCACACACATAATTGCTTGTATCATTTTCCTCCTCTGCTTCCTCATCTGATGAATCGCTACTGGTCTCCCCTTTGGCACTACTCTGCTGCTCATCCTCTTCTCCCTCAGATCCCCCTTCATCCATGTCAGACACTCCATCTTGTTCTCTTCCTTGCAGCAGAGGAGAAACAGCAGTGTCATGTTCTAGACTTCCCTCTGCTTCCCTCTCTTGTTCCAGCTCTGTGCAAAGGGCAAGGGCTTCAGCCCGATCTGCTTCCGCTCTATGAAGTTCATAGTCTCCACAGAGCCCCAGTGGCTCAATGGCACCAGATGAAATTAGAGAGGTAGGTTCCAGCTGAGCCCAGGTGAGAGGTCCACTCTCCTCATCCTGGTGCTCTGACTCACGGAGGTCTTGTTCTGGGTCCTCCAGGTCTGTCACTTCTTTGCACTGTGGTTCAGTCCACATGGTGAAAGGTAAATGGTCATGGGTGAAGTCAGAAGGGAGTTCTGGGTCAAGACTCTGGATGAGTACTGCAGGACTCTGGGAACTGAGGTTTTTCCATATGTTGTTAGGGAAGGGTTTGTGCTCTATAAAAGGGTTCTGAGAAGTTTTACTATGGTGAGGATGAGTTTTATCCACTTGGTGAAGACTGTGTGTTGAGTTTTGAGTGCACAATGGAAGGGAAACAGCTGGTGGATTATTGTTTGAGGTGGCAGTCAGAAGAGAACTCACATTGCTCTGACTATGTGTGTTGTCTCTTTGATCTGAGTTGTTGGAGTTAACTTTACTTGTTACCTCTGCTAAGTTGGGTTGCTGCTCTGTTTGTTGTGTGGTGCCAGGAAAAACATTGCTAGGGGTAGCATCACTCTGTGCATGGATAAGACTTTCCCTCTTTGTATGATCCTCTTCTGCAGAAATTTCTGGCATCTGCATTTCATGGATACCACCAGACATTACTTTGTGCATAGTGTTGGTAGTTAACTGAGCTGTGTTACCTTCAAAATCAGACACTGCTGCTCGAGAATCTAAATGCCAGCTATTGGCGTGTTCTACAGTAAGCGTTTCTTTTGAAGTCATCGTTTCAGACTCTTTCTCTTCCTGTCTGGCTTCACTTGAGGATAGAGAGTCAATTGGTGTCTCCCGCTGAAGCACAGGTGCTACCTGGTGAGCGTCTGATCTAGACGGTAAAACCCCAATAAGCCCATCATCTGCAAGAGTGAGAGAGGGCATCTCTTGGATCAGCAAAGGTGGCAAAGGGCAGATTCCAACTTTATCTGTTGGCTCAGGAGTGAGAAGTGGCATATCCACTCCATTCCTCTGTAGCAGAGGAGGGAAAAGGTTTTCATCAGTACTGCGGTTATCTAGACTGCTGTTGTGTCCTGAAGGGGAGAGAGAGCCACATGCTGTGTAACTACCCCCCTCTACTGGCTCAGCATTGAGATTGTAGACTGCTTTTTTGGTGGTGGAGTGTGAATTGATATGTTTTGAGTCAATTGAGTCCATTTTCTCTGCATTACTGCAATTGTCAGTGCCTGTGTCCATGCAGTCAGTGTTTTCCATTATATTTAAAGTGGCTTCTCTACATGAGGGGCTAGATATTTTGGCCTCAGAGTCACAAGGACACAAGCCAATCTCAGTCTCAACAGAAATGCTTGTTGTGGCTGAAGATGAGCTCATTTCATTGGCCTCTAGGGGCATGACCTCTGTAGAGTGGTCCTGAGTGTTAGTTGAGAGGTTCTGTGATATAGAAGAGTGAGACCTTGACTCATCAATTCCAGCATGCATTTGGATAGGTTCAGGGCAAGGTCTGAGCCCTTCAAGAGTCCTGCCCATGACCCCTGGCTCTGAGAGGTGTTGTGGGTCAATATGAGTAACTGTATCTGCCTGTAGGTCTTTGTTTACTGGTGAGGCAAAGGAGGAAGAGGAGCTGGAGTGAAACTTTTGGGACAGTTCTGTCTTAGAAAAGCCCAAACCTTCAGTCTGTACACGATTTACCTTGACCACACACATCTGTCTACAAGGACCTGTTGAGGACACAGGGATGGGTAAAATGTCTCAGGTCAGCTAGTCCGCACTTCAGATCTAAGTATATCCACATTATCAAATACTTTACAATGATTCCAGATTCTTACCAGAAAGCTGAAAAGAGTTCTGATTCTGGTTGTGCTTTGACTTGGCTTCCCTCTCCTCTTCTTCTTTCTCCTTCTCTTCTTCATTTATCTCTTCTGTCCTGCAGGTTGTCCTTCCTACAGACCGCCGCACCTTAGGCCCAAGTGGACCACCCAGGCCTCTCTTTTTATTGCTGTTCAGGGTTGAGCTACCATCCAGTTCCACAGGCTCCTCTGTGGTTCTGAGACGCTTGGATCGCATACGTGAGTGGCTGCTACTGTAAAGAGGCAGAGAAATGATAGAGGATTTAAACTCAAATCCTGACTACCACTAAAGAGCAATGGGAATTTGTGACTGAGGAGACAAGGACATTTGGCTCTTGCTGTTGCCAAAAGCATTAGTAGTTGCAGTCGACCTACTGTCTGAATAAATGGAAGGACACAGAAAACACAGTAAATATTTCAATATAAATCAGTACCCTTTATTAGTAGGTTTGGCCTTGCGGCGCCTCTGTATCCAGCTCTGCAGCTCTGGTGTTGTACTGGGAGTGGCCAGTATGTGGTCAATAGGTGTTGAATCTTTGCCCAACAACCAGTTAGCATAGCGGTCAGGCTGAAAACGCTTCACAAAGGGTTCCATGGATATCTTTACCATGTCCTTACTGCATGTGCACTGCAGGAAAGAGAGAGAGAATTAAGGCAATGATTATCTTTCCTTTATCAAAAAACATCAGAAGGCATTGCTGGGTATGTTTAATCCTAAATAAGGTCAGACACTGACCTGTTGTGTCATAGTTTTCTTTAAATTAACAGCTTTCAAAACAAACAAAATTACTTGTGTATGTCATGATAAACTTGTTGCAGTATTGATTTTTAAGGAAATGTCTCTTCATCTGGAATCACGTTGGATGTTACCTGTGTGGCCACCTTGCCATAGTCGATCCAGCGCACAGTGGCAAAGTTGGTGGACTCAGCACAATTGAAGCCGTGATTAAAGCCAGCGTGGTAGCCATAAGGGAAAGTGATCATGAACTCTCCAGCTTCCTGAGTAATCTGAGAGAGAGAGAGAGAGAGAGAGAGAGAGAGAGAGAATTAGGAGTGCAAAGCCTATACTGTCATTTTGGTTTTCTAAAAGGCTTTGACTGCAAGCTATCATAAATAAAAGACTTAATTTAAGTGACAGTTTACAAATAAAGGGAGTATAAATAACAGAAAGGAGTGCTGATAATCATTTTGCAAAGGGGCTGAGTGTCTACCTTATCAAAGGGGATGCCATACTTCTTCAGTATGGAAGGGGAGATTAGAGTCATCTTGTGACGAAGAAAAGCCTCACATCCCTTGAAGCTGTTCGGAAAGAAACCTGCCACAAACATTAAAAGAGAAACCTTACTAAAAACCTGAGCGACTGGAGATTTCATTATCAAAACAAAATCTGTTGTCACAGGCAAATTCAAAACAGCCGCAACAATTTTAACGTTTATAAACTATAATGATATTTTAATTTTTAATCACACATTTGTGACCAACTACAAACTAATTACTTGTCATTTTAGTTTAGTAAACAGGATGATGGTTAATTAACTTTTATGTGATGAGCAGTTTACATCTCTACAAGTGGCAGGTTTTGTATGTTTGTTCATTAGGATGCTGTATCTTTAGATTTTTTTGTTATTTCTAGTGCTCTCTATTCCCTCTAAATTTTTTTCATCTCTTTTCATTCATGTGTTTTTCCCATATGGGGGGTATTTATTTATTTATTACCTGTAGCCAGACGCTCCAGTCTCTTACCATGCTCGGGAGGGATGGCATACCTGTTCAGGGACACAGTAAATGGCAGTCAAATGCAGTCAGATATGGAAACAAACATGGATAGAGTTGTACAGAGCACTTTTTTTTTGTTTATTTGTATACATTAAATTGTGAATATGTACTGAGCCTTCACTTCAAATTAATAGTGAGCAGTGATATGGGGGATATTACTATATTACAAGAAGAGCCTTTACAAAGTCAACACTGCCATCAAGTGGCGAATAAATGAACAACTGGAAGATGGTTAATTTTTTCCAACAATTGCACTCTTTATAAATCATCCTTACTGCAAACTGAGTAGAAAGTTATCCCTAAGTGTGTTTTTATTGAGACTTTCCCATAATTGCCAGGGAGTTAGATTAGCCTTTCTAGGCAAATGCTGGTCATATTTGACAACTTTCATCTTCAACATTTAGTCTCCAAGAAGAAGAGAACTATGGGGTATAGTTCCATCTCTGACAGGTAAAAAATAACATCACTAATTGCTTCTATGTAAAGCATTCACAGAGACTTATTTTGGCATCATTCTGCATCTTCTTGTACCACAATGCTAATGCAATCTGAATTTTATCTATTCCCAAAGTTCCCAGCAAAAAACCCAGGGAGGATGACAGAATTCCCTCATGGTTTGACTAGGCATTCCATTTGACTAGCACCATCCACCCTCAGGTCTGTGGCATTTCTATCATCATATCACCTGTCAGCTTAACAGTGCTGTCTGGAGGGGGGGGGGGGGG
>VXCM01001051.1:0-51823 GCA_014773175.1 Lucifuga dentata | reverse complement strand
AGTGTGTGTGTGTGTGTGTGTGTGTGTGTGTGTGTGTGTGTGTGTGTGTGTGTGTGTGTACACACGTGTGTATGTGTGCATATGCATGTGTGTTAGATGATAAGGAGAATGTGTGTGTGCTTGGAGCACTAGGCATCTCTTCAGGAGTCAGTGTGTGTGCGCGTGTGTGCATGTGACTGTCTGGCTGTGACACTGATCCCTGTGGGGTTGCAGGGCTTGCTGCTCTAATGAGCAGAACTCCCTCTAGGGCAGAGGGAGAGAGGAGATGGAGTAATCCAGCCTGACAAAAGAATAAAAAGTAAACTCCATTTTGATCTACATCCATTCTTCAACTCTTCTTTCACTTTTTCAATCTCTCATGGGCCTCCTTAAACCCAACTCTTCACTTGAAGAATGGAGCCATTTCAACACATACCAATTAGACATATGCCACTCACTGACTTGATTAGTTTATTGTCTATACAGTTTTGTCTGTGAAAGTCAGACATGATGGTCTTGTAAGTTTACAAGTTTGTAAACAAAGAATCTGTATGCCCAAGGTCAGATCACATAAAATTTGATAATTGATCGATTTTACAGTATTTTGCTTTACCCCACTATACAGACTGAATTCACGCAAGATGGCTTCCAAGAAAAGCAAACCAATATGCTTCCATCCTCAGAGAAAACCACATCTCCATGCCTACTCCCTGGATGAATCTGGTCCTTACTGATGCATGTCCTGTACCTATCTCTCTCCCAACAGTATTAGGACTCTCCAAAGTATATGCATTTATTGCTGGTGACTCTCTCCCTTCCCCCCCCCCCCCCCNCCCCCCCCATCTATGTCCAAACATGCACTGGGGAAATTAAACCCCAAGACCACCTGCAGCTTTTATTAAGCAAAATTCCAAAATAAATCACATGAAAGCTATGAGCTCTTATGTATTTCCATCTCTTAAATCTTCAAACAACACTTCAAAACAAAATTAAGATTTAGATAGAGAAGGTAAAACATTTTCTAGCTTTAAGCCAAAACCCAAAGTCAAATAATGCTTATTTATTCCACTATGAGATGAGATCCCAAATGCAAAAACCATCTTCAGCTTCCCTAACAAAGGAGTTAGCTGTGAAAATGGAAGTAAGATGCTTGCTTATGACCTATTAGTACAATTTTCATTATTTATACGTGACATGGTTTACAATTCCAGGTTCTGTACTGATTTATTATGACATAAAGGGTGGAATTCATGAGAGAGTGTGAGAGGCACAGAGGATGAGGCTTGAGGAAGAGGCACTACCATGAAAATGTGTGAGAGATCAGATCAAAACTCACCGTTTAAATACACTAACTGATACACTGATTGGCTTAAATATCAAATTTACTACTCACTAATGGCTTCCCCAACATGTAAATAAGGAAATACCTTATGGAGTACCATCTCTTTCAAGGCAAACGCTAAAAGATGCCGTTAACAGATGTTTAAAAATGAGGAAACATGTTGCATGACAATATTTGCTTTTATCGGTACATAAAGTCTGGTGCTGTGTTTTATGACTTCTCCCAAATGTGGTTTTATTAAACAGCTCAGCAATAAGTCTGTTTTTTAAATTTCCCCGATCCCATACTAACCAAGATTTGGGCTCTCCAAAGTGCAGGTAGTTAATACTGTAGAGGTCCATGTCCTCAGTGTGCCAAGAGAAGGTGGTCTTCCACATGCCAAAATACAGATATGGGGTGTTGACACCCTGGATGGATACGCCACAGTCCTCCTCTGTAACATCCAAAATCGAGTTCAGGTGGCCAATGTTCCACTCCTCCACATCCTGCAAAATTACAAATGGTGGTTAGATTTTTTTTTTTTTTTTTTTTTTTTTTAGGATGTTCAAAGCTAATCAGCAGGATCAGTATTAGAACCAATACAGGCATTTTTCATGTAACCTGTATTTTATCAGATACCCTCATTGAGGTAGAGATGGTTTTTGCAAGAAATATGAGTACAGTAACAGACGTGTAAAGAAAAGGGATAACAATAACGTACTTAAGTCATAGTCATACATTACAGTTGATGTGTGCACAGACCAACAGATAACAAGCATCCCTTCATGGGTACATGGTTAACAATAAAATACACCCATGGGATGAGATGCTTCTTTTGTTATTCATGATCTTATATTGTGCCCAATACTGGAAAACAGCGTTCTAAATTCAGTGCTTACACATGGAACATCTACTGGTTCAGCTGTACATCAGTACTGACTACATCAAGCCCAACCCAATTCCAGTTTTTTGTTAATTCAAAGTAATTTTGCTAAAGAAATGCCAACTTACAAAAATGTCCCATTAAAACACTGGGATTGTTTCCCGATGCACAGCATTGTGAGTGAGTGGAAAGAACAAACAAACAGCAGCCGGCTATTTCAGTAAGTATCCACAATGACAGCAAGCAGAGCCACTTTAAGTTGACATAATGGTTGTTTTCTTTAAATTTTAGTGGCACTTCTGAAGTGTATTATGCCTCTTAGAGCCAATGCTGTTGGCTGAAAATTGCATCTGAACTTCACTAACCTCATTAGTTCATGCTGGGACTGAAAAAAAAAGCTGTCTAAACCCTTCTGCTCCAACAGTTGTACTCTGACTAAATTATGAAGTTCAAGATGCATGCTAAATAAAACATCCAGACAGTTCACTAAGAGAACTGAACTAGAAGGACTGATCACAATGTGGCAGGCGAGGCGAGAACAAACATGCAGTGCAGAGCAAGCAAACAAATAAATAAACATCCTCTACCTCATCATACAGGCTGCCACTGACATCAGCACCATATATAGGCGAGACAAAAGTGAGGTTTTTCCAGTATTTCCTCTCAAGATCTTCGTAATTAAGGTAGCGAGGTGTACAGTACCTGTGCAAGGAAAAGAAATGACATCATTTTCAACTTAAAATACATTTAATTGACATTTGTAAATTTTGGAATATGCCAGTCACTGTACCAAATGTACAAAATCGTAAAGATTTTTTTATCTAGCAGCAGCACTCTGACCCTTGGAGCATTCTAAATGTGAGCATTCTTCCTCACTAAAATCAAACAATTGACACCCATCAAATAAGACTTCCTTAATACTGACATGTCACTGTTAGCCAATCGTCTGAACTCCTGCACACTTAGAGGCTTCTTCTGGATGTTGTATTGAGTGAAGAGCCCTGATTGGCCAGCCACCATCTGCTGGATGGGAGCATCAATCATCAGATCATCTATGTCATCATAGGTACGCCGAGGTTTCCAGCCTTTAGGAGGAATCACCTGAGGGACAGATAGAGAAGTAAATACTCCAGGACTAGTTTTCTTGTTTGAATGGATCAGATCAGCATATCATCAACAGGAATCAGCATGAGTGAGCCAACCAGGGCTGATGGGCTGGCTACCTATTGTCTATATTATGGTCTACATATGTGCGCATGTAAGTCTGTGCACCTTTATTTTTTTCTATCTATCTATCTATCTATCTATCTGTGTATGTATGTATATATATATATATGTATATATACATACAGTATATATATATATCTATATATATATATATGTATATATATCTATATATATATACACACACACACACACACACACACACACAGTGGGGTCCAAAAGTCTTAGGCCACATCAAAAATCTGTGATGTTTTCCATGTAAATCTGGAAATAATCAGAAAGTCTGACATGACAAGAAACATTGTCAAAACATTGTCAAATCATGCTGGGATAACTTGGCTCATCAGGTTTTGCACAAACTTGTGGAGTCCATGCCAGCTGGAGTGCATGCTGTCATTAAAGCAAAATGGGGGCATACCAAATACTAAGATATTCTGAAATTCATGTACATTTTTCAAAGATTTAACTTTTCACTCAAATTGTTAAGATGATATTATCATTTGTAATGAAAAATCTTGTATTAAATTCAAAAAGAATGCAAAATAGAAGCATTTTCACAGTGAAAATGCTTCTATTTTTCATTTGCATCTATTTTGCATCAGACTTTTGGCCCTACTGAGTGTGTGTGTGTGTGTGTGTGTGTGTGTGTGTGTGTGTGTGTGTATTCTCATTAACTAGAACTCTTCTATTAGTGAAAACAAGGGGTTAACTCCAAAATTATATTTACTAAAATGCTGGATCAGAGCTTCATATGGTGTTATTATAACAGCCATCTAAAATTCAAAATTTTGGAAATTCATTAAAAATGAGCTGCAGGTGTGATGCTGTGCAGCTTCCACCAAAACATAGGCCCATGTGAGATATACTTCAGCCAATTGGAAATTCTGAAGTCATCCCATAGATATCTTCAACTGTAAAACTTTCAAATTCCACAAAATTGCTGTACAAGGATGGGGACACAAACACACAGACACTATGCATGCACAGTTGCACACACACTGCTGCCCACCTTAGCCAGGCCTGCGCGGTGTGCACCCTGAGACTCCATGTAAGCCAGGTACTGGTTGAAGTCCTGAAACTCCTCCATGGTGGGCCTGAAGGTCATAATCTTGCAGGTGGGGTTTGCAGGGGTGTACACCTCTGCACCCGCCATCCTGCTGCCTCACCAGGTATAACCTACATAAATACATAAATAATCATATAGTATATAACAACAGACAAAAATGCTCTGACATCTATTGTTACTTTAACACTGACTTTCAATAACAACATTGATATCAAGGCAGGTTGTTTTTTTCTTTTTAAGATTACTTTTTTAAGCATGTTATGGTAAATTTCTTTTTCTATTTTTTTTAAATAAAATAATAAATATAAGCAAGTTGTAACATCTTCCAATCTGAATAATAGGAGAAATTCAGACACCTGGCAAATGTGAGAAATGTCATGGTAAACATGGGAAAATAAATAAATAAAAAATAAGGAGATAGTGTGGCTTTCATGATTTTCATTTTTTAAAACAATAGAATCATCTTCTGTTATTTAATAGTAGAATCATTTTTTTTTCCAGGTGTTTAACATTTATAGTAATCTATTCTATTGTGTTACCTGTTACCTCTTCTACATGGTTTTACTAATTTTAGTGTATAGTAGTCTTTTATTTATCTTAGTTAGTGAGTGGATTTTTTTTTTTTTGGCAAAAATAAAGCCAAATCAATAACAAACCAATAGCCTTTCACTATGTCTCCCCATAATAACAGTAATAATAGTAATAATAATAATAATAATAATAATAATAATAATAATAGCAGCTCAGAAAAAATTACACAGTATGTACAACAGTGTAATGACTATACACTCGTTTAACTGACAAGAAGTACGATTTTAAAAAAATTAATACAAATTGTCGTCTTTCAAACTATTAAAATATATGTACCACTACATGCAAATTACAGGTGCTGTCAGGCAGTGAGTTTAAGTGTTGCTAAAAGACATCACCACTAGATGGAGCTAAAGATTGAAGTGTAGGGTTGATTGTCTGAACCTTGATGATGCCAACAAGCCTTTTCGCATTTTTGTCCCGGACCATCCACCCATCCCGTTCCAACTCACTTTATTGTGCACTCAGACAAAGGATCGCATGTATTATTGTGATTTACCACTTTATATTTTCCCATAGCTCTATTTCACGACAAAGCACATTATAATGGCGTGCGACCGGGTTATGTAACAGGCAACAGCAGGTTGAAACAAGTTTTTAGAAATCAGTTATTGTGTTAGAAGGATAATGCTACGGTTTCATTCAAGATATGAAACAATCGTTTTAAATCGTTAATCAGCTCAGTCGGGCTTATCGGGCGCCTATCACTCCTTTAAACAAACTTGTTAAACCCAAGGACAATCAAGGACTATTAATTCAAAACTGAACTATAATCTCGTATTTAACATTGCATGCGCGTCTCCGCGTAGATTGGCTCATCTTTGTTGTCTGCCGAGCAGGCCAACGAGCAGCTAGCCTACGTTTTGTTGTGATGCCAAGTAATGGCTGAACAAGTAGCACTGCTCGCTAGCTCAGCTGACCAGCTAAATTTATATCTAGATAGTGGCTTCACGGGGAACCCCGTGATTTGAAATTGATACGAGTAAAGAAAGACAGAATCAGTCAGGTCTGTGGTTAATGTTAACAGTTAAGAAATGGAAAGTAAAGCTAACTCTTTAGCTAGCTCCAACATTAGCTCACTTCTTCATGCACAAGTCAGTGGGATTTAAATGTCCCTTTCTTGCAAGGTGGCTGCAGACAGGCCCGCGGCTCCCTCGCTAAGTGTACAAATACTTTAGTCGTAATCTCTTCACAATGTGTATATTTTGTAAGGATAATGCAAGTTTAGCAACAGCTCGATAAACAATAACAAGACACAGAGCGAGGTGCCCACTAGCATGAGCGCGTGCCAACTTATATGGTTACCAGTGCTAACATTAGCTGCTAATAGCTTGGCTAATTCAGCACAGGAGTCACAAATTTACTCCACCTCTCTTAAATTAATACAGAATAACATACGCAGCCTTGACTAAAGCATACATGTCGGTGCTGTGGACATATCTGGTATTTTACCTTGATTTATAAAGACGGAGCCTATTGTTTATCCTTCCTCGTTCGTCCAGCTGTTTCACATGACAGCTGCTTCTGCTGCTGCTTCGTGCCTTTAACAGGGCGCGTTCCAGTTCGCCTCCACTACAAACTGTGCGCTGCACCACCAGGTTGAAGTTAGTTTCTGGTTTGGAGCTTCCCACACACCGGTTTTGGTTTTTTTTTCTTTTTTTTTTTTTCTTCTTTTTCTTCACAAATAAACTTGAATTTTCACAAATACACCGTTTGATTGTTATGTTTGATTAAATAATGTGAAATAATTGAGAAAATAATTATTGAATGTGTTTTAAAAGGGTTTTAAAGTATACTTGATGCTGCTATTCCTTTCTCTAATATCAAATTCAATCCCACAAATCCTTTATCTGTTTTAATTCAAACTCACATATCTTACTTGCCACACTATATCTATCTATCTATCTATCTATCTATCTATCTATCTATCTATCTATCTAGCTTTAACTTACAAATCTGANCTATCTATCTATCTATCTATCTATCTATCTATCTATCTATCTATCTAGCTTTAACTTACAAATCTGAAACTAACTTCATTCTACCTCAGTCTGAACGTGTGCGTGGACGATCCCTACACAGAGAGATTTGCGAATCGGTATGAATTGGAACACGGCCTTGTTAGAAGAGCGTGCCCTTGCATATAGTTTATATTTTGGCGTGGTTTCTATGCATTTGAGGGGGAAAAAATCCTAATAATTCATAAAAGTTCAGCAAAGTGAATATTGGCAGAAGCTTTAGAAGAAAAAAAAGACACACTGTCATCTCAGATTAGGATCCCATAGTTTGCACTTGCATTTTGATGAGCACAAATCTCCGTAATATTTATTTTTACATTATTATATTTCACATTTCAGAAGTTTGCTTGATACCTATAATATTAGAGAGAAGCGGTTCACATGTAGTGGGGGAGTGGCACTAGTGGATGCAGTAACACTGTGTGACCTGTGGGGGCGCTTCTGACTGCAAACATGGCTGCTCAGGATGAACTCAGTAAGTTTCTTTCTGCGTGACTGGGGTTTAATACCACATTAACTGTCCTGTTTGTTGCTGTTAGTTATGTGATAATGACCTGGTCTTCTTTTGTTTTAAGAATTAAATTACAAATATAAGGACACTTTTATTTGTATACTGGTGCAGGAACGATAGCCTGGCAAGATTTGCTAGCAGGAATGCTAACGTCAGAAGGCCGTTTGCCCAGTCATGGTCAAAATGAAAGTGTCACGCAAGCTATGAATAAATTCTCATTAATTAGTATGAGTTATAAATGTGAAAATGTGGGGAGATTGGGATTTATCGTGTAAAATGCCAGGGGTAGTAAAATGTAGAGAAATTAAAAAATGCGTGGCAGATGGTGTGAGTTGTGTGAGCTAGCTTGTTTGTGAACCATGCCTAGAGAAATAAGGCTGGACTGGGTTAGGGTTGTAGCATTTGTTTGTGTGTGTGTGTTAATTTAATGTTTTGTTTAAAGAAATAGCTGAATAAAATCTATCACAATGTCAGATACAGATCTGAGGAGAAAGTGAGTTATATTTGCAATTCTAAATATTTGTGTCACAATTTTGGATATATTTTGTTTGTTGTTTTGCCATACATGTATAAAAAAAAATTGCCAAATGAACAGACTGGAAAGTGCTGTTTCACCTGTTAATTTGGAACTTTTGCATTTGAACTTTTGAAGGGTTTGAGAGAAACATGCTGCAAATATCTTCATCTTATGGAGTCATTTTGTCTGTTACTGAGTCCTGCAAGTTTGGTTTTCTTAGGCCTAATTAAAAGGAGGGTTAGAATGTGCAGTGAAATGAATAATGGCACTCTGTTCTAGCCTCATGGTCTCACTGTACCTTATGATGCAATGTAGTGCAGTTTTTTTTTCTTATAGTGTGATAAAAATCGCACAGAGAAAGAACCATAAATGCTATTCAAAGGTGCCAATTTTTTTTTTTTTTTTTTTTTTTTTGACAGATCAACTGGAACGTGTGTTCCTTCGCTTGGGTCATGCAGAAACAGATGAACAGCTGCAAGACATCATATCCAAGTTCCTGCCCCCTGTGCTCCTTAAACTCTCCAGTGTTCAAGAGGGTGTACGAAAGAAAGTAAGAACTGTGTCTGGTGTTTTTGTGCCTAAAAAGATCATGCTTGTGATATAGACTCACCTCCTACAGATGCTAAGATGCTTTTTCCTCTTGCTAGTGTTTTCTGCTTCTCTTTTGTATAAATTAATTGACCGACTGTTGTATGTGCTGTGTTTATTCTGTTAGGTAATGGAATTGCTGGTCCACTTAAACAAGAGAATCAAGAGCCGACCCAAGATTCAGCTACCAGTGGAAACTTTGCTTGTACAATACCAAGACCCTGCAGCTGCTTCCTTTGTTACGGTAATAATCCCATTTTACAGTTTAATTCACACATTGGTTCAGCTCTTGATAGAAATTGTTTAAGCAGTGGTCTTGAACTTTATGTATTTTTGTAGAATTTTACTATCATCTACATCAAAATTGGCTACCCTCGTCTGGAGGTTGGCAAACAGTGTGAGTTGGCCCCCACCCTGCTCACCGCCATGGAGGGCAAGCCACAACCACAGCAGGACAGGTGAGGAGATGTACAGTCACACATTCAGGATAAATGTTTTCTTCATTTTGGGTCATGATTTTCTAATTCTCCTCCAACTTCATTCTTTTCTCGTAGTCTGATGCATCTGCTGATCCCAACTCTCTACCACATGAAGTACCCTGCGGATGTCTCCAAGAATGCGTCTCCTTTCAATCTAACTGAGAGGCCAAAGACAGTGCAGCTGCTGTTGGAGTTCATGCTAGATGTCTTACTGATGCCATATGGGTAGGTTGATTTTGATATTATGCATCCAAGTGGCTCAGATGGGCCTAATCACACCCAGTGACATGAATGCAGTGAATGTGTTGTGTCCTTTGAGTAACAAAAATCAGTAAAAAAAAAAAAATTCTGTCAGGCAGAAGGCCACTGACTTGTTCTCATTTTGGCTCTTTTAGGTTTGTACTGAATGAATCCCCCACTCGCCCCGCTCCCTCCTCCACCCAGGGAAGTTTTGCAGATGGGACGGTGGCTGCAGCAGCCCAGGGTCTCCCCCAGCCTCCCCCAGGGATGAATGTCTATGCTGCCAAAAGGGTGATTGGGGAGGCCCAGTGGAGTCCTGAGCAGCTAGAGCAGGTATATGACTGATGCTGGAAGACGAGAATGTCGACCATAGTTTTTGTTAGGCTGTGTGTGTGTGTGTGTGTGTGTGTGTGCGTGCGTGCGTGCGTGCGTGCGTGCGTGCATGCGTGCGTGTTGAATAACGGGTAACTGTTGACTCTGTTCCAGGAAATTGTAACCTTGCATAATTGAGCTCCTCTGTTTAAATATCTACAGACTATTTGTGTATATGCTTGGAGGGTAATGCATAATGTATTTCTTGAGTGTTAACAGCGATATCAATACTGGTACTTTTTTGGTCATTTTGGTGCCCTAAAAGTATATAAATTCAATTTGCAGCCTTAGTCTTGTGTGTTGACTGATGACACCCTCGTTGTGTTTTTGTCCACAGTGTAAGCTGGGCATAGTGAAGTTCATCGAGGCAAAGCAAGTCCCAGAAGTGGAGACAGTGGTGCACCTGGTGGTGGCGTCCAGCGACACCAGACACAGTGTGGCCACCGCAGCTGATCTGGAGCTGAGGAGTAAACAGAGGTAAGTGACAGAGCTTGTATCATCATGGGTTTATGTCTTCTTCATGAATTGCCACATCATGCACGTGCAAATTTTCCCTTTTGCACATTAGTGTATATATTCTAATAAAGGAGGCATTCTGTTTTTTAAAAAAATATGTTGTAGAAATTTGCTGATTACTGATTTTACTCTAAATGTTTAATTCCTTGGCAATAATTTTATTTTCTGGTCCTGAAAATAAATGATTGAAATGAAATATGGTGATTGTTTGATAAGACCTATTTTGACAATAGGTTGGCATCTACTGTGTATACCTTAGAGAACAAATGTTGGAAAATTTACTAATATATTTGTCTACATTCTTGTTTTACTCCAGTATCATTGATTGGAACAATTCTCTAATTATCAACAAGATGTACAGGGTGTATCTGGGAGATATTCCTCTCAAAACAAAGGTTTGTAACTTCAACCTTCAGTTTACAAACTAAACCTGTGACATGGTTTGAATTTTCAGTATATAATAATTTTATATATGTGCACTAGGGAGCCACTGTAAAGCAAGAGCTGAAACACGAGCCAGTGAGCACACGAGTCAAACTGAAGATCCTGCCACATCTTCTACGGTCACGTCTGGCTGCAGAATGCTTTCCTGCTAATATCCAGGTAGGATTGTTGTACGTGTTTGAGGATACATGTATGGATTTACTGTGACTCTCAAAGTCGCAGCAGTGTATTAAGTCTGCTTATCTGCCATTTCAAATTGGGAAATGCAAAATAAACCTTTTATTCCAGGGTTAGGTTTAATCAAATGTGGCATGTTCATTGTGTGAGGATGATCACTCACTGGTTCCCTTGTCCTCTTCAGGTTGTGTATGATGGTCTGTTTGGAGCCAACACCAACAACAAACTGCTTTCTCTCACTTTGCAGTTTGTCCATCACATCTGCATGGTGTAAGACAAGTGCATTTTTTTTTTCAATCTAGATATATCCAGTACAACCTTTTTTTTTCCTCCACGTTTTAAGTATTTTTGTGTTTCCTCTTTTAGATGTCCTGACACGAATAAGCCTTTGGGGCTTATGCTGCTTAATGGTCTCACCAAGCTCATCAATGAGTACAAAGAGGTAAACTACAAGTAGCAGCACATATTTAGCTGCCATTTCATGCAGCTCATTAGTTTTATTTTATAGCTAATGAATGAAATGTATCATTGCAGGATCCAAAGTTACTTTGTGTTGCTTACTCGGCTGTAGGGAAGCTATCAAGGTATTATTAAGCTCAAATTTTCTTTTTTTTTATTTTTCTGCTTTGTGTGAATTGTTTAATGATATGGGACATTTTTTACTTTTTTCTAGCCGAATGCCACACCTCTTCACAAAGGATATAGCACTTGTACAGCAGTTTTTTGAGTCTATGTGCAAGGTAGGTCAGACATTTCCGACTTTCTACTTAAGAACTCATTAAAGGACCATACTGGTGATTTTGGGTGTTTGAGCCCAATAAATACAACTTGCATACATGTTACATTGCTGCCAACCATTTTTTTTCATACATAGTGCTGGAGCAGTACAATTTAGAATTGTTTTTGTATCTTCCAGGCTGCTATTGACTTCAATTCATTCCAGTATGCTATAAAAATCGACCTGTAGAGAGACCTGAAACATGCCCGAGATTGGTAATCCATTACAGCAAACAAAATATCAGTTTTTTTGTCGAGCTAACGTGATTTTTATCACTTCAACATGGATTCACACAGAAGAAAATGTATGGCTCCACCAGGGAAGTTAGCCACAGGAGAATGTGTTTTTTTTTTTTTTTTNTTTTTTTTTTTTTTTTTACTGAGCAATTAAAATGACTTCTACAATAGTGTGTAAGTGTTAGCAACTGAAAAATTGAATTTTAAGGTGGGTGTATTATCTCAACATTTGATTTTGAAAGTAGATGTATAAAGTGGATTTGGCAAAATAACTCAAAAGCTAAAATACAGTTTTATGTTTTGGAAAATGGTTGACAGTAACATGTATGCATGGAGCTCAAACATGGAAAATCAGTGGTATGGTCCTTTAAATACAATTGGACAGTGCAGTGTGTGTGTGAGATATGTCTAATTTTTGGTGATAACATCTTCAGGAGGAGCCTGATGTTCGTCTTGCCATCCAGGAGGCTTTGTCTATGATGGTTGGAGCCTATGCCAACCTGCAGGGGGCACTGCTCAACCTGATGGAGGCCCTGGTGGCTGCATACATTGGAAAGGTGAGTATAAATTCAAAATTGGTTTAGTAGTAATAGCATTGGTCAAATCAAACACAATAAAACATGTAATGTATTTTACATGTCACTGAAGAATTAAATCTTAATCATTTTAACCATATTTTTTTTTTTGTTGTGAATTGGCAATACTGTGATAGTTGGTTTGTTCCTTTTTTTTATTGCTCAGCCTGAGGTGCAGGTTCGTCAGGTAGCTATGAAGTTTGCCAGCACAGTGTTTGCTTCTGATCATGTCCCCTCAAGATACCTTCTGCTGCTGGCAGCTGGAGACCCGTAAGTCCAAAAACATGTATGTTTTAATAACTTTTGAAAGAGATTTACTTGCATTTACTTAACATATCATTTCTGTGTCATAGGAAAGAGGAGGTTAGTGGGGAGGCACAGAAGGTGCTGAAAGCTTTTCTTACCAAGAACTCAGAGAAGGAGGGACCAAAACCAATGCCCTCCTTTCCTGATATGGTGGCCTATGTCCAGGAGAAGGTGAGGACCTGTGCATTTGTCTCATTTTTTTTATGCTGCTCATTTAGCGCATCCAGGATCTGTATGTTAGAGGGCTCTCTGATCTCTCGCTGAGTCAGATTTTTTTTAATAAGAAATAATAGATCTCTTTTTTTTTTATCTTGTCCTCCTCAGGCAGCTCAGAGGATCAAGACTCCAGCTAAGTACATTGTTGGAACATCAACCCTTCCTTTCAACCCATCTGCATTTGGAGAAGTAACTATTTATTCATTATATCTTGATACAGCAAAGTCAGTTGCTTTGGTTTTACTGAACTTTTTTTCTCTGTTTTTCCCAGATTATGCTCTACCTGAGGATGTGTCTAGCCCACAGTGCAGGAGCCACACGCATGTCTACACGCCTAGCAGACATGCAGGATGATTCACCAGCCATTGGTCGCTATATCCAAACACTGCTGACCTCTGACCCTCAGTCCCCAGGGTCAAAAGGCTGTGAGAATAACCCTGTACATGTCTACATGGATCTGCTGCAGCAGCTGCTGTCTGCAGTTGGAGGTGAGATGAATGAACCTGCTCTTCACTTAGGACCATTGTTGTAAAGGGTGGATACAGGGCTCCATGGTTTGATTGTGATTGTGCTTGGAAAGCTTGTATCGTGGTAGCTATTATATTTCTATTATATTTTTACGATATTCATCTGGGTAGCAGAGTGTCATAAAACACATTTATCAGCACATTTGTCATGGTTGGAAGTGTCAAATTGGCCAAGTGTGACAGCATGCTGAAAATGACAGATTTAATAATTAAAGTTGTTTTGTGAAATTAATTTATTTATTGTGTTGCACAGGACAATACATTCAAAAAGTCTTGACTGGAATTTGCCCTGTTATGAAGCAATGTTGCCTTAATTGTGAATTCATAGGTGTTTGTTCTTTAAGGGATTTTTTTTATTGCACTTCATTGTAATCTCTTAACAGGAATTCCAGTTATGTACTGCCTACTGGAGATGGTTTCTGTCTGTCCTGAGAAACTGGCTTCCAGATTTGTAGACAGAGTTGACTGGATTAAAGTGAGTATGTTGGTATTATTTTTGAAATTTTCTTTCTTGCTCTTGGCATGAACTGATGTGCAGTCAGCTGTAATAACATGTTTCTTCTCCAGGGTATGATGAACACAAACAAGGAAGACATGAGGGAGCTAGCAGCCCAGCTGTACGCTGTGGTGGTTTCCACCATGACTGGCAACGAGCTGCAGACTGCTGTGCGCAACCTGGTCAAAATCACTAAAGACAACCATGTAAGGAGATGTGTATCTATACTTGACTGGTTTTGATTTTGTAGGTTCTAAAAATTGTCCCATTTTATCTTTGCCAAATATGCATTGTTTTATTGAACCACAGAGTCCTGAGACCCAGCACGGTGCCATTTTGGCTCTCGGCTACATGGTGGGAAGGTACATGAGCAAGAAGAAAGCTGCTGACTCTGCTGAAACCGCACACAACCTAGGACAGCAAATGAGCATTGCTTCCCAAAAGGATGATGAACTTGTTGCCATGGCAGTCAAGACTATTGGTAGGTTTAAAGTTAATTGCATTCCTTCCCTATTGTATACCCTTACCAAAACAGGTAACATTTTGTTTTAATGTTTTCCAATGCACAATGTGTGTCATTTTTCTGAACAAAAATTAGGGCAAAGCAGGTTATCCCTGTCACGTTATATTACATCCAAGTATGTCATTGTCTCCACATCATCCAGGCTCGTTCCTTGACAGCAGTAATGCAATGCTAACAATAGCAGCATGTACAGCGCTGGGGGAAATTGGGCGGAATGGGCCCCTGCTGATTCCTGCAGAGGGTGAAGTCTTCACCAAACTTTCCATTGTGGACAACCTGTTGGCTCGCATCCCCTCTGGCAAGGAAAGCACCAAGGTAAACTGGGACTCTGCCCAAAAAATTAAAGGAAGTGGCTGCCATTAGGTCAGGGATGACAAGTTCATCAACAGTGTTTATACTGTAGCCATACTGTATATTTTTAATAGTGTTTTTTAGTTCAGTGGTTTTTTGTAAATGATTTTTGTAATTTTGTAAATGATTTGTGACTCATCAGATTAACATTGTGTGTTTCTTTGTTTGTTTTCCATCCATGTTCATGGTCTAGATGAAGGAGCGTTCAATCCAGACTTTGGGCTACCTTCCAGTAGGAGATGGGGACTTTCCTCACCAGAAGAAGCTGCTGCAGGGTCTTATGGATTCTGTAGAGGTATGAAACACATGAACAAACAACAGGTTTCACATTAGCAATGCAGAACTCTTCCATAATGCTTTTGCTTTATTTTCCCTCCCTTCTCCCAGGCTAAGCAGGTGGAGCTGCAGTTCACAGTTGGAGAGGCTATCACAAGTGCTGCAATAGGCACGAGCTCTGGAGCTGCCAGAGATCCATGGACCTGCACTGAGGACCAGTACAGCCCACCATCCAGTAAGGATATACACCTATTGAAAGCACACAAGGATTTCTAATGCTATAATAAACCCTGGATTTAATTTTTAATATGTACACCTTCTTCGTTCCCCTGTCAGATGTGAAAAGCAGTGATATGGTTCCTTGGGTCCTCAGTTCCATCCTGTCCAAGTACATTCCCAGTCAGAACCCCCATGTCCGACAGGCAGCCTGCATCTGGCTGCTCTCCCTGGTCAAAAAACTCTCCCAACACAAGGAAATTACGGTACCTATGCAGTAGTCAAGCGCTCTGAGTCAATGCTGAGTCAAATACTCTAGTTTTTAATCCACATTACTTTTTTCCTTCTTTCTTTTCTCTCTCCAGTCCCATTTGAAAGAGATTCAGACAGCATTCATCTCTGCTCTTTCAGACCCTGATGGTGAGGTTATGATTTATTATGACTTTATTTCTTGTAGCTACATCAGTGTAAACAGCCAGTGTACCTGTACATCTCTTTAACATTATAAATCAAAGGACGACCTGTTCTCTGTCCTTCCCCTACCTCTTTGTCCTTTCCTCCATCTCTTCTTTGGTTCAGAATTGAGTCAGGATGTGGCTTCCAAAGGTCTTGGCCTTGTGTATGAGATGGGAGGAGAAGGTGACCAGAGGGAATTGGTGTCAACCCTGGTGGAAACACTCATGACTGGCAAAAGGTGATAAATGGCTGGATGAGTGAAGGAGAACAGAATGTAACAGGAGAGAGAATCACAGCAAGTTTTAGTGTAATCTCTGTAAAGGAGAAGAAATAAGGCTGAGCATTTACACTGCATGAATATAATGTTAAATACGTATTTAACTTTCCAAACAGAGTGAAACACGCTGTCTCAGAAGACACGGAGGTCTTCCAAGGAGAGAGTTTGGGGAAGACACCTGATGGGTAAGTTACATGACAATAGATGTTTTTTGCTAAATATTTTTCCCTAAGTTTAATGAAAATGTTACAAGTTTCAATAAGAATATAAGCCTAAAATACAAACCAAGGTGAAATCCAGAGTGCATAAATTTACCCTCTTCTCATGTTGATGGTTCCTGGCAGCCAAGGCCTCTCCACATACAAGGAGCTCTGCTCATTGGCTAGTGATCTGAACCAACCAGATCTCGTCTACAAATTCATGAACCTGGCCAATCACCACGCCATGTGGAACTCCCGCAAGGTACTTCTCTTTTCTTAACAGTTACTTAACAGTTGCTGTATTATCCTCAAATGAATTATGAGGCTGGGGCCATTTTCATGATATATAGATTTTAGTTCATTTATGTACTGTACCTCACATGCTCATTTCCTCTTGTCATTGTTATTCTTCACTCAGCCTTTCTTGATACACTTTATGTTCTCATCCTCATCTTTTTCTCTCATCCATCACATCTTTCTTTCCAACTCTGGTCTTAAGTAACCTGTCCTTTCTTTTCTTTTTTCAGGGAGCAGCTTTTGGCTTCCACGTCATAGCAGCCAAAGCTGGAGAGCAGCTGACTCCATTCCTTCCCCAGTTAGTGCCCCGTCTATACCGCTACCAGTTTGACCCCAACCTGGGCATTCGCCAGGCCATGACCAGCATCTGGGATGCTTTGGTTACTGATAAGACTCTGGTAGGAGTTGTTGCTTGTACACCACGCACATGCAGAGAAATACACACCCATGCATACTCATAAATGAAAACCTATAATGCTTTGCCAGAAACTGCGTCATGTATATGTACATGTGTGCTTGTGTTGATGTGTTATAGGTGGATAAATATCTTAAGGAGATCCTGCAGGATGTCATCTCCAATTTGACCAGTAACATCTGGAGAGTACGCGAGTCCAGGTACAAAAAGCAGTACACACTTGCATAGAAAAAGTCAAAATGAAGATTTTTCTTTAACACTTTTATCAATGCTCATATCTTCATCAGTCAGTATAATCTGATCATCATTCTTTTTGTCTTTTGTCTTGTACATTTTCATTTTCTGATCAGTGGCAATGCTGTAAAGACCCTAAAGCTGTGTCCTTTGTAATCATAGTAACTACTGTAATTATGGTAATCTAGCAGTTGAAGCTCATTGCACTTATGTCAAGCTGATACCATCTAGATTCATAGACTGTCATCGAAGATGCAGAAATCAAGATGTATATTTGATTCATGTGTATTTTTTCTTCCAGCTGCCTGGCATTAAATGATCTGATTCGCGGCCGCCAGGCTGATGACCTCATCGATCACCTGGCAGAAATGTGGGAGACGCTGTTCAGGGTCCTTGATGACATCAAGGTGACAGGATATGCAAGACTTGGATATTTCTGACACATTGAAAGAAAGTTATACAATACAGGAGTGACAACATACAGTGTTACAAGTAAAGATTCAGTTATGTTCAATGTTTGACTTGTTTTTTTAGTGAGACTTAAAAAAAACATATTTGCATTTCAGGAATCTGTGAGGAAGGCTGCAGACCTAGCACTGAAAACACTCAGTAAGGTAAAGCTGCCATAACACTGGCTTGTGTATATGTCTGTGTATTTATTTATGTGTACACGTGTGCATGTGCCAGTGCTGGTCCCTCAACACACACTCTGTCTGTCCAGGTGTGTAATCGTATGTGTGAGTCTACAGGCTCATCAGCCCAGAGAACCGTAGCGGTACTTTTACCTACGCTGCTGGAAAAAGGCATCGTTAGCAATGTCCCTGAGGTTCGCTCGCTCAGGTAACACCTCCCTCTAGCCGTAGCTTTGTCTGCTTACCTGTGGTCTTGGTTTTGTTCCCCGCTTTTTGTTTTTAAGGTTCTCATATTGCCATAAATTTTCCTGTCTGTCTCTACTGCACCTTTTTATCTTTAACCCTAAGATCTGGTTTATGCTTAACATGGACATGATGCGAATGTGGATGTGGCTCCTAAACAGGCCGACCGTGTGTCCTGGTGTTCATGGTTGTCATGCTTTCATCATGACCACGCATGACAACCGCGCACTTCAATTCCGGGACTTTCGGTAGCGCCATAGGACAAAGTTGCCCTTAACCACCCCTAAACATGAAAATAAACCCAGCAGATGTAGAAGTCGATTTGAGTTCAGTCACTAACAGAAAAGATGGAGGCAATGAAAATAAAGTTGTTGTTGATTAACGAAGTGGAGGAATTGCTGTTACTTTCACTGGCTGCAAGATGAAAAAGATGATCGCCATTGTTTGTTTTTCTCTCTCTCTCTCTCTCTCTCTCTCTCTCTCNCCTCTCCCTCTGCATCCACATGTACTTGCACTTCCTCCACACCTCTCTGCTTGGAAAA
The DNA here is from genome assembly GCA_014773175.1 of Lucifuga dentata. Classification (NCBI taxonomy): domain Eukaryota; kingdom Metazoa; phylum Chordata; class Actinopteri; order Ophidiiformes; family Bythitidae; genus Lucifuga; species Lucifuga dentata. The sequence continues at coordinate 33,101 of VXCM01001051.1, read as the reverse complement.
TCATCAATGAAAGCACAGTTATGTCACAAACGCCATCCACATTGTTTCAAAAAAATCAAGTGGTGCGCGACCCTCAAAAGTGGCCACCACAACTGGCTGTTTTGGCATCACATTTTCCATGTCTGCACCTGTATTAAGCATAAACCAGCCTTAAGTTCTCTACCCACACCTGATTAGCTAAATCAGGTAAGTTCAGTTGAATATGAGATGTTGTCTTCCAAACAACAAATGAGGCTAAACTCACCTCATTTATCTAACCAGGTAATAAAATAATAGAGCAAGGAGAGATGTAAAAAATGATATACTTACAAGGAGACTTTCTAAGGTTGTGTACTTGTGATCTCCATGTTCTAGGTGAAAAGTCAAACTACTTAAGATCAGCGTTGGAGCTCAGAAGAAATATTTTAGTTATAAGATAATTAAAAGTGTCGTATGGCTCCTTTGCTTCACTCTAGCGGTAAATGTCCTTGTCTGCCAAGTTCTTTCCCTTTGACTCATATTTATTCCCCATCAGTATTCAGACCCTGGTGAAAGTTAGCAAGACAGCTGGAGCCAGACTCAAACCTCATGCGTCGCGGCTCATCCCAGCCCTGCTGGAGGCCCTCAGCACCTTGGAGCCTCAGGTCCTCAACTACCTCAGCCTCAGAGCCACTGAGCAAGAAAAGGTAACATTGGCAGGCTAACATATTTGCATGCGTTGGTCGAGCAAATAATGTTTGTTGGTTGTTTCACAGGCTATATGGTCCCTCTGAATGCCTTGTGTTGTTTTTGTTCCTTCAGAGTGCCATGGATGCTGCAAGGCTGAGTGCTGCAAAATCCTCTCCCATGATGGAGACCATTAACATGGTAAAAATCCAAAAAACTAATCTCGGTTGACCCTCAGCTCCTACTTGTACTGGGACTTTGGGGTTTTGGACCAAGCTTCTCATTGTCTCGCATCCACTTTGAAACCTGAAACACAATCAAATTCAGTCAGAGTGGTTTTGTAAAATTTTGTCTTCTGCACAGTGTCTGCAGCACCTGGATGTCACTGTGCTGGGAGATCTGGTTCCCAGACTCTGTGAGCTGCTCAAGAGTGGAGTCGGCCTGGGCACCAAGGTAGACACACAGCTCTAGTCATTAATACTTACATTGTCAGTCAATGGGTGATGCATTCTTTGCTTATTTGCAACATCCTGTTAATTTTACATTCATCCTCCTCCCTGTGGGTTTGTCAACGCTCCCTAAATGCCTCCTTTTCCTGTGTGTCTCATCTCTCTCAACAGGGTGGCTGTGCGAGTGTAATTGTCTCCCTTACAGTGCAGTGTCCCCAGGACCTCACTCCACACTCAGGTACACCACAAGCAAATAATCTATCCCCTTAATATACATGGCCAATGAAGCGATGACAGTGGAGTGGTTTCTGTTTGTTGTTGGCAGGTAAACTGATGAGTGCCCTGCTCAATGGCATCCATGACAGAAGTACAGTAGTACAGAAAGCTTTTGCCTTTGCTCTGGGGCACCTCGTTAGGGTATGAACAGCGTTTCTAAGCGATTATTATTATTATTATTATTATTGTTATTATTATTGCATACATTACAGCATAGATTGCTGTCATTGACTCAGTAAGTGTATGTTTTATTTGCATGCTTCTTTGCCCATCAGACAGCAAAAGATAGCAGTGTAGAGAAACTCCTTTTGAAGCTCAATACTTGGTACCTGGAGAAAGAGGGTGAGTCTTCTTGGGCATTTGAAGCATATTTTTTGGAGAATGCTCTCTAAACTAAACTTTCTGAAAGTTCTCTCTTCCCGTCTTCTCTGCCTCATCTCTCTCTCTCTCTCCCTCTCCCTCCCAGAGCCAGTGTATAAGTCATCATCTGCACTAACCATGCATGCCATCAGCCACTATAGTCCCGATGTGCTGAAGGGCCATGCAGGAGTAGCCCTGCCGCTGGCGTTCCTGGGCATGCACCAGGCGCCAGATCCAGATGAGGAGAAAGGAGAGAACCATGATGCCACACTGTGGGCTGAGGTGTGGCAGGAGAATGTCCCAGGTAAAGAATATGCATACAGTCAAAAATAAGGAGGCATTTTGCTTAATCAGTTTAAAGGACCATACCACCATTTTGCACGTTTGAGCCTAATATGTTCAATTTTCATACACGTAAGGTTACTGACAGTCATTTCACAAAGCATACTACTGGAACAGTGAGTAAAAAAAATGTTTTCCTACCTTCCAGACCACCATTGGTTTCAGTTCATTCTGGTACACTATTAAAATCAACTTCTTGATACTTGAAACGTTCTTGGGATAGGTAATCCATTATCGTGAACAATACTTATATTCAGGTTTTTTCAAAGTTTCGTAATTTTAGCATTTAAGCTCAATAAAAAGTGCTAAATGAATGAATGTCTCCATCGGGGAATATAGTCCCAAAAGAAGACCTGCAGTTATTGAAAAATTTTAGCAACTTCAACTTCATAATTTTGCTTAACTATTAGTGGGCGAAACATCAATTTTTAAGGTGGGTGTATCGCTTTAATATTTGATTTTGAAAGAGTAAGAGATTTTGCAAAATATCAAGAAAGCTGAAATACTGTTTATTCCTTTGGGAAATGATTGTCAGTAAATTGAATATATTAGGCTCAAACATACAAAATGGACGGTATAGTCCTTTAAACTGATACACTGCTTTTTAATTTTTTTTTTTTTTGGGGGAGGGGGGGGCTGAAACATTTTATATAACATTTGAGCAAACAGTTAACTTATCATAAATCATGATAAAATCTACATAAACTGTTTTGTCATTGTAATAGAATTGTCTTTTATTCTCTGAACTTTACTTGTGTACCAGGAAGCTTTGGAGGCATCAGACTCTACATGACCGAGCTGATTGCTATTACACAGAAAGCACTGCAGTCCCAGTCCTGGAAGATGAAGGCTCAAGGTGCAGCTGCCATGGCAACAATTGCTAAGGAACAGACAGGGTCATTAGTGGCGCCACACCTTGGCTTGGTGCTGACGGCTTTAATGCAAGGGCTATCTGGGCGCACATGGGCAGGCAAGGTAAAGAGTTTAGCTCTAAACAGATTTTTAATTGTTGAAGCCATCACATTTTATAAGCACCACTGGTTTGAGTGTTTGTTTTTTATTGTTTGTTTTCAGGAAGAGCTGTTGAAGGCCATTGGATCAGTCATGTCCAAATGCAGGTGTGGCTTGTCCCATTAATGTCAATTCTGCAAGAAGAGCTACTTTCGTTTCCTGTCTTTTATACTTAATACTTCCATTTTTGCTTCCCTCCGTGTTTAGCACGGAGCTGGAGAAGCCTTGCACAGGCCAGCCCACCATCTCTGAGGTTTTGGAGGTTGTCTTGAAGGAATGCCGTAAAGAGAGCCTGGTGTATAAAATGGCAGCCCTGCGTTGTGCTGGAGTCGTGCTCCACAGCAGCCAGGAGGACCGTTTCAGCGAAATGGCAGAAATCCTTCTCCCTCTAATCAAGAAGGTAATATGTCTACAGATCTGTCATGACATATTTGTTCACCATCATCATGATGGTAAACAAATATGGTAAACAAATATGTCATGACATATTTGTTTACCATCATCATGGCTTTAAAGTTGCCCTAATAGCCTTTTGATGGTGCTCAGTCTGCCTTCCTAATTCCCCTCAGAACTGTCCAGAGAGCGGTGCATCTCCAAGGTCACTGGATGATGACGATGACGATAAAGATGTAAAGGAAAAGGAGCTGCAGACAGATGCACTTCTCTGTGCTTTTGAGACTCTTGGTAAAATCTGGCCCAGGAACCCACAGACGCAGAGTAAGTTTCAACTGGACCCTGGACCACAGTTTGGTTATCATAAGTGAAATTAACAAACCATAAATCATGTTTTTCTAAGTTATACACTCATTTAACATACAGCTAAGTATGAGTCAGAAAATCATTTTTTCCTACACTGGTTGAAGCTGAAAACCCTGCTGGATTTTTAGCCCAACCCAGTCTGTGAAAAGGTCTTAAGGTATTAAGTGCATAAGACACTAAGTGCATAGAATCTGATCCAAACCATAATTTCTTACTTTCCTGATGGATCTATCAATGCAGGGACTAACTGTCTTTTTCAGATAGAATAACTCAGTTCTCTGGTTTGTTGAATTTTTTTTTTTTTTTTTTTTTAAAGTAGCCCTACATGCTAGAGCAATAAAAACCACATTAGATTATCAGGTAGTCACATTGGTATTGTTGCTCTCATAGTTTAGTTTGAAACATTAAGCAGGGGACCTGTGTTGTAATTGCATTGGTGTATTTTATTACCTTTTAATGTTTTATTCATTATATTTAGCCAGCCATATCCATATCATAAAGCATGTCATTAAAATTACCCCAAAAAAAAAAGAAAAGGTTAAAATTATATTTTGTGTATGTGATTCACCAAATTTGGATTTTGTTTTCTCCTGAATTATAACAAAAATATGATCATGTCCCTTAAAGTTTGTTTGTGTCTTTGTAGGTCGTTTCCAGGTGGAGATGTGCTGTGTGATGTGTGAGAAGCTGAAGCTCAGCACCTGGAGAGTCCAACTTGCTGTTCTACAATCCATGAAGGCCTACTTCCAGGGGTAAGCACCAAAAAAAATAATCATTTCTTTAAATTAGATAGTTGAAGTTACCCTTTAATGGATTCAATACCATTTCTATGATGTTCTCTTAACATTTGAGCTGTGAAAGGACCATACCAGTGTTTTGTATCTTTGAGCCCAATAAATACTACCCGCATGCACATTACATTACTGACAACTATTTTCTAAAACATAAAATTATATTGAAGTTTCTGTGATTTGTGCCAAATCCTCTAATCCAGGGGTACTCAAATACAAATCTCAAAGGTCCACAAAGAAAACGAAAGTAGCTGCGCTGTCAACTCTGAGTCAGACATACGGTTTCACCTTGCAGTGGACAAAGCGGAGAATTTTGACTCGTTGTGTCGCAGTGATGTCTATTTGTGATAATATAAATAATATATGTGAAAAGTATAATTTGCTTAGAGTCTGGACACAGTTCAATTCAATTCAATTTCAATGAATTTGTTGTAGTTCAGTCTGGATCGGAGTCCAGATTTTGAGGATAACTGCTCTAATCTTTCAAAATTAAATATTTAAGTGATACACCCACCTTAAAATTCAATGTTTTGCCTGTTAACATGCACACCTGAAGTTGTTCATTTTTCTGGTAAAAGTAGTTTTCTCCTGGGACTGTATTCCCTGGTGTACATTTTCCTCTGTGTAGTTCTGTGTAGAAATGCTAAAATTACTTTAACTTGACAAAAAAATTAATAGAAGTTTTGTTCACTGTGATGGATTACCTGTCTCAGACATATTTCAAAACTATGCAGTTTACTTTTTATAGCATACTGGAATGAACCGAAACCAATGGCTGCTTGAAAGGTAGAAAAAGCAATTCTAATATTTTCCGCTTCAGTAGTGGTTTTTTGTTTTTTTTTGTTTTTTTTTTTTTTNTTTTTTTTTTTTTTTGGAAAATAGCTGGCTGTGGGTAGTATTTATTGGGCACAGGCGAGCAAAACCACTGGTTGCTCCTTTAAGTTAGTAGGAATTTTTTTCTCTCCCTTTAGATTATTGCTTCTAGAGAAGGGCCATCAAGATGTCAGCACTCTGTCCCAGATCCTGACAGAGACCTGCGCTGCTCTCACATATCCACTAGGTAAACGCCTCACAGTCTGACTCTTTAGTCTTAACATGCACAGATTTCATCACATCACCACCAAATGTTCTTCTGTCCAGAAAATAAAAGCTACTCGTCAGTGCGAACAGAGGCCTTGTCAGTCGTGGAGCTGTTTGTAAAGAGAATTGGAGGTGAGTTTGCTTCCTTATGTTAATATTCAGATTGTCATTTATGTTGGTGCCACTGACGAGATGTTGCTTTGTGGGTGTGTGATGGTGCAGAGAGTGAACAGTGGGACTGTGTGTCTGTGAAGAGCCGGGAGCAGCTGCAGCGCTCCCTGTCAACCCTACAGTCAGACAGCAGACCCGACTTGAGGGATAAGGCCCAGGAGCTACGCAGACACATCCAGAGCCAGCCCTGAACGTACACGCACACACGCACACAGCCAAATGCATACACTTAAAAACAAAGAGCTGTTTCAGAGCACACACTCAATTAACTTCTTTATTGGGGAAAGACATACATTATCACGCTCCACTGTCTTGCTGTTTTTTTACAGTTTTTCACTAATCTCTTGTTAGTATTACCTGGGGGCTTTGAAGCTGGCTCATGCAAGTGATTCCAGAAGAGACATACAGTAAATACAACAGCCTGCTGTAACGACAGAGCAGGGCGGCTGTGTGTTGAGCTTCACAAGGTCCATTTAACCGGACAGTAAGATAATTATAATATTAAATTCTATATAAACCGGTGTGTTGGATTTGTGCATTGTATACCTATAGTCACACATGGTGATTTTTACTACTGTTGTGGGTTTGCCTGTTCATTAAAAATCAGATCATCATCAGGTTCGACACCTCAGCTAACAGAATGGTGATCACTGATCAGCTCTTTGCTTGAAGTTTGCACTTTTTCCAGGGTGGATACTTCTCAGTACTACTGGTAGAGCACAGACATGGTTTCATGCATTTTACAAATATTAGGGGACTAAGGAGAAGAAAAAAACATGAGAATGCCCTCATCCAACATGAGCTGGATGAGGGCATATGGTATTTGTGTTCTCTGTTTGAAAGGTGAATGGGGCAATACCATTGCCACATTTGTGAAGTCTTGAAAATAAATGGAAACTCTACTGTTAAGTTGAAAATGATGCAATATTTGTCTGTCTCTGATAAAATAAAAAAAGTAAATAAAAAAAAACTTGAGAATTTTTCACTTTTTTTTTTTTTNCTTTTTTTTTTTTTACTTCCCACATGGTGACACTGTTGGTTCTACGTGCAACAAATCCAGTGATATTGACATCTGTAAGGAGGATGTAGGTCAATTCAGACTGCTTAGAATTACATTTCAATTAATATACATTTAGATGAGTCAAGGGTCTTATTGTTAATGCTCTAACTTACAGCTGTGCTTTTCCTGCTATGATAAGTCAAACGGTCCTCTGGAAACATTTTGTAGATCCTCAGTTGTTGCAAGGAACACAGAAGATGTTTATTAGGTATGGTTGATTATAGAAATGGCACTTTTACTAATAATAGTTTACTTTTCCACAATCCATCAAAAATCACTAATAATCAGCTGGTAAACAAAGAGAAACCAAAAGAAATGAAAACTGGGTCCAAAATATTTATTTCCAACTTGTTTTATTTAGTCAAACACAGACAAAGTCTTATTTGTGCATTTGGACAGACGTAGAAATGGACACGATAGAACAAAGTGACAGCATAAAAAAGCAAATCAAATTGGAAAGAAGTAGAAAATTAGAGAGTTGAAATTATACATATACAAGGATATGAAGTTCCTCAGCCACATAGTAAATGAATGAGAAAGAAAAAGCAGCAGGAAGCAGAGTTTATATGTCAAGCACTTGCTGCCCAGAGTAAAAAATGGTACACGCAAATATATGATCATCAGAATTTAAACAGATCCCACAACATTTTATGTTGTGTTACATTAGACAATGTGGCATGGTTTGCAGAAGTAACAGCAGAGCGACTTTAAAATGTGGCTTTCAGCTGTGTGGGTGGAGCGGTTAGCTGATGAGCTACTGATTCCTCTTGTCTTTTGAACGAGCCTTGTCTTTTTGGGAAAGGTTTGCGTTGCTCTGGCTGAGTGCCGTGCGCGACACCGTGGACATGCCGTCAACAAACTTTGTCTTGAACAGGACGTTGGCGTTGGTGAACATGCCATCCTTTAGGGACACCACAATAAACTGGAGGAAGAGGCAGAGTTTCAGCATTTTGATAAGTTGCTTTACTTGGTGTAAAGTTACTGTAATGACAGGCACATTTAAAGTTTTCTCTCTGTACAGGTTTGTGCTTTAACATACCTGCGAGTGTTTAAAATGTGTCCGTAACATCTGTCCAATGTTCTGTGTATGTGAAAGATCCAGAGCAGCGTCCACCTCGTCTAAGATGTAGATGGGGGCGGGTTTAAACAGCAGCATGGCCAGGATGAGAGACAAGGCCACCAGTGACCTGGAAAAAAAAACAAAAACAAAAAAAAAACACAAGACATATTCATACAAAGAGATTTGGGGAAAAAAAAATATTAGAAACCTCACTTTCATGCTCGCTAGTGTCTCAGAATAAAACATTCTGACCTTTGGCCACCGCTGAGCTCGGTGAGGTTTTCCTTCCAGGTGTTACCCAAGGCCACCTTGAACTCAAGGCCCTCTAAGACTCCAGAGCCCTCGGGAGGAGCCAGCCGAGCAGTGGCTCCTGGCAGCAGAGTGGAGAAGATGGAGCCAAAGTCCTTGTTTACCTGCACAGGGAGATAGAAACATGACTACAGTAAGAGTCCTGGCTTCAAGCAGCCTTTATTCATGCCCACATCTACCAAGAAAATGATTTGATAGCCAAAATAAGAGACCTTCAACTTTTATTTTTTTGGTGATACTATTTCAGATGGGTGAAGAGGAGAGAAGTAGAGAGGTAGATGTGGAGGGACAGAAAGAGCCGACCTTCTGCCACGCTAAATTAAGGGCTTCATTCTTCTTCTGGTCCAGCTCCTTGATGGTCTGCAATATCTTTGCTTTGTCATTCTCCACAATCCTCTTCTTTTTCATCAGGTCGTTGTACTGCAGGAAGAGAGGGTTGAAAAGTGGGAAATGTCAAAGCTGTTGATGTTTATGCTGACACAGCAGTCTCCTTCCCCCTCTCTCACCCTTTCCTCTGCCTCGTTCAGCATGTTCATGGCCCTCTTGTTGACGTTCCTCTCCAGCTTGGTGGTGGTCTCCTCCAGCTTCTTCAGCCGCTGGCCGGCCTCACGGGGGTTGTTGGTCTTGAAATCATAGGAGGTGTTGGGCTGGCCGAAGAACTGGCGCTCTGATTTGATCCAGTCGTGTTCCTCCAGCATGCGAGTCACCTGGAGAGGCCGATGGGAAATGTTTAGGAGAACCTGATTGTACTAGATAAGATCAGTGGGTTGTTGCAACAAGAATCTACATTCTAGAGAGAACAGGCTGGTTATGTATGTATGTATGTATGTGTGTGTGTGTGTGTGTGTACCTTGTCAGCAGCGTCCTGGCTGTCTTTGCGATGCTTACTGATATTGTGTTCGAGCTCTTTAATCTTCAGTTGGGCTTCGTTGTTCTGCTCTCGTATTTTATTGGCCTCCGTGACTTTAACCTGAACCATAAACATAAAACAATTCATCAAATATTCCGTTTTTTTTTTTTTTTTTTTAAATTCCAAGTAGTGCTTTTGTTTATTTCATTAAAATTAAAAACAATATTCATACAGATTGAAGGTTATTATGGCCATTCCGACAGCCTTTTTTTTTTTTTAACTCTACATGTTGCATGGTTTTCATTTTCATATGGAGGAGAGATTTTCGTCACCTTTAGCTCTTTGTCCTGTGCCATGATCACCTCCTTCTGTTTGGCCAGCTCCTCCTGAGCTTTATGCACCACCTCCTGCTCAGAAGAAGACACACACAATCAACTGTTTTCGCTGTGGCGAATGATTATACTTAAAGGACCGGGCATACTGGCCATTTTGCATGTTTGAGCCTAATATATTCAATTTTAGAGATTTTCAGAGTGATCTGAAAATGCTTAGTGTGTGCATTCAAGTGCTGTAGTGAAGAACTGACAACAGGAAGCATTTTCACTCTGCGCTTGTTATTGAGCTTAAACGCTAAATTTAAGTAACTTCAAAAAAAATGTGAATATACGTCTTGTTCACGATGATGGATTACCTATTACAAGAACATTTCACGTATCCACAGGTGGACTTTAATAGTGTACCAGAATGAACTGAAACCAGTGGCGGTCTGGAAGCTAAGAAAATTTTTTTAAATTCACCATTCTGGTAGTATGCTTTGGGAAATGATTGTCAGCAACGTCACATGTATGAAAATTGAATATATTAGGCTCAAACATGCAAAATGGCCGGTATGGTCCTTTAACACCACCTCAAGGCAAAAAGAAACAATTCCCTGTACCTTGTTCTGGGCTACAGTGCAAGCCATGCTGTCTATCTGCTCCTGAATGGCTTTCATGGCCTCGTCTACAGCCTGGATCTGCTGCTCATAGCCAGCCTGCTCCCTCCGCAGCTCCTCCAGCTCCAGAGCCACTGCCTCAGACTCCTGCACACAGGAGCAAAGAAAATGGTCAAATTTACATAAAGCATCAACATATTGTGGGTGTTGGTGTGAGGAGAAATGTTGAATAATGTTCATCCAATGATGGAAATGAATACATCCAATAGAGAATAATATGAGTTTTCAAGTAATGCATAGACCACATGATTCTGGACGATGTACCTGCTGCTTCTGCTTGAGCTTCTTATTGAAGGCATCAGCTTTGGCCTTGGCAGCATTGAGTTTCTGCTGGGCGGCTTTCAGCTCCTTCTCCCTCTCTGCCTCAGCGTTCTTCATCTTCTTTTCCAGCACCTTGTACTTTTCTTCAGCCCGCTTCTGCACCTCCTTAGTGACCTGTAAAGTCTCCTGACTCTCCTCTGGTAAAGAAAATGAGCCACAAATATTGCTGCATTACCGACATTATTCCACTGCAGTTTACTGTTGGAATGGAGTAAGATGTGTTTGTATGCGGCACTTATGATTTTGTCGGGATGGGTGCTTTGATTTTGTTTTGCATGAGTCTCAGAATTCTGACCAATGGCCTTGCGCAGCCTCTCCAGTTCCTCCTGCTGCTGGTGGAAGGAGCTCTGTTGCAGCTTGGCCTGAAGTATCTGCTCCTCCTCTACTTTCAGCTCATACTGCTGCTTCAGCTGGCGGTATCTGGAGAGAGCACATTATTCAATTATAAATGTTCGAAATACAGGGAGATTTCATTCTGATGTGACAGATGCGGTGCATTTTACAAATCCAAATTTCTTGGAAAATTACATCAAAGTGGAACTCAAGACGTGACTTAAAAAGGCAGACAACTATATTCTGTGGATTTTTGATTGTGTGTGTGTGTCTGTACTTCTCAGCGATTCCCTTGAGGCTGGCCAATTGACGTTCAGTATCTTGAAGCTGGGCTTCTTTGTCATTCAAGTTGTCCTGAACCTCCTTCAGCTCCTGCAGACTGGACAACACTGATGCTGACTGGGAACGAGCTCCTGGGAGGGGAAAATCAGGGAAAATGTGGCCCATATGCAATACCTGTATTTACACGGTCTAACCTGAAAAAAGAAAAAAAACGCATGTGCAAAGTAGGGTGCCGTGTCCGAGATGAAGGTAAAGAAAATGCTGCAATGGATGTAAATGAGACAGCAATACGTCCGCTTTATTTTAGCCTGTACCAACTCCTCGTTCCACAGACTTAAAGGACCATACTGGTGGTTTTGCATATTTGATCCCAATAAATACTACTGGCATACATGTTACATTACTGCTAACCATTTTCAAAAAAATACCACCGGAGCAGTGCATTTTTTAATTGTTTTCCTACCTTCCAGGCAGCCACTGGTTTCAGTTCATTCTGGTACCCTACAAAAATTGAAATATGCTTGAAACTACCAGTATGATCCTTTAACAGGCACAAAATTTCTGTGTTGGCCCATTGACTGAGCCTTCACACTGTGCATAGACTGTTTATGTCATTTATATGCAGGTAAAGCAAGCGTTCATGTGGCGCAGATCCGACACATTCCACATGTGAGCACCAAAATAAATAAAATCACAAGTGGGTCACTTGAACAGTGATTGAAGAGGTGTAAATGCAGCTTCAGACACACTCGTACAATCTGCTCTCACCTCCACTCAGAGTTCCCTGTGGGTCAAAAATGTCCCCTCCAAGAGTAACAGTCTTGGTCATCACCCCCTTATCAAAAGCCACTTTCTTGGCATTGTCCAGGGTGTCGCATACCAGCGTGGTGCCAAACACATACTCCATGGCCTTTTGAAGGTCTGCTTCATAGCTCACCAGCGACAGAGCGGTGTGGACGTTGTTTTCTCCCACCTGACAGAAGAAAAAAGTGAGTGAAGAGACTGTCAAGTACACATTGAGACACCTGAGGATGGATTCGATCAGGCTTCCACACGTTTGGCTTCTCTCACCAGTCTTTTGGCTCTGTTGATCACATTCTCGTTGAGATTCTTGGCAGAGATCTTGTTCAGAGGAATGATGGTGTACCTTCGCTGCAGCTCTCCTTTCTCCAGCAGCTTCTTACCAGTCACCTACCAAAAAACCACAGCAGCAACTCAAGCTACACTTTCCCACTGGTGTGTAAATCCTGCAACAACACTGAAACAAGATTTGACTAAGTCACACCTCTGTGTCAACTACGATGTTATACAGTCGTCCTCCTGCCACCACCTCCAGAGCCGTCGCATAGGAGACGTCTCTGACTGTGATCAGGTTAGCTAGCAGTCCCTTCACTCTGCTGCGGTCCCACCCTCGCTCTGGGTCCCTGCAGGACACCAGAAAACCAAAAGTAACATGTTCAGACTGTGATTTGAAATTTTATGGGAACATCATCCCTTAGGAGTTTTTCAATTACTGACTAGTATTCAGATTATTGCCACTGGAAAGGAGTTTACATGAGATCTTTGAATTTGCTGTGTTACAAAGTATGTTTTTGGAATCATAAAGTAAGAAAAGAGATCATATTTTAGAAATGAATAGTAGTTTTACATGTCCAGAAAAATAAATCAAATTCTGAGTAACCCATCAAGGAAAATGGACACAGTAAGAGAGACTTACTTGTAATCAAACCGCAGATTTGGGAAGCGAGACACAAGCCTCTCATAGGTCTCTTTAAGTTGAGCGACCTCTCTGGACAGCTGCCTTCTCTTATCCAGCAGACTCTCCTCCTTGCCATCTTCACACAGACACACACACACACCTCTGTTATTACCAGAGTGTATAACTGGATTGGAGCTGCCAATGACTCTACTGCAGTCCATAAAAATGTTGTTCGTGATCTTTGGTAAGATACTGTCAACTCACACATACATGTACCGTACCTTCATAGTTGAGTTTGCTGAGCTCGGCCTGCAGTTTCTCTCTGCTGCTCGTGACAGCCTGCAGAGTGTCCTGGTCCTTCTTGTAGCCGCTGTCCATGTTTTTCACCTCGGCCTGCTTGGTCTTCAGTTCAGCCTGGGCGTGCTTCAGGGTCATTTGAGCCTGAAGGAGGGAAAACAGAGACGAGACAGATTGACAGTGGTAATCTATGATATGTAATGAGAAGGCAGATAACGCCTCATCGAGTGTTTTCACTACATGCTATGTATGTCACATCCACGTGCAGAAATATCCGAGTCCATTCCTCACCTGCTTGGCCTCCGTATCAGCCTTGCTCATGTCGTTCTTGCAAGCCATCATCTGCCCAGCCAGTGTGGCCTCCTCTCCATCCTCATTGGTGGAGAGGCCTGCTGACACAGCCTTAAAATGCTGCTCAGCTGCCTCTAGGGCGCCACTGTCCTTCTGGCCCTCCTCCTGTAGAGCCTGAAGCTGCTCCAATGACTTGGAAACTTCTTTTTCTTTAATCACCAGCATTTTCTTGTCCTAAGGATGGAGGGAAGGAGAGGCAGGGGACCAGAAAATAACTCATTTAGTCAAGAATTACTTCCATGAATAGCCTGTATAGTGTGTGAATTTTATTTGCTTAAAATCTTTGCTTTGACCACAAAAGAGAATCAGTGGTGTATTCTCATTACCTCCTCCATGCTTTTGACAAGCTCCTTCCTTTTCTTGGTTTCATCTGTAAGATTCTGTTTTTTCAGGTCAAGGGCACTCTGAGCTTTGGCGTCCACACGCTGCACCTCAGATAGAGTCTCCTCCAGGGACTTTAACACTCCATTCACCTCCTACGGAGGAACGGTTGAGCATCAGCAACAATATAATATGACTTAAGAATCTTTTCATGAGCTTGTGTCATTTCTAACTGTTCTTCCAACATTTCAACAGAGTCACCCAGGTGCAAAGAGTCTTTTGTTTTCAACATTACAAACTTGTCAAGACACATTCTCCAGTCTCTCCAAGTCTCTTTGAGGTCTCCCTCAAAGAAAAGCCCCCTTCAAAAGCCAATCTCTGTCTTCTCTTTGTGTACCTGGTCTTTTTTCTTCTGCAGTTCCTGAATCTGGGCTGAGAGCTCTTTGACTTTGTGCTCATTCTCAGCCATGCTCGCTTGCATCTTGGCAATGTTATCCTGCAGCACCTTCAGATCATCCGCTGACTTCAACTTGGTCTCCTCCGCACACACAAACAGCCAGGCCACATACAGCCGTGACAAGTGCTGGATTTCTCGCATCAGCTTTTGGTACTCCAGGTATGACGAGCGTTCCTGCAGATGGGAAGAGGTTTTATAAAAGCTTATTTTGTGATTTGGAAAACAGAGATAATACTAAATGATGAAATGGAAACAAATACAGGAATCCGAAAGTACTTCTGCTCATATTTAACATTTGCACAGAGAGAATACATATCAGTTTTGATTGTGTGGTTAACCTGCCTCTTGTAGTTTCTGCATAGTTGGAGTAATTTCTTCATCCAAAATCTGTACATAGTCAAAGGGAAATAATAAAACATATCAGTGTTGGCTTTATTTGTATCAGTTCTCCACTGCAGAAGTCACATCGGTCAAAAGATGAGACTTTAAACATCAGACATACCATCTGGATCTCCTTCAGCTTGGCCTCCTTCTTCTCAATGGTTTTCTGAGCACTTATCTTTTTACACTCATACATCCTGGTGCCTGCTGCCTCATCAATCATTGCAAGGATCTGAAAGATGAGATGGTAAACATTAATGGAAAATCCAAAAAAGGCAGAAAAAGATGAACGATTTCTGGCAGTGATACCACATGTATTAAGGTTTTACCTCTGGTGGTTTCATATTTAGAACCTTGGTGATCCTCCCCTGAAATAGTCAAAATACCATATGATGTCAAACATGTATCAGTCGGAGAAATTTGAATGGAATTACAACAGCAAAATCATATGAATGGGATCATTTGGGACAAAAAAAAAACAAAAAACAAAAACCCAAACTCTTAAACTCTGGAAAATTGAAACCAGATGACATTCTGACCTGCATGATAAGGAAATGTGGGTTGTTGACATTGAGGCCAACAGAGCAGAACAGGTCCTGCACTCTGGTGTTGTTGGCATTGACACCATTGATGAGATATTTGTTTTTGCCACCAATTACCACCTTAAAGAAGAAAAAAAAAGTCATGTATAGTCTTGTTTATGAATTACACAGAGGAGTTTGTTAGAAAGCATTCACAGGTCATGGTTTCTTTTCTTTCCCAACCTGTCGAGTGACGGTGATCTCATCATGGGTCTCAAATCCCAGAGGGCTCTGGCTTTTGTTGGAATTGTCAAAGATAATAGACACGGTGGCCTTGGTGATACCACCCTGTCCATTTTTGTAAACCAGGTCCTGGAGATTTGATGCTCGTACCTGTCGAGTAAAAATGAAACATTATTTTGAGATGGCAATGTTTGGTATGTTAAGCTAATGTAAAGAAAGTGAATTTGGCTTCTTCAGATAGCTTACTTCAAAGCCTTTTTTGTTTTCACATATAAAATCTGAAACAGGGTTTAAAACACTCCTAATATCTTTTTAATGTCAATCTAGTCCAGGTATAATTAGCACTACTGGTCTAATCTAGTTTTATGTTGTTAGTTAGATGTCAGCTTAGTCTAGGTTTAACAAGTCTTATGCCAAAACACAATGTTTTGCTGTTGACATGGTCAAGTTTGGACAGGGAAAATTTATAAAACCACCTTTTCACTGCTTTAATATTTGGAATAAAGGTTTCATGATTCTGATTCTGGTTAATCTGGACTTGGATATATCTGGTCCTAAATGTCAATCTAGTCCAGATTTGACAAGTCTAACGTTAACCACACTGGATTCATATGCAGACCTGTATCATGTGGTCTGGAAAGGGCAAAATATAAAACAACTCAATAAATCTGAAACAGGGCTTATGGAAACAATATTTGGGCTTTTAACATCTGATACCTGTTTGACAAAACATGTTGTGTAAACGACGGAAATTCAGTTTAAAAACACAGTATTACCGTTAACTAGCATATGGAAGCAAACTTCGACGTCATCTAACTGATTAATTTTCCAATGTGTTTTTTTTTTGTTGTTGTTGTTTTTTTTTTAGCTTTAATCGGCTTTGTACCTATCATCACACTTACATGAGTGAGGTTAGAAATGCCCAAAAGAAAGCAGATGGAGTCCAAAATATTAGACTTTCCGCTGCCGTTCAGTCCTGTGATGGCGTTAAAAAGCGGGTCAAAGCCGTTGATCTCCGTCTTCTGCGCGTATGACTTAAATCCTTCGATAATAATAGACTTGATGTGCATCTTCGAGCTGTCCTTTCTCCACTCTTTTCGGAGGAAAGGGTTATTGTGTCTTGATATTAAACTAATAAAAGCTGTAACACCGGCGCACAGCCCCGTGTGTATTTTTGACAACAACAGGAAAACTCGTTCTGCTCTGTTCCGACTTGAATTTTGGCGGCAGAAGCGAAGACGCAACTCCCTCCTCTCTGCGCCGGTAATGGGACGCAAAATATTAATAGGTAGTTTGATACGATATATATACACACATTCACTATGGCTAAAATGCAACTATAAATAATATGATATTTTAAATAATACATACACAAAACAATTTTAAATGTGTATATTTTAATTCTGTTTTAGTCAGGCAAGTTTAAAGACAACTAAATGCCTCTCCCGGTTTTAGCAGTGTTTTGTCGCCCCCTGCAGGTTAGTAGTATAGGAAGCTGAAACAGTAATGCCCTCTCCAAACAACAAAGTCCTGCCAGCAGTTACACTGCGCTTTTAGTAGAATATTTTAACTGTTAAATCAAAAATTAGCAATATTCAGTAATTTTATTACCGGTAATTCTAAATTTTAGTTTAAGTGAACAATCTCTCATGTGACATATCAGTCTTGTTAAACGTTATCATCATTATAGGTAGATATCAATGCTTGAAATAGAAATACTTGAAATAATGTTTTATTTGCTTAAAAGCTAAGAAAGTGTCAACATGTGTACATTTTAGAACATTTTAACAGATTTTGACATGCTCTGCGAAATTTTCTGGTTCAAACCCTCGAATGTTTTTTTTTTGTTTTTTTTTCATTTTTTCCCCTTTTCCTTATTGTACAGTCTGGACTGATATCTACCAGTTAATTTAAATGCAGTGTTGCTTGTTTGTACATTCAGCTTTGAAATAAAGATTTTCTTTAAAAAAAAAAAGTCCTGCNGCAGTGTTGCTTGTTTGTACATTCAGCTTTGAAATAAAGATTTTCTTTAAAAAAAAAAAGTCCTGCAGAGACATTATGGTCTTCTTTTTGTTCGAAGATATTTTGCTACTCTATGAAGTATGTCAATTTAAAAAAAAAAAACAACTATTTTTTATCATTGTGCTCTGCAAAGTTACAGAAACTACTAACATCAATAATGGATAGTGTATTGACAGCAGGTGAGTGTTATTCATTCTTCCAACCGACCGATTGTCTGTACCTTCCACAGGAGGGCATTCTGGGAATGATATTGCTACATTTCCTTAAGAGGATGTGAGAACGAAGGTTACTAAATCTCTGTTTACCCATTTACAAACAAAATATCAGTGATGTTTCAGGCATAGGCTACCATTTGACTTTTTTTTTTTTTTTTTTTTTTTTTTTTTGTATACAAGTTCCTAAGGGAATATTCTCAAATATTATAAAGACATGACATTTATTAGACATTCTGATGATTATTGGGTTGGTTTTTAAGAGGACAAAATGAAACAAGAATCCTGAATTGTCTTTATTTGTCTTCCATTTGAAGTTCACATTTTTACAACAACCACCTCACAGAATGCTTTACATTCACAGCTCGGTAAGTAAAAGATAACAAAAGTAAGTTACACAGCTAACTAGCTATCTACAAAGCTGCATGAAACTTGCATTTGTAATGAAGACACACTGAGCAAAATTTTTGACTGCATGCAAAAGACATTTGTGCTAGAGGAGTGGGTTTTCCCCAAACCATAATGGAACAGAAGCCACAAGACTACACCACATAAACACTGTCTACACAACACCAAACACAGTGACATCCATAACCCTGCTTGATAATAATGATATACACACGCACATACACACACACACACAAACACACACGCACACGTACACACACACACACACGGCCATCATTATTTTATCTATCCAGAGGCACAGGACACATGGAGAGACACACCAGATTGAATGCATAAAGGCAGATCTGCGATAGAACGACACAGTCTCCTCTGTTGGAAT
The DNA here is from genome assembly GCA_014773175.1 of Lucifuga dentata. Lineage (NCBI taxonomy): Eukaryota > Metazoa > Chordata > Actinopteri > Ophidiiformes > Bythitidae > Lucifuga > Lucifuga dentata. The sequence continues at coordinate 14,717 of VXCM01001051.1, read as the reverse complement.
AAAAGGACGTGGGCTTGATGTAGGTCCAGTCAAAGTTCCTCAGGGTCAGTGGCCTTTTACAGTGTGATTCACTAAGGGCAACCAGGGCTCGCACCAGAGAATATTTGGCCGAGCAGCTGATGGCTGTTATTGAACGCACCTTATCAAAGTGCAGCAGGAAACAGGGATCATCCTGGAGGCAGGTAACACACATAGAATTGCATTATTTTATTGTATAAAGTTTTAACTTCTTTTTTACCAAGAACACATAAAATCAGCTCTAAATTAGATAAGGAGATGCCTGAATGAGTAAAGCGATCTCATGTTCTTTTATCTAAGATGACGCATTTTTACAACAAATGTAAAAGACACTTTTAAATGTTGTACCAGAATATACATTTTCAGCAGTAAATCTGAAGAGATGAATGCATGACTGTTGTTGATAAAAGCATGAATTTCTTCATGAGACTAACCCCAATTTTTTTTACATTTCAAAAATGGCTTGCTGAGGTACATTAATCAGTCTCCAGATTTCTACAATATCAAAAAAAAAAAAAAAAAAAAAAAAAAAAGCCAACTGCTGCTTATGCACAAAAAAGGCCAGAATAAAATATCTGTTTAATTATTATAATTTTACAGTTAATATTCCTTCAGGGATCCAGGGAAAATACTTTTTAAAAAAAAACAAAAAAAAAAAAAANAAAAAAAAAAAAAAACAAAAAAAAACTGTAAAATCAAGTAAAACAGATACTGATAATATTTATATTTTATATTTACTTTTAAGGGTTTCTCTACAAAAATTTCATAAGACATGAGACAATAGTAATTGGTGGAGATTGCAAAATAGATTTAATTTAAGCCATTTACCACATCTGGATCCCGTCCATCAACCATAGTCAGGTCTTGCAGGGACCACATCTCTGTCCTCCTGTAACAGTCCTGTAAGGTGATGCGTTTGGTGTGGGACTTCTTGGATCCAGATTTTACAGTCGGTGCAGACTTCTGACACCGCACTATAGATAACTGCACTGTTTTGTTTTTTCCAGCTGCAGAGAAACATCATCAGTACAGCGCCAGATATGCTCTCAGTAAAAGTAGTGAAACTAAATAACAGAATAATTTCAAGCCTTGCATACCTGAGATACTTTTTTAACATACAGATCAAAGTAATACACTGTACTACTACTGTACTGTAAATCTGCTAAAGAAGGAGGACATTATAGAGATTTTATAGTAATTTAACACTTTGGTTTAATGTAAGAAAATATATTGTAAAGAACATTCCCACTTATGTGGAGATACTTATAGTATTATGCTGTAAAAATAAGTATCTTTAAATCTATCAGAGGACCAAAAGCACTCAATCAGCTATCAAATCAGTTTACCTGCAACACATAAAAAATGTCTACCCTGCGGCGCCTCTTCAATCTCAATAAACTCCACCAATCTCTGTTTTGCAGGTCGGAATAAAACCCTCTGCATCTCCTCCCTCAAAAGAGACGACATCACTGGAGAGAGGAAAAGAAAAAATGAAGGCTCGATGGATGAGTGGAGAAAGTGTCAGATAAACCGAGACAGTAAGAACAGAGGAGAGAAAGAGAGAGCCAGGAAGACAAGATGAGAAAAATCAAATGAAGGCAGAGAGTGACAGTGGATGACACAGAGTGATGGAGAGAGGTGGTGATGTTTCCACTGGTCAGATTGTGTGTAGTTGTGTGTGGAATGAGCTCACACACACACTCCACTCCGAAGTAGTTGGGGTGGATGATACATGTTCATCTTTCATCTTCATGCCAACCTGCCCAATAGAGACTTATGAAGCAGCAATGAAAGGTCAATATCTTCATCATTTTATAGCTTCAATTAAGCTCCATTACGATGGCTTGAAACTGGCAGTTGCTCTGACCCTGTTATTGACTAAGGCTTCCTGAAAATATGGATTACACACATTTAGATTTGTATTTACTGCAGTGGAGTGTAACTGAGGTAAAGCACAGACTCATAGCTGTACTATATGTGTATATACTGTATGGCCCCTCACCTCACACACATTTTCTTTCCCTCTCTCCCNCCCCCCCCAGTGTTTTTCTCTGCATCCACTCACTCACATATTGAGGTTTCTATATAATATGGCACAATGCCCAATGTTTGTCTGTGATTAAACGGTTGTTATGTGGGAAAAGGATGTCCCATAGCACTCTGCCAGTTTCCATTATCCAGTACTAATTCAATTTCTGACAAGGTACAATTGGGGTGAAGCACTTATGTGGAGACATTTTACAAGCATGAAGGATGTGACTTCATGTTACACTTCTTTAGTGATCACAGTTTCCACAAAACTCAATGTACTGATGGTCAAAAAGCACAATATATGTCATTTTAACATATTTTTTTTCTTTCAATTTGTGATAGGCAAGTCAACATATCATGGGAAGACTTTTTCATAAGCAAACCACGCCAGAATGAACCAGACCAAACGGCTGATTTGATTTGTTAGCAGGAAATAGTGTGGCTCCATTGGATTTGTCACATTTGTGAAAACAAAGATGGGTCTTTCCATCGCTAAGTGCTTTACTGTTGTTGTTGTTGATGGTTTTTGTGGGCGTTCTCTTGAAAGGCTTTTTACCTCTGAGATGGAAAGATGAGAGGATGGCAGGAAGGAGGGAAGAAAGGAAATATAGAAGTGTTGAATCTCATGAATAACACATGAACTCCATCATACTTGCTTGTCATAAACTTTAACCCCAGTTTCGTATCACATGCAAAGAAAGGATTCTGTTTGAAATGTAATTATAGAAAACCAAGGATATATGAGGATGAATGTATGAGAGCAGGCTGAATTGTAAATCTTTATCTTTTATTAGGAGGAGTACAAAACATAAGACACCAATTTTAGTGTTGTGGCTGAAAATTTCAGTGTTACTGAAAGTAATGTTGTTTTTTGTATTTCCAGGCAATGCTTGAATTATATGAAATAACTTATTAAGAACATAATGAGCTCTTTGTTTTAACTTTTAAAATAAAGAAATTACCTCTTGAACTGAAAAACAAAAACAAAGAATGCCCAAACAGATGAAAATGTATTGTCACCTTTGAGGAATATAATTTGCTTAATATATTATCCTGTGAGCATGTCTAGGATGCTTCAGCCCAATTCCCAATTTAAGAGTGTAGAAGGATAATTAAATTGATATAAAACACACACATAATAAAATGCAAATGTCAACAAAATATCACTGTAAGTAAATAATGTTATAGTAGCCAAACAACGACGAGGACGAGGATCAACATCATTTTGGAGGAAATGAAAAAGAGGAGGATGATATTGTTATTTTGATGAGAGTTAGAAGAAAGAGAGGCATGCATGATTAGGAATGACAGACATGACACATATAATATAGAAGTAAAATCAGCAGGGGTGGCAGGAAGGACGAGGACAAGACATGAGTAACAATAGAAGGTAGGATGAAGTGAAGGAGAATGTGCAAAAGGGAAGAATAGAAAAGATGCTGAAGAAGAGGATATTATGAAAAAACATAATATGAAGATAAAAAAAAAGGTTCAAAAACATTAACATGCATGGTGAAAGTGAATTTAAGAGATAATGAAAAATAAGAGGATGATTTAAAGGAATGAGATAGGGAAAATATAGAGATGGAAGAAGAGCTGAGGAAGTAAAAGCTAAAGAAACAGAAGAGAGGAGCAACTGGCCAAATGCCTGAAGAACTGAGAAGGTGAAAAAGAAGAAACCATGAAAGAAAATAAAGGGAGGAAATATACAGATTATGAAAAGAATGAGAAGGAGGATGGTGGAAGAAAAAATAAAACAATGGAAGTGAAAAAAGGGAGAAGAAGAAGAAGCTGATGAAGAATTTTGCCAGTAAACACGAAGAGATCCAGGATGCTGAATATGATGATAAGAAGGAAAAAAGAAGGAGGCAAACACAGAGAGGAAAGGGAGTGAGTAAAGAAACAAGAGAGAGATGCTGAGAAGCTGCAGAGGTAAAATGAGTCCAAGCAGAGGGGAAGGAGTAAACAAATTGGAAGAATAAATAGCTTTGAGTTAGAATTGGATAAAAATTAAATAAGATGACATTATTCTGTAGTTGTCCTTAGAATAAGAAAATACAACATACAGTACAAGGGCAAATGATACATTTTATTTCTGTAACTTTATTTATTTAAAGATTGAAGCCGGGGAAGGCCAAGATGATGTGCTATGGTGCTGTCTTTGAGAGGAATAATCAAATACTTCACTTCAGATATGTTTTTATTGGACAAAATACTTTTTGCAGCAGCTTAAAAAGTAAGATAATAGAATTTTGTGCAAACATACTATAAATTAGTCAAAGTAATAAAAAAGGCAGTACAATAAAAGTAGTAGTAGTAGTAGTAGTAGTAGTAGCAGCAGCAGTAGCAGCAGCAGCAGCAGCAGCAGCAGCAGTATTTTTAATCATTGATACCTTGACAACACAGTTTCTGACTGAAAAAGCCTCTGTTGGGTTGAAAATTGACATTAAAGGTACAATTTGTTATCCAGATTTTGATAAAAGGGTCACCCCACCACAAAAATTCACAACAAAAGGTTTGGAATTTGCTATTATTCTCAATTCGATTTATATCAACTCAAGAACTACTGTAAATAAAATGATGTAAAACAGGCTTGTTTTCAATTTGATTAGTTAGGAAACACAAAATTCAGATAAGACAAACTCTTCCTTCCTTCCTAAAGTCGAATATGACTTTAACTCAAATTTACACAGAAAAAAAAATAATGATTGGGACATTAAATAAAAATGGAAATCAAAGAGCCTTTTCATCTCAACCAATAGAGATTGTGAGGATTACTGCACCTGACAAGGCTCCATATCCCACCCCAAATCTGATGCCTCTGTCTTTGCTTTTTACACTGTCATCTCATTTTCCTCATGTAACCCTTGCTGATGTTTTTGTGTTTTGATTAATGCACTTAAACTTTGCTTAACGCAATAATACAATTTGTTTTGTTTATAATTTTTACTGAGCTATGCAATTAAAATAGCATTCAGTGGTGTCACTGAGGATTATGTGGCTGTCTAGAGAAAAATTGAATAGATAGATAGATAGATAGATAGATAGATAGATAGATAGATAGATAGATAGATAGATAGATAGAGACGCCACATTCATTAATAGGTTTATAACATGCCATATTGCGAAATTAGGAGAGGGGAACCGCAACAATTACAACGTCACAGCCTGTAGAGCCTGTGATTGGATGTCGATAAAAGGGGAAATCCCTTGCTGTTAAACTATGCTTTCTGTGTGCATGAGCACAGTCTAATGTCTTATTCACAGTCCAAATTTTGTCGAAATACGATGTTTCAAGTTACGAATCGTTGTGTCGAATATTCAATCAGAAAAACAATCCCCTGATTGCTGTCGGTCAATTTCTTTTTAAATGCACTTCTTTTTTCCTTCTTTTTTTTTTTTTTTTTNTTTTTTTTTTTTTTTTTTAACTCGCTGCAATAGCCATTTATTCTGTGATGAGTCAAAACGCATGTGGAATCAGGGGACTAGTCGAGCTGGAAAAGCCAGGGAACACGCAGGCATTCCCTCCGTGGATCACCCCGAGATCCCTGCTGCTGCTGCTACTGTACTTACTAAATGGTGCGCCCTACTGTCTCCATTGCGCATGACTGTACGGCGTAATATGAAGTAGGCCTCCAGTTTTTCTCCCTAACCCGGAGTCCTGGCCCCCACCACCTCGATGCAACGTCTAAATAAGCAAAGCACAGAGCCTCTTATCGATTATTCTGGAAGGTAAGGATTTTTAATGGACAGCGGTGGTTGTGGATTGTAGAAAGTGCAGCAGTTGTGGCGTGTAAACGGTTTTTAGCGTGCGGAAGCAGTCGGACTGCAGAGGCTTCGGGACTGTTTCCGCACGCTTCAGGGAGAGCAAGGCCCAGTGACCCACATTCAGAGCAGCCAGTGTACGAGTGGGCGAGCTTGTGCAAGTTTGTGCCCGTGACTGTGTATGTGTGTGTGTATACGTCTGCCGCGAAAACGTTTCCATCGTTGCTGCTTTTAGACGTTTCTCCGCGGCAGTCATTTGATGTTTTATCGGCTTTTGCGTGGATCGTTACCCGCGCGGATGTTTTCTGCCAGTTGTCTCGCGGTGTTTGATGGCCAACGGTAACATTTTACAGATTATTTTGTGTTCAGTGTCAGTTGTTGCGTGACAGCTTGAGGCTCGGCGCCAGCTTGCCATGGAGACTAATATTCCTCGTGTTTTTTTTCAGAAACGTGAAATATTTTAGCTATTATAACCGTGTCATTCACTAGTTGAGAGTCTTACGGAAGGGAACGGAGGTTTCAAGAGTGCTAAACCTCCGAGTTAAATGTCCTGTTTTTCGGTAGCAAGCTTAGTTAGCCTGCTAGCTAGCTACGTTGGCTACTCTATTCGGTTGAATAACGAACACCTGTGGCTCAAAAAGGTATATTAAACATTTTACTGTGCTTGTCAGCTTTATTATACGCTAACCAAAGGGCCTTATTGTTAAAATGCGCGTTTATTCATTGGTATTGGTGTACAGTACGTTAGTCAGAATGAAGAGCTGAGTGTAATGAGGCTTCACTAACTGGCCACCAGGAATAAATGACTGTAGGTTAGACCAGTGTTTCCCAAACTAAGGCCTGGGGACCACTTTGGGTTCATAGAGATGTTCGTAAAATGTTTTAATCTCACTATTATTTCACAACAATTTCAGTTAAAGAATTCATCTAGGTGATGACTTTGGTCAGATCTTTTACTTCCTACATACAGTGCACATATTAATACTTCAAACAACAATAATAAAAGCTTTTATGTTGCTCTTCATGGCACAGTGTTACTAAACGATGGTCTAGTTTTGAATTATCAGCAACCAACATATTTGCCTGTTCTTAGTCATGGATGGGACCTGCATCAATTTGCATGGATTATGCAGTCTGATGTTTTGTTGTAGGTGAGGTGTGGCTCACGTGAAGATTTGCCTCATCCTGTAAGAGACAGGATACAAAACAGCTTTGCATACAAAGACACATTCCAGAAAGTAAGTTCAGTTTTTGCAACTTTTCCAAAACGTGGTTATTGTCCCCCGAAAGAGTTTCTGAAGTACTATTATTGAAAGTGTAAAAGAAAGTAAAAGAAAGAAAGTAATCCTGGCTGTAATGATGACACATTAAGATGGATCTTTCAGTAGTCATAATTCATTCAAAATAGTCACCAACAGCATCTCAACTTAATGTTTTTATAAACAGTGTCCAACTATAAAATTTTTTTAAAAGTGGCTTTGGTCCATAAATTAATCAGCTATATGAAAGCTAATAGCATTTGTTTGTCTTTTACTACTTTGCTTTATTGTAGATGCAGGTGAGCGAGTTTTAAGTCAACACACAGTATGTGATTCTATATGTGAAATGGCGATGAGTCTGGGTAGGCTGACAGATTTCCATGAAAATGTCTGCACTTTGGATGTGCTGCCAAGCCTGGAAAATGTTAGAGAACTGGATAGCAATTCCAGTTGCTTTTCAAATAGCACTTGTAGTTATTTTCACAGGAATCTGTTACCCTGATCACATTCAAAACTGTTTAACATACTTTAACATATGATGTGGTGACTGAGAAAGAATAATTAATAATAGTTAAAGTTATTATTGTTAATTATCACTTGGCAGCAATGACAGAGCCACAAATGTAGTATCTGACTATATTTTTGGCTCATTAGTACACTGATGAACAAAATACACTGTTTCTCTTTCTTGTAACAGTGTATTTTATTAGATTTATTAGATTTTTAAATTTTATTTCATAAAAATGCTTGTCTTTTCTGATTTCTGTCTAAAAGAGCCAGTTACCGGGAACACTCCCAAAGACTGACTCCAAAATGACCTGATGATTCCTGTTTTCTTCTCCTACAGCTTTTGCTGACCACTATATTTTTCTTGTGATCTGGTGCCAACTTATGACCCCAATGACCTCAAAGTCAGTTTTGACCACAGAGTCAGCTTTGACCCCATACCCTTTCTCCGACCCCTGAGGAAAAACGTCTTAATTGACTGGGTGCATGAGCTGCAGTGGGGTGAGTAGCGACCTCACACACATACACACACACAAGCATACACCACATATACACCGCTGTGTATCTTATGAGAGAGTTCAAGGGTTGGTCATGCAGATACATCTTTTAACTTGGTAAATCTAATTATCCTATTCACCAAATTACAGCAATGCAGTTTGCCACTATTACAGTATGTCTTACTAACTTTTTTTTTTTTTTAATGAAAAGATATGTCTATTTCTTAACATATTGAATAAAGTATTACGGTCTGTTTCAGACATCTGTGTTATATTTCAGGTTAACTCAGGGTTGATGCTAAATATTGTCAGTGATATACTGACAAAAATAATTTCCATAACACACCACTTCCTTGTGGGAATGTAGCTAATGGCTTTTTGTTGGACAGTGACTAGATGAAAAACTACGTTGATAGTGTCTAACTACTTAAAAATTCATAAATGCAGTTAATGACTTACTGTTGACACTGAATTGTTGTTGACACTGTACGTGTATTTTTCATCAAGACTGCATAATTGTACAAATATAGGTTGATATAGCATAACTATCACTTCAACCTTTTAGTGTGAGACTGGATCAGTTAACCTGTCTGTCAAAATGTGTGTGTGCGCGCGTGCGTGTGTGCGCGCGCACATGCATGCAGTTGCAGATGCGCTAGAATAAAATATTTTTAAAAAGGTAAATTTATTTTATTTTATTTATTTTTACAGGTGGTCTTCCAAATGCCTACCTCACGTCTAAAGAGCAAGTCACTGCAGCCACAGCCCTGATCAGCAGCCACCATGACATCAAGTATAGGGTATGCTGCAGCACACACTGTACAGTTCAAATGAAATGTATACACACCATACATAGACATATAAATGCATAGACACATGCACACACCAGATCCTGGCAGATCTACCATTTAGGTTTACAACTATTTGTAATGGCATACTGATAATGTGGGAGTTTTAAACCCTGACGTGAAATCTGATTGTCTTACTTTCTCACTGGATAAATGCCGTTTCTGACACTTTTCCATTCTTTAGGAATAAAGGCAATTTAAAGAACAAATTTAGGGAAACAGTATTTCATGGAAAAATGATCAAAATGAAAGATATTGAATGTTAACGGAAAAATACCATCACAAATGTCAGTGTTTTCATTGACCTATATTCGAAACCTGGCACAAACCCCAAGATCACGCCCCTGTCACGCTCATGCACTTGTAACCTCCTTGGCAAGCACAACACATTCCTTCTCCCTCTCTTTTTTTGTGTGTCCCAAAAATAAACCTGTTCCTGGCATGTAGAAATTCTCTCATTAGCCAACATCCGTCATTAGCTATTATTAACAATACATATCTGCTTTCAAGCTGCCAACAAACGTGAACATGTGAAAACAGGAATTGAGAAAGGAAATGCATAGAATTTCTGTAAATGTTTGTCTGTCTTCTCATAGGGATGATTGTAGCATCTTTGATGGGTTGATGGAAGAAGATGAAAAGGACAAAGCGAAACGGTAAGATAGATGTGTAGATGAACTCTGGAAAGATGCTAATTGTAGTAATCATCAATCATTTTCATAAAACATGTTGTTTCCTGCTGTTATTTCCCTAATCACAAAACTTGCAATGAAACTCACATTTAGAATTATGAAAGTTTAAATTTTCTTTGGAAAGAAAAGACTTAATGTTACATCCAAGTTGCCTTTGTCACTTGTCATAATAACAGCTACACTGGGTTGACCAGGGGTCCCCAACCGTTTTTATAACTCGGACCAGTTGTTATTGATAGAAATTTTGCGGACCGATAGACTTATAAATACGTTAAAAATAAATTATATTAGAGATTAACACCCGAAGAGTGTTTCTTATGGCCAGTCTCCTATGGGATTTAGTTTTTGTTGCTGATGAGAGATGAGTGACTGTTTGCAGCGGAGCGATGAGAAACATGTTGCACACAGACTGTTTTTTTTTTTAACTACTATATTAAAGCTAGAGTTTAAATGTATTCCTAACACATAGGCTAGGATCTATTTTAAGCTATTTTTTCAGTGTACCTTTGAGTGTGAATGTTTTTTCCTTGCCGACTCGCAGCCCGGCAACATATGGTCCACGGCCCATCTAGACTGTCAATGTAGTTTTGTAAACATTGATTTCTGGGACACATGACGGTTTGTCTATTCATTTTTATTAGTATTTAGCTCTGAATGTCAGGACAGTGAATTTGGATAAAAAGCAGAGTGAGAAAAGTTCATTAAAAATCGACTGAAGTGAAAAGCTTGGTGTAATTTCTTATAACAAACAAACCTCATGAATTGACAAAAATTGTTGAAAAAATATTTTCAGTATCATATCTAAGATTATTAACCAAAAATCAGTTTGTTGGAAAGAAGGATTTTTACTCCTTTAAAATCTTTCATCAATTTGTGGACAAATTAGATTTCAACTTAATTGTGCATCTTTCCTGCCTCACAGATGCATCCCACTTCCTCTGATGGCCCCTAATTAATTCACAAACACACACCACATGCTTATGTTTCAGACTCAGTTGTAGTGTATTAGATTTGAAGACGGAAGCGATACCAGCATTTCAACTTTATAATTTGGTGCAGAAACCCAGCACATAGAAAAAAAACATTTCCACCACACAGTGCTGTAGGAAGCGGAAAAAAAAAAAAAAACNGAAAAAAAAAAAAAAACAGTGCAAGTCAGCAGAAGAGTCAGACGCAATGGAGAAGCTATTATTGAGGTCATTAAAAGCAAAATCTTCGGCCTGATATGAATCACCACTCAATGACAGGAGGATGGATTTCAGTTGCTTCGTCATTTCACTTTGACTGGTTGAGGTGTTTTATTTCGAGGAGTTTATTATTTAATTTTGATAATGTTCGTTCTTTATCTAATATGAAACTTCTTTGATGTGGTGCTTCTGTGATAGCATGGCCTTATTTAGGACCGCCAAACTGCTTTTGTTGCTCTGCCTTTTTTTTTTTTTTTTTTTTTTAATTAAATACAGTTTCCTGTTTGCTGTGGTACTTTTGAAATGTTGGTCACTGTAAGTACACAAACCCAGCTTGTGGTTTGTGCACAGTAAAAGCTGTATGTGTTGATTATTATAATCATAATCCTGCAGGCAGTTTGCTGGATTAGATAACGTGGATATGACTTTACATTCTGAAGTTGATTGTGCAGCCAAAACAACTAGAATGTCATATTATTTTAGGCAGAAAGTTACTTATTTAAGCTGTAATATAGTCTTGTATGTGGTCATAAGTTGCCTGCCAGGTTGCTCTTCCTCAATGAAGATAGGCCTCTAGGTCCAATGGTCATAGTTCACTGCTGCTAACCAGAGCTAAACACAACAAATACCTTGTTGAAGCTTCTCCTCTGACTGACATCCATTATTGCTGTTGGTTGTCTCTGAGATTTAAGATTATCTTCCTCTTTCTCAAACATATTTATCATATCATGTTTGCTGTCGTGTTGTTTTCCTGGCAGAATGTTATTGTTTCACTGTGTACATTTCATTGTAGGGATAGAATGCAAACCAGATTCTTATCATCAGCAAATCAAATGTGTCAGATGTCATATTTCAATTAAATTGACATGGACACACCCATTTAAACCGTATGAGATTTCTGTTGGGGATTTTAGGCAAGATGGAAAAAACCGATTAAAATTACAAATTCATCTGTAGTGACCTCTTAGATACCAGAGATGTGTTGTAAATGGAAATTCCAATGACTGTAGTGGGACTTTGCTGAAAATTATGAATGCATAGTGAAAAAAAGTTAAAATAAAAGTGTATTGTGTTTTGAATTATAGTGTGTCCCGTAACAAGTCTGAGAAGAAACGGCGGGACCAGTTCAATGTCCTCATCAAGGAACTTGGCACAATGTTGCCAGGCAACACCAGGAAGATGGACAAGTCCACCATCCTGCAGAAAAGCATTGACTTCCTGTGTAAACACAAAGGTCAGAACTTTTCATCCTCCTGTGTTTAAGTGTGTGTGTGTGTGTGTGTGTGTGTGCACGCTTCTTCCTCTATATTGAGATTTATCATCTAGTGCACACTNGTGTGTGTGTGTGTGTGTGTGTGCACGCTTCTTCCTCTATATTGAGATTTATCATCTAGTGCACACTGTTGTCTGTGAATGTTTACGCTCGTCACTAGAGCCTCTAAAAGGGAACAGGCATTTTATGTTTTTATTACACTTTTTATGAGACATGGGCACTGTTACTGAAACGGTTGTATTATAAGTTAGAAAACCATGTTAATTTACATCAATGTGATGTACAGATTTTTCCAAAATGGCTAATTTTTCCCCATAATAATATCTTCTAATTGTGTATTTTTAAGGGAAATTTTTTATATATTGAAATATTTAATTACAGTGTGAGTTACTTTATAGTTCTCTAGACATACTTGGAATTCAGTCACTCCCCACCTTAGATTTAGAAGGAAATATAAACTCTAAAGAGTTGGCTGTTTTGTCATTGGCAGAGAACAGCAGCTTTGGAACTTGAATTCACTTAGTTGCGGTAATGTAATGGTGACCCATTTTCTCAAAACACTCCTGCAGCAAAATCCACTTCTTTACTGTCCACACATTTTTGCCAATATATTTCTAGATTCTTTAAATATATTGCCAAGACTACAGAGACTACAGGTTTAGACTGTGTTTGATACTCAAAACTTGTTTTTTTTTTTTTNTTTTTTTTTTTTTTGTCTGTTATGTTAATTGTCACCTACCACTGCACTTGCTTTAGTGTTCTTTTTAATTGTCTTGCTTTTAGTCTGAGTATTCCTTGTAATATAATCACATTTTTGTGCCATGTTTTGTATATGCTGTTAATCCAATTTTTCAATTTGTTCTTATGGCAGTCAGTGCGTCTCTCTAAAACCCCAAATGCTTTCTCGCCTCTCTTTATTCAGAGATTGCAGCCCAGTCGGAGTCCAGTGAGATCAGGCAGGACTGGAAGCCTCCATTTCTTAGCAATGAAGAGTTCACCCAGCTCATGCTGGAGGTCAGACATTTCTGTTTCATGTTTTGTACTGTTATCCTGCCTGTTAAATGACAACACAGGTGCCTAATCCACTGTTGTGTTACTCACTGTGGTAGTTTTTTTTTTTTTTTTTTTTTTTTTTTTGTGTGTGACAAGGGTTATTGTTAACTTTAACACATTTTAAAACACCAAACTGGAATGGAATTGAATTTTTAAGTAAAATGGATTACTATTTTAACAGATTTTATGTTTGTTTGGTTTTTTTTATCACAATTTTAGTTCATTTCAATGGCAGCTTGCATTTTTTTTGTTACATATTCTACTGCTGTAGACCAACCAAATTTAAGGTTTTTCTCCTTGTGTTGTGTTATCAGGCTCTAGATGGGTTCTTCATAGCAATAATGACAGATGGGAACATCCTGTATGTATCTGAGAGTGTCACCTCACTGCTGGAACACCTACCGGTAAATAACAGTGGTTCTTACTGTAGCCTGTTAGGTATTGGTCATTCTTTATGTTGTAGAACAGTTTTAACAGGATTCTTTTGTGCAGTTATAGATAAACATGACAGGGTGGCCTTTGTTGGTTGGAAAAGGGGTTAGTGTGTCTTCTCATTTATGTGTTTGATTGTTTCTCAGGCGGACTTGGTGGACCAAAACCTGTTAAACTTCCTGCCTGTTGGGGAGCACTCCGACGTGTACAAGGCTTTATCCATGCACCCCACTGACCCAGAGAGCATTAATGCTGATTACCTGAAGCGTTAGTACCACATATTACTCTGTACTGGCTGCTTGTTTTACCGTCATCCCATAATGCTGTACTAAATAGTTGTCTGTCTGTAAAAGGAGAATATCATTTAGTTTAACAGTTACTTTTATTATCAGGATCAACCATTTGGGCCTTTTATACAAGTCTTTGGCTTCATTAAAGTGTGTATTTATATATTGTCTAAATAAAATATAACCACCTACAAACAAAATAAGAGAAACACATATCTGTCTCATAGATTATAGTTAAAGAACAATGTGTAGATTTCAGTAAAAATTATTTTAAATTGTAATTTTGTAATTGTTTTCTGAGGAGGCTCAAAGGGTGTACGAAAAAATAATGTGCTTTATTTGTTCATTCTTTGTTGTTAAACAATTTAGTGGGTATAAAAAAAAGCTGTCGGGATGATGTGCCTTCTTAGACTGAAGCTATGAACCACAGTAGCAGTTAATCATTAATGCAGAAGTACAATATTTCTCAAAGGCATTTTCCCCTCAACCTTGGACAGATAAAAAATTTCACATTATGAAGCATCATCAGTCATTGGTCTTACACTATGTACAACTTTTGTGTTTTTTATTGCTTTTTGTCTTCAGCTAAGAACCAGATGGAGTTCTGCTGTCATATGCTGCGAGGGGCCATTGACCCTAAGGAAACCCCCGTCTATGAATATGTTAGATTCATTGGCAACTTCAAGTCACTCAACAATGGTATGTCACTCACATAGCAGTGTTTATCCTTAGTTCCATGGGAGAAGTTGTAGACCAGCTAAGAGGCATTATTAATCACAAAGTCAAACAAAGCTGTTTGTTGAGAAGAATAGAATAGAATAGAATAGAATAGCTTTATTGTCATTATACGTAACATATAATGAAATTA